>JBBBDQ010002006.1:10000-80000 GCA_037127315.1 Ascarosepion bandense
CCGCAGTAGGTTGCCATTTCTTTCTGCGGGAGACTGGTTGCCGACAAAGGCTGCAGAACCCAATCTGTCCTGTTATTTAACCCATAACTGGAAGGAAGAGACGGATTACTACCTTTCACAAGGGTATTTGCGCGTAAGTGAATGCAAGGAATTCTACTAGAATTCGAACTCGGCTTCCCGATTTCTCGTTCCCAGCCGATATCCACTTCACCAAGACGCAGAACAGTATAAAGGCTAATTAACACTGCGATGGGTGACTGTACAGGAGCATTATCTAAAGCTTATCGTTCAACTAACAGTATAGCCCGGTGTTGCTCGGGTGTAATGAAAGCTTTAAAACTAATCCCTGGTCCTGGAGCTCAGACTCTTTGGACGTTGCATGAAAGACTAAAACGCAATAGTTGTTTCCAGTTAAACCGAAACCGATTTTTTCGATTATTGATTTTTGATATTTATCGGGGGTACCTCGACACAAAACCTAGCTAAGAACACTCGCAGACGCTTATAGTACAACTGTGTAAATTTTCAAGAAAATCGTTTCAGCTATTTCGGAGTGTATAGGTAACGGACACACACACAGACACACACACAGGCACACACACATTTCCATTTATAAATAAGTTTAGATTAGGCTGAAATCGTCAAGTCTCAGATTTAAGTTAAGCATCATTGTTTGTAGTCACTACTTATATGAATGACTGCATAGGAACATCAACTAAACCATGGCTTATAGTTCAATGCTACTGTAAGCAATATTCTTTATTTAATTAGTTAACTATCATCGATGGGCGTTGTTGTGCTGAGAATATCGGTTCCGAAAGAGAAATCGGAGAGTTTAATTCGAATTTCAGGTGAAATCGTTGCATTTACTCACGGGAAAATACACTTGAGACATATAATAATCCGTCGCTGCTCCCTCCAACTATAGGTTAAATTGAAAAACAAATCCGCTTCTATAGCCTTAGTTATTGACCAGTGGGATGTGCGTGGTGGTCCAATTGATATCGACTCGGAATTCCAGTTGAATTCCTTGCATTCACTTACACGCAAATACCGTTATAAAAGGTATTAATCCGTCTTTTTCCCCCAAGTTATGTGCTAAATAACAGAACAGATTGGTTTCCATAGCCTTGGCTGGCAACCACTCTACCACAGAAAGCAATGACAACCTACTGCAGGATAATCTTCTGCCCAGTCAGTCACGTTTCTTTCGAGACATGATCGCCGAAAGCGTGTATCACGTATGACACTTAACTGATTGACTATTAACCAGTATCCTACAGAAAGTAACGACAACTACTGCGCAAATACCCCTTGGAAAGGTAATTATCCGTCTCTTTCCTCCGGCTATGGGTTAAATATCAGGGCAGATTGTGTTCAGTCTACCGCAGAAAAGAATGGCAACCTACGGCGGGCATATTTTCTGTCTCGTCAATCATGTCTCGAAAGAGACATGATCGTCCAGGCTTGTATCACGTACGGTACTTAGCTTAAGCATCGTCGATTGTGGTCACTACTGATTTGTTTTCTGTGGTTTAACAACCTTTTGCAGTTTTTTTTAAAGCAATTCGTTGTGGTGCAGTGAATATCGACTCGAAACGCCAAATCGGGGAGCCGATTTCGAATTCCAGTTGAATTCCTTGCATTCACTTGCACACAAATACTCTTGCGAAAGTTATTATTCAGTCTTTTCTCTCTCGTTATGTGTTAAATAATAAAACAGATTGGGTTATATAGCCTTGGCTGGTAACCAGTCTACCGCAGAAAGCAATGGCAACCTACTGCGGGATAATCTTCTGCCTAGTCAGTCATATTGCGAAAAAGACATGATCGACCAAAGTGTGTATCACATATGGTACTTAACTGGATGATATTTTTTTAGTGGTAAAAAACTTTGATATATAATAGTCATTTACTGATACGAGTCATACTAATAAAACACAAAGCAATGAAAAGAAGAAGAGGTTAGTTCAAAATTCCCCAAGTGTAATTTGCGCTTTAGTAAATATAACGAACCCGATTGGAATTTGAGCACGTCTCTCTGATTTCCAATTACGAATGAATTGAAGTTATTCATTACATTATCCTGGCATCCAAGCTTACAGCACCTGGTTTCCTTATGCGATCACTCCCTCTATATAGGTACTCGTTTCAACCTTACTTTAATTCGGTGACCGTCTGTTAACCGGTGTTTCAATTGATATGACTGCACCTAAGTTATATGACCAAAGTACCATATTGTATGATTGTAAGATGTTCTGGGAAAGAGAAATCAGAGCAGCACTCGCGTCGCTTCTCCCTCCCGCTATGGGTTAAATAGCATGGCAGATTGGCTTCTATAGCCTCGTTTGTCAACCATTTTACCGCAGAAACGAATGTCAACCTACTGCTCAGTAAGTCATGTCTCTTTCGATATATGATTCCCAAAGCGTATATTATTAAGCAGTAATTAGTAGGGGATCAATTTTTCACTTAATAACGATATAAACCGATCTCCTACTTTATGCACAGTAGAAGCCTTAATCATGTTTCCAACAATTATATTCAGTCAGTCAGTTAAGTGCCATAAGTGATACACGCTTGGGCGCTCATGTCTCCAAAGAGACATGACTGACTGGGCAGAACATTATCCCGCAGTAGGTTGCCATTTCTTTCTGCGGGAGACTGGTTGCCGACAAAGGCTGCAGAACCCCATCTGTCCTGTTATTTAACCCATATCTGGAGGGAAGAGACGGATTACTACCTTTCACAAGGGTATTGACTTAATTGACTGACTGGCTCGATTTTAGCCTGAACTTGCTGTTGCAAACGTTGAAAACAGCAGAAGACATGTACTTACTGGAGAGGTTGATTAGAAGTCATGAGTTATCTCCTCTAACCCTTCAAGTTACTTGTTCACTACTGCCGTAGGTCCTTAAAGACACATGGCCCAGTGGATATAGACGTTGGCCAGTTCCTGTCTTGACTCTTAGAGTTGTGAGTTCAATACCAGGCTACAGATGGACAAATAACTTGCTGGGTTAGAGGGAGATAATTCATGACATCCAATCGAGGTTTGCGCAAGGAAATGACTTCATATACAGCAGTGATTGTAATAAAGGGTTTGCTTCGAAATTCCTAGCACCGGAAGAAGGCCGAAGCGTAGAACGGGCGAAAAGTCGTACAAATGCAAAAAAGATGAGGACAATAGTCCGAATAATGTAAATACGTGGGATCATATAAAGACAGATGTAAGTTGCAGTTATTAGTGGTTGCAGGAGTTGAAAACATAAAATTGTCTCATTCTTCCTCATGAAAAGCAGATTGTGCTACCGCAAAAAATGTTGATAATTGGTTCCCTCCCTTGACTTCTTAAGTAACCGTTCTAATTGGCAAGTTTTTCAAGCGAAGTCTGACATTTGTTCACTTGCCTAATGTGTATAAATACCCGAGCAATAACCTCGTGAACTCACTTCTTCTAAAAAGAGTCCTATGCCAATATAGAGCTTCTTTTATGAGCTTTCAAGTACCGGTTGATTCTCCATGGGAACTCAACTACATGTGGTTTGTTGTTGATATGTATGAAGGCTTCACAAAGTACTGTTGCTTTCTCTCTCTATGGATAGCAAAGTCTAAGAAAATCCTCAGGGGGATAAAAAAAAGCTGCTTTTCCCTCATCGATATCTCAAGCTTGACCTAATGAAGTCTATCAGAAAGGCAATCTGAACGAATGGCGCAGATTTCCAACAAATGTCCACTCTGTCCCCAGTTCTCGGGTCTGCCAAGACTAAGGAGAGCATAATCGTCAGACCTCAGACCTAAAAGATATAATGAAATTCACTAGATTCGTCAGGCCTTACACCTAAGAGATATAATGAAATTCACTACAATTGTCAAACCTCAGACCTAAAAGATATAACGAATTTCAAAGATTCGTCAGAACTCACACCTAAGAGATATAATGAAATTCACTACAATTGTCAAACCTCAGACCTAAAAGATATAACGAATTTCAAAGATTCGTCAGAACTCACACCTAAGAGATATAATGAAATTCACTACAATTGTCAAACCTCAGACCTAAAAGATATAACGAATTTCAAAGATTCGTCAGAAATCACACCTAAGAGATATAATGAAATTCACTACAATTGTCAAACCTCAGACCTAAAAGATATAACGAATTTCAAAGATTCGTCAGAACTCACACCTAAGAGATATAATGAAATTCACTACAATTGTCAAACCTCAGACCTAAAAGATATAACGAATTTCAAAGATTCGTCAGAACTCACACCTAAGAGATATAATGAAATTCACTACAATTGTCAAACCTCAGACCTAAAAGATATAACGAATTTCAAAGATTCGTCAGAACTCACACCTAAGAGATATAATGAAATTCACTACAATTGTCAAACCTCAGACCTAAAAGATATAACGAATTTCAAAGATTCGTCAGAACTCACACCTAAGAGATATAATGAAATTCACTACAATTGTCAAACCTCAGACCTAAAAGATATAACGAATTTCAAAGATTCGTCAGAACTCACACCTAAGAGATATAATGAATTTCACTAGATTTGTCAAACCTCAAACCTAAGAGATAACGAAATTCATTACAATTGTCAAACCTCAGACCTAAAAGATATAACGAATTTCAAAGATTCGTCAGAACTCACACTCAAGAGATATAATGAAATTCATTGGGTTACAATTGTCAAACCTCAGACCTAAAGATATAACGAATTTCAAAGATTCGTCAGAACTCACACCTAAGAGATATAATGAAATTCACTACAATTGTCAAACCTCAGACCTAAAAGATATAACGAATTTCAAAGATTCGTCGAACTCACACCCAAGAGATATAATGAAATTCATTACAATTGTCAAACCTCAGACCTAAAGATATAACGAATTTCAAAGATTCGTCAGAACTCACACCTAAGAGATATAATGAAATTCACTACAATTGTCAAACCTCAGACCCTAAAGATATAACGAATTTCAAAGATTCGTCAGAACTCACACCTAAGAGATATAATGAAATTCACTACAATTGTCAAACCTCAGACCTAAAAGATATAACGAATTTCAAAGATTCGTCAGAACTCACACCTAAGAGATATAATGAAATTCACTACAATTGTCAAACCTCAGACTTAAAAGATATAACGAATTTCAAAGATTCGCTTCAACCCACACCTAAGAGATATAATGAAATTCACTACAATTGTCAAACCTCAGACCTAAAAGATATAACGAATTTCAAAGATCGTCAGAACTCACACCTAAGAGATATAATGAAATTCACCAATGTCAAACCTCAGACCTAAAAGATATAACGAATTTCAAAGATTCGTCAGAACTCACACCTAAGAGATATAATGAAATTCACTACAATTGTCAAACCTCAGACCTAAAAGATATAACGAATTTTAAAGATTCGTCAGAACTCACACCTAAGAGATATAACGAAATTTCACTACAATTGTCAAACCTCGTATCTAAAAGATATAACGAATTTCAAAGATTCGTCAGAACTCACACCTAAGAGATATAATGAAATTCACTACAATTGTCAAACCTCAGACCTAAAAGATATAACGAATTTCAAAGATTTGTCAGAACTCAAGACCCAAGAGATATAATGAAATTCACTACAATTGTCAAACCTCAGACCTAAAAGATATAACGAATTTCAAAGATTCGTCAGAACTCACACCTAAGAGATATAATGAAATTCACTGCTAACCACAAACCTCAGACTCTAAAGATATAACGAATTTCAAAGATCTTTGTCAGAACTCACACCTAAGAGATATAATGAAATTCACTACAATTGTCAAACCTCAGACTCAAAAGATATAACGAATTTCAAAGATTCGTCAGAACCCACACTCAAGAGATATAATGAAATTCACTACAATTGTCAAACCTCAGACTCCAAGATATAACGAATTTCAAAGATTCGTCAGAAATCACACCTAAGAGATATAATGAAATTCACTACAATTGTCAAAACTCAGACCTAAAAGATATAACGAATTTCAAAGATTCGTCAGAACTCACACCTAAGAGATATAATGAAATTCACTACAATTGTCAAACCTCAGACCTAAAAGATATAACGAATTTCAAAGATTCGTCAGAACTCACACCTAAAAGATAAAAACGAATTTCACGAGATTCGTCACACCTCACACCTAAGAGATATCATGAATTTCACTAGATTTGTCAGACATCCCACATAAGAGATATGAAAATGGCGGCTGATCTTTGAAATAGCATGGTACCCCATCAATTCGCACCGTCTGCCGGCTGATAATTTTAGTTACCCGCCCGGTCCTGAACTTGGTTGTGCATTTGCCGTGCGGAGTTTTGACCCAGACAACGTCACCTTCTTCATATCCCCCTCCGATCATCCGTGTTTCTGGTGGGAGTTTGGTTTCAATGCCTTTTACTCGGACGTGGTAATTATGCAACGCATCAGCCCGTGCCGTGGAAGGCGAAATGTCGTCCTTTGGCGTGACATTATACCAATAAACGATCTCCAACTCGGAACAATTTTTCCTTGCTGCAATGATCTTAATGCTTCTGTGGCTGCGTTCTACATTTCCATTATCAGCATGCGTTGTAGATATAGAAGAATGGAAAGGAGTATCCTGTACATACAGTGGTAGGATAACTCTCTAAGAGTGCTCTAAACATATATGTATATAAATACGTATAGAGCAATTATAAGAAAGATTAAGGCAGACACGTTATTTCATGGTTAATCGGAAGTGTGGGCCTATTTCAGGCGAACCATCATCAGCTTCCGTCTTTATTGTACAAAATTGTTACACAAAGCTGGTGATGTTTTGCTTAATATAGTCCTATACTTCCGATTTAGCATGAAATAACGTGTCTACCTTAATTTTTCTTACATATATATATATATATATTTATATTTATATGCATGCACATTTCACACACACACACACGCACACATCTATATATATATATATATATATATACACGTGAAAAAAATCACAAGATCGCCAAGACCTACCGCGGTTTCGCACAACGGCTGCAACCTGACGAGCCGTTGTGCGAAACCGCGGTAGGTCTTGGGGATCTTGTGATTTGTTCACGTGTGTTTTTGCTCTACGTCACTGCCCCTTGATTAGTTCAATTTGGTTGTTTGTATCGAGCACTTTTCTTTCTTTGTGGTTCGTTCCGTTGGAGGGTTTTTTTTCTTTGCTGCGAGGTGCTGTATGTATTGTCGGTACTCCGAGGTTTTCTTTTTTTTTCCCCTCTTGTCCAACGCTTTATAGCGACGGACGATAACGGAGTTAGATTCTGCCGGTTATTTGTGGTCCTCAAGGTTTGCTTTTGTAAAATTTTAGGATCTAGATACGTACAGAGTCAGTTTTTTTATTATATATATATATATATATATATATATATATATATATATATATATGTGCAGAAAGAACAGTTTAACTGCTAGATTATTAAATACGTAATATATTGCTATGAAAACAGGCATGTTGCTTATGCATGTTGCTTATGCATTTAACCTCAAGCAATTCAATAAAGCCACTAAGATGCAAGGATGTTGTTGAGAGATAAAGATTATGAAAGAAATAAAACATTATTAAGAAATGAGGACAATAAAATAACCGGACTTAAGAAAACAAGAGATCATGATTGACATTGTACGCAAAAACTTTAGAGATCACAGTTATTTGAAAACAAGTAACCAGAAGAAAGTTCCACAAACGCGACAGAAGAAACTATTAGCATGGGACTTACGGTTACATCAAGCCGTGTCAACTGTTAAACGATGTTACCTTTCCGTCAATATAATCACGTAAGTACCATACGTGATACACGCATTGGGCGATCATGACTCAAAAGCGACATGAGTGACTAGCCAGAAGATTATCCCACAGCAGGTTGCCATTGCTTTCTGCAGTAGATTGGTTGCTAGTCAAGGATATAGAAACCAATCTGTTTTGTTATTCTAAACTTATTTATAAATGGAACTTTGTCTGTGTGTGTGTCTGTGTGTGTGTGTGTCTCCGTTACCTATAGACTCCGAAACAGCTGAACCGATTTTCTTGAAAATTTACACAGTTGTACTATAAGCGTCTGCGAGTTTTCTTAATTAGGTTTTGTGTCGAGGTACCCCCGATAAATATCGAAAATCGATAATCGAAAAAATCGGGTTATAGAAGGAGTGGCCCAATTTTAATCAAATTTGATACACTCATAGACAAAGACATAAGAAACGATATTCAGAAGTTTCAAGATTACCGTTTTTACAATACTGCACAAAATCGATAATATATATATATATATATCTAAAAGGTAAGATGTTTGTGTGTGTGTGTATGTTTATCTGCCTGTATGTGTGTATTTTTTCAGCCCTTTTGCGTTCTTATTTTGCTGCGGGTTTGGCTCTAAGTAGGTATAAGTGTAATTTTTAGTCTTAGTCATGATACCATTTACTCAGAGGACTTATTTAGCCTTCCAAAATTCAGTTTACGACGAAAAAACTTATTTGATATCGATACCAGGAAATCCGTCTCTTTCCGTCTCTTTCCTACAGTTATGAGTTACTAGCAGTATAACCCGGCATTGCTCGGGTGTAATGAAAGCTTTAAAACTAATCCATGGTCCTGGAGCTCAGACTCTTTGGACGTTGGCACGAAAGACTAAAAAGGAATAATTGTTTCCAGTTAGGGCGAAACTGTAGACTGAAAGAAAAATGAATGGATGTAAGTCAAATTTTGAACTTTGGTGAGAATCGGATAAAAATTGTGGATTTGTATAAAGGACATACAGTCAGATAAACAGGCACACACACAAACATACTGCCTTTTATATATATATATATATATATATATATATATATATATTATCTATTTTCTGCACTCTTGTAAGAACTGCAACCTTGAAACTTCTTAATATCGTTTCTTATGTCTTTGTCTATGAGTGCATCAAATTTGATTAAAATTGGACCAATCCTTCTATAATTCGAATTTTTCGATTATCGATTTTCGATATTTATCGGGGGTACCTCGACACAAAACCTAGCTAAGAACACTCGCAGACGCTTATAGTACAACTGTGTAAATTCTCAAGAAAATCGGTTCAGCCGTTTCGGAGTCTATAGCTAACGGACACACACACAGACAAACACATACACACATACATACACACAGACAATGTTCTATTTATAAAATTAGTTTAGATTCATCTAGTTAACTTTATAAAACACTGATAGCTTAAAAGATTCATTAATATCAATATTTACCAAGTAATCTTGTTTGAATTAAACAGAAATGTAGGTATTTCGGGAGATAGAAAACGAATCGTCATAATAGAATGTATTATGAGCCATTCAAATTACCTCAGACCAAAACATGTTTTTGGAACGGAAATATCTCGATATATGTGTTCGCTTGCACTGCACGCAATAGAATTCTTTGCCACTGCTCGCAGATGCCTGAGGATGCCACGTGTGCTAAATTTCGAAGGGAACAAATAAATAATGCTTTTCGCTCGAACGCTGTAGAATCGGTTGTTTTTGAAAATGGATTTGGGTCATCAAGGAAAGAAAAATGAGATGTTGCAAGAGAGAATCGATGGTCGGCAAATTATATCGATCTCCGACAGCTTAGTCTTCTATTACATTTTTTTTTCATATTTCTCTATCGATCGATCGATCGTCCAATAGATTTATCTGCTTTCATCTGTCTGTCCGTCTATCTCTATGTCTTTTTCTATATAGAGTGTATTTACGATTTGTTTAGTTATCGCTTATCTACGAATATACTTACCTCTCATTCTGTCTGATTGATTTCTCTTTTCATACGTATCTTTAACAAATGTTGGTTTGGTTGGATGCTACTGGTAATTGTTTCTTTAAAATTTTTGTATTAATCTTTTTGTCAATCTATGGACTATCAGATTTTCTGGGAGAATTTGAACATAAAAAAAACATCAATTACATTTATATGTTTCGAAAGAGACATTTGTAATATATTTCACAATGAAAACCAAATTTTAAAAAATTATATAAAATGAAATATAGGAGGTAAAAATAGTTCCTCTTCTATCTACCTTGTCCTTTCAGGACGTAGGCGATCATGGCCTTCCACGTCTCCCTATCTCTGATAGCTCTTAGCAAGCTTTCTCCTGTAACATCACGAAACCGCCGTTCTGTTATCCACGTATTCAGGCCATTGAAATATGTTATCCGTTGCTTTCCTCTGTCTCTTTCTCTCTCTATCTGGCCTGTTAGTATCATATTCTCCAAGCCCACCTTCCTCATTGCATGTCCCAGGAACTTTAGTTGTTTCTTCATGATGCTCAATATTACAAAATGGAGAATCGATTTACTATAACGTTGTATGAAATATTGAGCTCTACTAAAATTGTTTAAATATTGAAATTTTTTTATTTTTTTTTTTGTCAATCGGAAAGTTTAGGGTGTAATCGATAAGATTGTACCGAAAAAAGTAAAAAAAAAGAAAAGAAAGAAAAACAACAAATTTAAAGGTGGTGGTAGTACCCTTCAGGTCCGCCGATAATTGTTTAGAAATACTAAGTACCCTGACTTGATATGCTTGGACGTTGTCATGTTCTCGCAATTCGAAATCTAAGAGTCATGTTCCAATTCAAGTGGGGATCGTTATATTTACTTATCCGCAAAGACCTTTGGAAAAGGTATGAATCCACTTTTTCTTCCCCAGCTATGTGTTAAACAACAATACTTGTATCACTGAATCATCATTATCGGAAAAGAAACAAAATATAATCTAAAACATTTTCTGACTTTAAATACCCTCCCGTTAAAATCCAATGAATCAATCTTATAATTTGTTTTTGTTTTTTAACTGAGCATGGAACTAAAGCCACTGAGACACAACGTATTACTAAGTAGAGAAACGTTGCTAAGTAACGAGAACAAAAGAAGCGTGATCAGGAGGACAGTATATAGTGATTGACATTGCATTTACATTTTTTCTGATTAACGTTGATTATAAATGATGGAGGGAAAGGTTGTGCTACAACCGAGAAATTGGAGAAAAGAAACTGTTAGCATAGACCTTACGGTTACATTTTGAATGTAAATTGGTGAAACTTCTTTGCCTGTCTTATACTGCGCTTAAAGTCGACGTACCATAGCAAAGAGCTTATTTGAAGAATTATAATGAATGTATTAATAGAAAAGTCACTGGGAAACACCTTTATGGTAGTGGGAAATGACTAAAGCAGATCTGCCAGAACAGCAGCAATAATACTGCAGATTCTTCATTGAATTTTATCAAAGCGCTCTAGATAAATAGCAGGAGCATCTGACGGTATATGATAGAAATATTTTAAGCATGGACGAATGGTAGATTTATTGATCGAAAATGAGGACAAAACTGGAAGCAGCGGAAATGTGGTTCTACAGAAGGATGCTGCGGATATCGTGGACTGAGCATGCAAGCAACGATGAGATGTTGGAAAGAATGGCAACAAAAAGGAAATTTTTACTGAGCATCAGGAAGAGACAACTGAAGTCCCTGGGACACGCAATGAGGAAGCAGAGCTTGAAAAACCTGATACTGACTGGCCAGATAGAAGGAAAGAGAGACAGAGGAAGGCAACGGATAACATATTTGCAGGGCCTGATCAGGTGGATGACGGCTCGGGTGTTGTGAGGTGTAACAGGAGCAAACATACTAAGAGCCACAAGGGATAAGGAGACGTGGAGAACCATTATCGCCTAAGTCCTGAAGGGACAGGGCACATAGAAGAAGAAGATAGATTCTCAAGAGAGAAACTGTCTAGCAGCTAACCTAGCAATAGATTCAGGACAGTCTTTCCACTTCATGATAGCGGAGAACGTCAGTCGAGATGACGCAACGGGCTCACTTGCTTGGAGTCAACATCGGTTATACTTATAGAAGCTAAAATGGGTTCCCTCAGATGTTTAATAGAGAGCAATTTAGTTTTGGATGTGTTAAAGTTGACAAGCCATTATTTGCCCGAGTTGTCGGCACATGCTCTCATCCGAGCATCGTGGACTTCACCACTTCTTCTTATTGTCTTTCACTCCTCTGGTTGGGGTGACGGAGATAACTATAAAACCCAGCTTACACCCGAAAAGTCGTGAGTTGAAGTTGGAGAGGTGTGTGTGGTGGACACGGCAGGACGAGGAAAGAAAAACATCCTGTATTACGAACTTTGGAGAAGTAACCAGTCAACTGGACGAATTAAAAGTAACAAGTCACGAAATAACGCTCTAAATTTACGCACAAGGAAGCTGATCATTTTCATCAAGATAATGCTAAAACCCTTTTCTTTTTTTTTTTCTTTTTTTTTTTTTTTTGAGACAATTGTTCCAGCTTGGCTGCGTTGCGTTACCTCAACTGTCATATTCCCTTGATATTGCTACTTCGGATTTTCATTTCTTCATGTAAATGATAAAATAATCTCAACATTTTGAATTTTTTGGATGACCTAAAAAAATCCTTAATGAATTCTTTGCTGGAAAACAACCAATATTCTGTGAAAAAAGAATCTTAAGTTGAAATAAAAATGGCGAACTTTTGTGCAACAAAATGGTTTGTATTTAGTATAATGAATATGTAATAAAGGCTAAGTTTTGTTTTCTGCTTTAAGTATCAACGCAAGCATTTCAGATAATCTATCTATCTATCTATCTATCTATCTATCTATCTATCTATCTATCTATCTCTTCCATTTGTAAACGATTTATTTCATGACCTAGGTTTCTACCATGAGTCGTGTCTTCAGGCGATTTTTAATAACTGGTTTTTCCGTTTACCGATTTTTTTAAGAACGCTCACGTAACGGCGTTTTTTTTTCTTTTTTTTTTTTTTTTGTTTGAACGCTCAAGTGGCAGGAAATTTTTCAACGTGCAATTTTTAAAATTAAAACGCATTATGGCGTTTTCTTCCATGGGCATAAAAACATTTTACAATAAAATTCTCAACCATACAGACATATCAAAAACGATAACAGAAAGCGAAACATTATCTGGTTCAACAGGGTAGAAACCTAGGTCGCGTAATAACTCGTTTACAAATAGAAAATATTCAAAAGTTCTACAATATAAATGTATTGAACACTTTTTAATACAAATATGCACTGGTCTAACCCTATTATGACCAAAATCTAAGTATTAAACAACCAAACTATCTATCTATCTCTCTCTCTCTCTCTCTCTATATATATATATATATATATATATATATATATTTCCCCACCGTCGGAATGTGGCCTCCCTTTGTCTGTTCTATAAATACTTTCATACTTCTGCTCAAACGAACTTAAGTCACTGGGGGTGTGCTGGGCACAACATGTGCACCCCTTCCCTGTTAGTTTAGAGTAGGAAGTATTTGATTTTCTGTTTTCTCTCTTTAAAGGTAACTTAGCTAGGTTATGATTGCTCATTGGCCCCACTTTTTCTTTTTGGCCCCAGTTTTCTTTTAGTTTAATCCCCGACCCCCTTTCCCACCTTAGGTGTTCAACAATGTTAGTTCTCCGGTGGATGCGTGGCGTCTTTCGTGATTTTTCAAGTGTGTTTTTCGTTTTTGTTATGGTGTTTAAATGTGTGAGTGATTGTGTGAGTGTTTGCTGATCGGATAAGTGGTATTATGATATTTCTAAAGCCACGCATTATATTTCGTCCGGGGAAGTGATTTTGCTGTCACAATATTAGAAGTAGTGGGGGGCTTTTATTACTAATAAGATTTTATTTAGTTTCTTGTATATATCGTTCTTTCATTGTATAAAACCATTGGGGATATTTTAATGTTGTTATTTTCTGCCCATGCCCTCCACTGAATATTGTAAATATGGGAGTTAAGTAGGACAACATAGAGCAGCCGAGGTATTATGGTGAACGTGGTAAGAATGGTAAGTAAAAATGTGGTATTATGGTGTAAGGATTATTATAAGTATGTCAGGGTCGACGAAAGTGAATAGCTAAGTTAAAGTAGGACAGATGATGACCAGCCTTCCCCATCCCCAATTTCGGCCTTGTGCCACATTTTTTGTATTCGTACAAAAATAAATAAAACTTAAGTCACTGGTGCCTCCTCAACAGGTGTTTCCTCGTGCAACCAGAATGGCAACTGAGTCCCACCCATTCACAGTTAGGTTAGCCAAATGCAGACGGAAATTCTACTCCCACAGCTTCTTCTCTCGCACTTCCCGCCTGTGGAACTCGCTCCCATATTCTTGCTTTCCTGACGGCTACAACCTCCAGAAATTTAAATGCAATGTCAATACTCATCTATTAACCACTGGACTCTAGCGCTCTCCCCACCCCGGTATATCCTTCCCTTTCTCTCCACCTATGTATCTGTCATCGCACCTGCATTCTCAGCTTTCTATTGCTCCCTTCTAACTAGTTTGTACTCCTCACTCTTTTCTAATTAATCTTTTTACAGTTATGTAGCCCCCAGCTCATCATTGGCATTTCTGCCTTGCTCGGGGTGAAATGATTATATATATATATATATATTATACATCATACTTCAGAACATGTACAAACTAGTATCTACTACAAAAGCTTACATTTTCTTTCGACATTAAAAGAACAATGTCTCATCAGGTAGTTCGTAATGATAGTAATAAACGTCAATTGTGAAAAAATATATTGTTCTTTCAATGTCGAAACAAAATGTATAATTTTCTAGTAGATTGTAATTTGTACATGTTCTAAAGTATTATTTATAATAAATATTCATTGCTCTATTTCTGTATTGAGCACTATTTCAAATTAATGTTTTGAACGCCGGAAATATTTTATTCGTTCTTTATTCATTTGTATATATATATATATATATATATATATATAATCAGGTGAGGGGACAGAACCTCATGAAGAAAACAGAGCAATGTACCACGTCAACAGAATTACAACTACGCCATACTCTTCTCAGTTTTGAGAGTAGTAACATGGAGCAAATGAAATGAGTTTGCAAGTAGAATTCATGAGTGCTTTTTAAAAATTGTGGTAACAAAACAACCCATCTGACTAACGCAGTGACAAACCTAGTATTCGCTATAATAAGATTAAACACATGATTTATTACTTTAGGTAAAACATGAATAACTATGAAGTAATGGTTAGAGTATTTTAGCGTAAGTGAATGCAACCAACCTCACTGAAATTTGAGATTTTTTTCGAGTCGGTACCAGTTACAGCCCCCAACAGACATATATGTTTTATATTAGGATTTTGGATAAACTAGGTTAACTGACTATCAAAAATAAACAAACCTTCTGTCATTCAGTGAGGATGAACTAACTTGCTAACATGGTAACGGTTCACCTAGTCCCTTGATAACCGTTGCTGTCCGGCGATGATATTCATAAAATGTATGGTTAGTATGGTTCGATATAAATTTTGATACTATTTTTAACAGAGTTCCGCCGTAAACTCCACCCTGTCGACCTCTCTGCTTTCAGGTTTAGAAGACCCAGCCGAAAAGTAGAGTCTCGCGTGGAGAAAAATGCAGGAGCCCAACCCCGCCTTATGCTAGGTCTACGGGAAAATTTTACCCAATCTTAAGGGCTCGGAATTCCTTAATTAAATAATCGACTTAGTCTCACAACCGGCCTTAGTGAGTAAATTTCTGGTAAATACGAAGAGCTCCTGCATTTTTAAGAGGAATTAATCCAATCAAACATGCAAACCTGAATTGCAATTTTTTTACAAGCTCGACCAATAGAATCCACGTATCGCTTCGTCGAAATAACAATAACAGACCACAATAAAACGACTGATGGTATTACCTAATGAGCGTTCTACCTCGCCCCTTTCGTCTCTCACAGACAACGGGACGAGAATGTTACATTTTTTTATTCATCCTGCTCTGTTGTGGATTGGGGGTGGAGAGGTGTCTATTTCTTTCCTCTTATTTGAATCGATTTCTTTTTTCCTTCGTCTCAGAACAGCAAATAGACCTTTTTTTTCTTTTAGATATATTTTCTGATATTTTATTATCTTTATTTGTTAAAGACACAATAAAATATTATTAATGGCATTAGAGTCTTTGTTCGAGGTAGAAGACACAATGAAAGGATACTTGCGTTATTCTCTCATATCAAGAAATGTTCGACTTTCCAATCTTTTCTTTACCTTAGGAATGTTTCAAAGACACTTGTTTCGCTTCGACATTTTGTTGAAAAAGGTTCTTTTATTTGGTCACATGAATTTCATTCTTTCTTTCTTCTTCAGTATCTCTTTCTTTCCAATTTTCTTTCTTTTTTCGGTTGGCAAAGAACAGTTCTGCTTTTTGTATTTGTTCCTTATATATATATATATATATATATATATATATATATATATATATATATATATATAATTTTCCTTCAGATTTTTCATTATTCGAGATCTTTTTTATCTTTGTTTGGTGATCAGCAGGATTTCTTTTATTCTTTCGGCGGACCTGAAGGAGACTACCAACATCTTTAAATTTGCTGTTTTTCATTTTTTTAAACTTTTTTCAGCGAAGTCTTATTGGTTATTACATAAAGTTTCCGATTATCCAAAATAATTTAGAAAAATGTCACTATTTAAACAATTTTAAGGAGCTCAGTTTCTCATACAACGTTATAGTAAAACGATCCTCCATTTTGGAATAACTCTCCGGTACGACATTACCACCAACTGTAAATTTGTTGTTTTTCATTTTCTTTTTTTTACTTTTTTTCAGCGCAATCTTATTGGTTGTTAAATAAAGTTTCCGATTATCAAAAAAAAATTTGAAAAAATGCCAATATTTAAACAATTTTTTTGTGGGGGGTGCTCAATTCTTTATACAACGTTATAGCAAATCTATCCTCCATTTTGGAGCCACTCGCGTTGGGGTCGTTTTGTTTCCATTTTTGGAGGACGAATTGCTGCTCTTGTTTTTGTCACTTTCGTTATTTTTTTCTTTATAACATTTAATTTCTTCTCCCATAATTTTAATTGTTTTTCCTTTCATTTATTTATTCAATCTTTCTTCCTTCTTTCTCATCTTTCTGTTTTTCATTCATTTCATATTTCTTTCTTTCTTCTTCGTATTTTCTATTCATATTTTTTCTTGCTTCTTTCTTCTTCGTATTTTCTATTTATATTTTTTCTTGCCTCTTTCCTTTCTGTACTTCGTTCATCCATTTGTTTTCTTTGTTACATTCGTTGTTTTTTTATTCTTTGCTTGAGTCGTTTCTCATATAAATACTTTTTTTTGCTTTCTTTCTTTTCATTCTTTCATCATTATTTTTTCTTCCTTTCATTCTTCCAGTTCTTTTTCTTTTTTCATTCGGTCATTCATTTTTCTATTATTGATTTTACTTTATTTACTGTAAAATATTCTTGAAAGGCTTTTTTTTACAGATAGTGGTAGCATGAGTGGCCCTATATATCCTTGACGTGCAATAGATCTGTTCAAAATTTCGAAGATTTTTTTGTCGTTTTACTCCAAACAGTAGCAGAGAAGAGGTGAAAAAGGAGAAAACTTTAATGGGGGCATGGACGAAAGGACAATAAAGAAACTGTGTTCAGGAAGGTAGAAGAAGGCGATTTTCGATGATTTTAGGTGGCAGGTTAGGAAGGGATCGGAAAGGGATTTCCATCAGTGAGAAGGGGAGAAAAAATATATGCGATTGATGTCGCGGTTGCAACTAACTTAGTCAGTTAAGTACCATACGAGATACATGCTCGGGCGTTCACGTCTCTTCGAGATATGACCGACTGGGCAGAAAATTTTCCCGCAGTAGGTTGCCATTACTTTTTGAGGTAGACTGGTTCCTTACCAAGTCTATAGAAACCAATCTGTCTTGATATTTAACTCATTACTGGAGGGACAAGGCAGCTTCTTATCTTATTCAAGGGTAATTATGCGTAAGTGAATGCAATAAATTCAACTGGAATTCGAACTCGGTTCCTGGATGTCTCGTTCTGATTCGATATCCAACGCACATACATAGCTGAAAATCTACTCTTCTTCTTCTTCTTCTTCTTCTTCTTCTTCTACGAGCCGTGTGTCTTCAAGACGTAGGCGATCATGACCTGCCATAGCTTCCTATCGCTTGGCGCATTTAATACCCTTTCTCCTTTTATCCCACAAAATCACCGCTCCATCATTAATTTGCTCAAGTCCACCAAGTATGTCATAAGCTGCTTTCCCTTGTCTTTGCTCCCCTCGATTGGTTCCGTGAGCATCAGGTTCTCCCAGCCTTCCTTCCTCATTTAATGCCTCAGAAACTTCAGCTGTCTTTTCCTGATTTTAAGTATCAGTTTCTCTTCGAGTCCATCCTCTTCAAAATCTCGTCGTTGCTGGCGTGTTCTGGCCATGCTATCCTCACCACCCTTCTGTAGAACCACATTTCAGTCTTTCCTTCATTTGTTATGAGATTGTGCAGCGTTTGCTGCTATAGTGAAAGACAGACTTCACATTGATACTGACTTGGCAGACCGGCTGCAGCCGCTCTCACACCGGCGTGATGTGGCTTCCCTGTGCCTCTTCTACAAGTACTTTCATGGCTTCTGCTCCGATGAGCTCAGATCACTGGTGCCGCCTAAGCACGAATTTACACGAGATACTAGATTAGCAACGAGGTCCCACCCTTTTACAGTTAAACAAATAAGATGTAACCGTAAATTCTACTCCAACAGTTTCTTTTCTCGCGCTTCCCGCCTGTGGAATTCCCTTCCACAAGTCTGCTTTCCCGACAGTTACAATCTCCAGGTGTTTAAATGTAGGGTCAATAGACACCTCCTATCACACTAACTCCCAACTATTCTCACAACACTCTCATGTACCCAACCCTCATTCTCGGTATCCTTACCCGCCTATCACCCACCCTCTGTCATTTCCTATATTTAATCAGCCTTTCTCCACTCTACGTAGCCCCCTGCACAGTAGTGGCAGTGACATGCCTTGCTCGGGGTGAAACGCTTATAAAAAAAAAATAAATAAATAACAATCCAGTATTCTCTTCTTTATTTTCTAGCGAAATTTTCCTCGCTCTTAATACTATAATCGGTTTCTGGAATGAATATTGGCCATCCTAATACGCCTTCGGATCTCCCTGTCGCATTTTCCGTAGCACTTCACTAAATTCATGTAGGCGAAGCACAAAGGAAAAAAGACAGAAGGAAGCCACTTTAGATTGGTGAGAAATTGACTGAAATTAAGATACAATGTCAGGAACGATTACATTACGGATATGTCTTTGAATTCTGCCAAGAACATCGAGATATACAATAGCAACACCGAAGTAGATATGACAGCAATATGCAAGATGGATTCTGACTAGAAATATATTCTAGCACAACAGAGTGAACAAACTTTCCTGACAGTAGATTTACCCATTGATTCAATATAATTATTTGGCAAGGCACAAGCTTGCACATAACCATCATTCCTGAGAAAAAAATCTTTTAAGAGAAATATTTTATCAATTTTAACCAAAACTAATACTGGCTACTTAGTCAAAGAATGTCGAATGTTCCCTTATAAGGAAACGGTTAATATTAACATTAGCACTGAAAATGAAGTGAACGGATACTACCCTTTTATCCTACTTCAATAGCCATGGTATGAAGAAAAGCGAAAATCTATGAGCAATTCTACCTCGTTAAATAAATACCGAATGTTTTAAGTAATATGACCATTACAATTATAGATGATAAGAACGTATACTAAACTTTGTATTAACGAGCACCCACACAGTGGCAGAATATGGAGCAAGAGTGGTTTAAAGTGGGAATCCCAATGATATTCACTGGGGCTAATATCCGAAATTGCCCAGTACCCACCACCAACGTAACGCAGGCGTTAATATTCCAACGATCCTCCCTCTTTGATGCAATAGAGTTGAGTGATACTTTAGGGTTGGAATCCATTAAGCACAGGATGCTTCAATTTTTTTTTAATCGTTCGACAGAAAGATAATCTATATATATAAAAGGCAATCTGTGAGTCTGTGTGTGACTGTTCCCTATGCACGCCTAAATTTTTAAGCTACGCCATTCAAACTTTCTAGGGACACATATCTACAGGGAATCCAGGTCGACACATACTTTTTGAGTTTAAGTTCAGCAATTTTCTCTTTAGCATTTTTGGCCAATGGTGCAGTTTGTTTACATTTACTTCGTAAAACATCTAAGATCTAATATGGTTGATAAATTACGTCACAGAAATCAAATCACACGTGTCGAACGCAACTAAGATATTTTTTATTAAAAAAAAAGAAACGTTTATATTTAATTTTTATTCTGACGTTTTAAAAATTCATTTGGTCAACAAAAGATGTGAATATTTTTCCCTGTAATTTTGAAACAAAAGAAATATTTAAAAAAAGTGTTTCTTGAAACAAAAACAAAATATCAAAAAAAAAAAATAAATGGCCTCTCCTATTACTAAAAAAAAATAAAATAAATGGCCTCTCATACTACTAAAAAAAAAATAAATGGCCTCTCCTACTACTAAAAGGCAACGCCGGCCTATGATGCTGGTTGAGTGATAAAATATAGTTTGTTCGTTCGAAGGCAGATTATATTTACTTGCCGCCACAAGATGGCAGAGGCCAGTTTAGTAGGTGGGCAGGCGATAAAATGCTTTTTTTCACCCAAGCCAAACACCACACACACCTAGTATTTTCTTGCCGCCTAAACGCTGGAAGGATGTTAAGCAAAGTTATTTTAACGTGAAGAATACGATTACTAGGCCTTTGTCACGAAGGACAAATAAATGAAGTTTATCTGTGGGATGGGAAATTAAGAATTTTAAATATCGCCCGGTTCACACTCCACCCACGTCTATTGAACAAGTTAAGAGGCTCATCCCTTGTTCCCTGTTTAGGATGTGGTTTCCGGTTTTCTCTTTTTCAAACTTCTTACTTTTCTTTTCAATTGGAGTAGAGAGACTAAACTATTGCCCGGTTCACACTCCACCCACGTCTATTGAACAGGTGTAGAGGCTCATCCCTTGTTCCCTGTTTAGGATGTGGTTTCCGGTTTTCTCTTTTCCAATCTTTTCACTCTTGCGTAGCCTCCGGCACATCAGTGGCGTTACCGCCTTGCTCGGGGTGATATGATAAAAAAACCTCTCTTCTTCACTTTTACAAAAATTCCCAATGATGTGTGAAATATGGTATTTCCCAAATAGAAAAAAGGATTGACCATGTGCTTAAAGAAAAAGTCGAAACCGGGTTTCGCAAGCCCCAGAAGATTTAGCGATCCAGTGCGAAAATCTAAATTACAATAAAAGGCTTTGATCAGCGCCAGGCGGTCAGAGTCAGATGGGAGCAGCGAGACGAAACTACTAAAATCTAAGGGAAGAAACTTCAATCCCGACCGACCCGGACGTAATGTCAGATCGCATCTTGTTCACTTTCTCCTTCTTTCTCGTGTGCTGATTACATTTTCTTCTTCTTCTCCATCCAAAGACATTCCTCCGAAACAAACGCTCGTACATACATACGTACGTACGCATAAACTCTTTCCAACAAGTTACTTCTACGAACATTTTCTACATATCTTGATACATTTAAGCTTTCTCACTGAATATTAATTTCTTTGAATGCTTTTATTCATTTCTTTTAATAAATTTCTATTTTAAAGTTCAAACTGTATATTTTTTTTTATTCTTACACTATTCTAGACTAGTTCACACATTCCAACCCGCCGACAACGAACCTTTTGATGAAGATCTTCTGATGATAATTCTGCATGAATCTTGTAAGCTGTAGGGAGTTCGGTTAAGTATGACACAAGGGCGAAATTATAAACATCTCCCTATAGATTCATATTCAGCTGAGGGCACTTTGGTTCCTACCCGCGTGAAACAAAGTTGGATTCGATTATCAATGAGTGCCGAATGTTTCCTTATATGGATACAGTTAATATTATTAATAACTTACTTTTCTAATCTGTATATTGTTAAATGCCTTTCTTTCTCATCTCTTATCTACCAACTCTTATTTTTTCTTATTATTTCATTTCAGTAATAAAACCGTTCTTTTTTTATTGTATTCAGATGATTCTGTCATTCTCCTCTTTTAGAGAAACGTCAACAATTGTGTCATGACCTTAAGAACTGTTGACAGAATTATGGATGGACTCAGATTGATGTCATGAACAAAAACTTTCTCAGTTTCTTTCTTTTATTTTTTCGACATTTTATTTTGGCTTTTTGTTTCGTATTACTTATAAATTTTTTTTTCCCTCCAAGTTAGTCCTTTGTTTAACCATCACTCATACACCGAATTACTTCTTCTTTTCATTAGTTCTTTTCGTTCATTCCTTTAGTCATTCTTATTTTTTGTCTCTTTTCAACACAGTAACTTTTATCTTTTCCTGTATTTACTTAGTCCTTGTATTCGTATTTTATTCGAACACATATCATTGAGTCAAGTCTTTTATCCTTTTTCTTTCGACAAATTTATCTTCGTTTGTTCGTTCATTCCTTCTTAAAGAAAATCTTCGTCATTCAATATACTTCGTTCTTTCTTTTCTTCTTTATTTGACCATATTTATTTTGAAGTTCCATCTACTTCTTTTCTTTGTCTTTCTTTATTTCTTTTCTTTTCTTTTTTCTTTCTTTGAGCATATTTCTTTTTGTTCCCAATTTCCTTCTATTTTTTCAGTTTTTCTTTCTTTCTTTCTTTTTTTCTTTCTTTCCTTCTTTTTTCTTTCTTTCATCTTATTTTTTCTTTTCCAGGTTCCTTCTGTTTTTCTTTCTTTCTTTCTTTATTTCTTTCTTTTTTCTTTATTTCATCTTATTTTTTTCCAATTTCCGTATTTTTCTATTTTTCTTTCTTTCTTTCTTTCTTTGCTAATTTTTTCTATTTTTCCAGTCATTTTTTTATTTTTTATTTTTTACAGCATACTTCTTTCTGTTGCAACTTCTTTCATTTCTTCCAGGTTTTTTTCTTTCTTTCTTTTCTCTTTCCTCGTAATTCTTTCTTTTCTAAATTTCTTCTATATTTCCAGTTTTTTCTTTCTTTCCTTTTTTGAGCATAATTCTTTCTTTTCCAATTTCTTTCAATTTTTCCAGGTTTTCTTTTTTTCTTTCTTTCTTTCTTTCTTTCTTTCGTTCTTTTTTTCTTTCTTTCAGCATATTCTTTTCTTTTCTATTTTCTTCCTATTTTTTACGTTTTTTCTTATTTTTTTATCTTTTTTCTTTATTTGTTTTTTCTTTTCTTCTTTCTATCTCGTTCGTTCTTTGTTTCGTCTTAATATGTCTCATAACATTTCTTTATTTCTTTCATTCTTTCTTTCTTTCTTTCTGTATTTATTTGTATATTTGTCCATATTTATGTCTTTCTTAATTTGTTTCTCTTTTTCCACTTTCTTCTTTTCATCTTTCTTTTATTTGAGCATATTTTTCTTTCTCCATATCCTTCTATTTTTTCGTTTCTTTCTTTCTTTCTTTCTTTCTTTCTTTCTTTCTTGACCATATTTCTTTGCATTTTGATACTTCTTTCTTTTTTTCCTTTCTTTTTCTGTTTAACATTATTTTTTGTTTTCTCGATTTCTTTCTATTTTTTCTACTTTTTTAAAAATTTTTCCTTTAAAAAAAGAGGGTTCTTTATTATATTTCACTCTGCTTCATTCACTCACTTTTTCTTTACTTCTTTGTCCAAATCCTTGTCACTTTCTCATTCTCTCTCTCTCTCTCTCTCTCTCTCTCTATGTATGTATCTATCTATCACTTTGCATTCTTTTCGTGAAAATCTTCCTCGCCCACTCCTTCTTGTCTGTCTATTTGTCTTTCTTTCCTCAAATGTATGATTTTGCATACGACACTTGCCACCTTCATATTTTAACAAGACGATCCTCTCAAATGAAACAATTTATAATATTAAAAAAAAAAAGGTCCGGTTCTTCGTTTTGACCTAAATATATTTATTCTATAGGAAGAAAAATCACGAAAAAATGTTTATTTTGCTGGCGTTTCGGTATGGCTGAATACGTGAAATTCAATGCTAAACCACGTGAATAGCATATAGATCAACTGTAACTATAAATGATTTAGTACATGTACTGAAATTGAAGAAAGAATAGGTTGCGTTAACACCGTTATTTCTACAAGTCCGAAACATTCACCGAAAATCTCATGTCTTTATATAACCTCGTCAGATCGTGACTTTTACATGGATGTCAGCATAGAACCTTTTTTACTGAGAAATATCTCAACAATCAGCTGTATACAATAACTTTCTCAGCACCAGTTATTAAAAATGTCTTAGAGTCTCCATCTTTTAAGCAACGATAGATCCCTAGGAAGTGTTATAACAGGAGATGGAAAGAGCGATACAGAGATCCGAAGGCGAATTGGCATGGCGAAAGACGCGTTCCAGAAGCTGAGTAAAGTACTAAGACGATTTCCCTAGAAACAAAGAATCAGTTCTTCAGTACGGCAGTGAATGCAGGACAATATCATCGAAGGTGATGAAAAAACTTGAAGCAACGTAAACGTGGTTTTAGAGAAGGATGCTGCGGATATCATGGACCGAACATGTGAGCAATGATGAAGTTTTGGAAAGAATGGCATTGAAAAGAAAACTAATAGTGAGCATCAGGAAGAGACAACTGAAGTTCCTGGGACATGCGATGAGGAAGAAGGGCTTGGAGAACCTGATACTGACAGGCCAGATAGAAGGAAAGAGACAGAGGAAGGCAGCGGATAACATATTTGAAGGGCCTGATCAGGTGGATGACGGACCGGGGGTTGCGTGGAGTAGCAGGAGAAAACATATTAAGAGCAACTAGGGATAGGGAGACATGGAAAGCCATGATCGCCCACGTTCTCAGTGGATAGGGCACATAGAAGAAGAAGAAGAAGAAGAAGAAGAAGAAGAAGAAGAAGAAGGAGATGCTCTCGCAGTGTTGGCATCTTCAGGAATAATTTTGCCAAGTCGAATACTGATTCTACACTTTGATCCTAGGCTATATGATTCACGCAGGCACGCACGCACGCTCAAGCGTACACATGTTTTATATTCGTATAAGGGTTTTCTTCTTCTTCTTCTTCTTCTTTCTATATGCTCTATATTTTAGGACGTAGGCGATCATAGCCATCCACATCTCCCTATCTTTTATAGTTCTAAACTCTCCTTCTACTTTTATCCCTCACAACACTTGATTAGTCATCAAACTATTCAATTTTCTCAAGTATACGCTATGCTTTTCCCTATCTCTCTTTCCTTCTATCCGTCTCTTTAGTATCAGATTTTCCAAACCCCCTTTCCTCATTACATGTTCTAGAACATTCCGCTGTATTTAAGGTGCCACCAACTGACAAGAAATTTAGTTTCATTTATCAACTTAAACAAGGAACAACCCAGAAAAAATGCAGGAGATTCCGAAGACTTCTGGACAACATGGTTGAAACCATTTGACAGTTTATTGAAAGATGTACTATTCGGATATATTTGTGAACTTTTGCTAAATATATCAGTCAAAATGTGATGTCAGTGCTTTTTATTTTGTTTTTTTTTTTTGTTTTGTTTTTTTGCTTCATTCAGACAACAATTCATTCATTACACTCGTTTTATGTATACTAGCAGTATAGTCCGGCGTTGCTAGGGTGTAGTGAAAGCTTTAAAACTAATCCATGATTCTGGAGCTCAGACTCCTTAGACGTTGGCACGAAATACTAAAAAGCAATAGTTCTTTTCAGTTAAAGCGAAACCGTAGACTAAAAGAAAAATGAATGGATGTAAGTCAAATTTTGATTTCCTGATATCGATATCCAATTTTCTGCACTATTGTAAGAACTACAACCTTGAAACTTCTGAATATCGTTTCTTATGACTTTGTCTATGAGTGTCTCAAAGTTGATTAAAATTGGACCACTCCTTCTATAACCCGATTTTTTGGATTATCGATTTTTGATATTTATCGGGGGTACCTCGACACAAAACCTAGCTAAGAACATTCACAGACGCTTATAGTACATCTGTGTAAATTTTCAAGAAAATCGGGTCAGCCGTTTCGGAGTCTATAGGTAACGGACACAAACACACAGAGTCACACACACATACACACACAGAGACAATGTTCCATTTATAAATAAGTTTAGATAAAGTAGATTCCTTGATACTTGATAAGGTACATTCCACAGAGGATTAGATCCAATGAGAACTCATTGTTAAGCTTGAAGAGAGTATTATAACAATGAAATAAATTTTGTTTTATTATTATTATTTTCTTTATTATTATGTTATCATGAATACTAATAAGCTTTATGAAATAATGTAATGATATTATTATTACCGTTAGAAGGAATAAGAAAAACTAACAATTCGTTTTTTCTAGTAAAAGTACAACCCCTAATATTAATTTTTAATGTCATGCATCTTAAAATAGACCACTAAAAATCCAAGTCAGGATATACTGACTTCCATCGCTACTGTCATTGTGAATCTAGGCTAAGGCCATCTTGTCGTCTGGATATAATATAGACGCTAATATCTAACACTGTTAAGCTAACCCTCTCACACTTATTTTTTTCTTTTCTTTTTCTTTTTCTTTTTTTCTTCTATCTTTTTACTTGACTCTTTTATCTTATTCATTGTTGTATGAATTTGGTCTGAGGAGCGGTCTTTAAGAGAGCCGGGAAATATAATATTACCAATGGTTTTATAAAAACATCCAACTTACGTTCTTTGTTATAATACTCTGTCAAATCTTAACATTGAGTTCTCATTAGATTTAATACCCTGTAAATTTACTTTAACAAGTACCAAGGATTCTACTTTATATATATATATATATATATATATTTTCGTTTTCTTTTTCTTTTTCTTTCCCTTTATTTTTATTTTTATTTTATTTTTTTTATTTTATTTTATTTTATTTTATTATTTATTTTTTAATTTCTTTGCAATCTATTTAAAAAGGAAAAGTAGACTAATTTTTCTCCAGTTTCTGAAAGGTTTTTTCTGTTGCTGAGGTGATGTGTCGTCCCCCGTGGGGATCTTCATATCGAAATGGCTATTCAACATCTTTGAATTAATCCTTTTTTAATATATATATTTGCTCTGTAATATTTTATTACATGGAGCTCTCTTCCTGTATCATTTTTTAATATTAAAATAAATTTTTAATATTAATTAGGATCGGGTTTTTTGGAATTTACCTTCCTGCTTTTTTCCCTTGGATTGAAGTATCTGAATTAAAATATATATATATATATATATATATATATATATATATATATATATATATATAGTGTATCGAGTTAACAAATAATTTTCTAAACATATACTGTTAAATATAAGAGACAATGAATTTTGGCTTTAATTTCAGTTGAAAATAAAGACACAAATTCTCCAACATTTGGATAATTTTTTATTAATTTGGTTCTAAGCTTTCAGCTCACAGGAACCATCTTCAGAGAGGTTATTAAAACGGTAACACAATAACATCCACCATCACCGACGATTTTTTTTGTGTTGACATAAAACTCCGCTAGGCAACGGCAATAGTTACCAAAAATAATAAACGCAATTCGCAAATTTGCAATGCGGTTCTATGACGTCACAGTGATAGTGTGAAAATGGAAACAGAACCATATTTTTTATTAATTATTGTTATCAGGTTTAATTTTAATTTTAATTTTTATTATTATTATTATTATTATTATTATTATTACTTTACAGCTTTTAAATATTATCTTTTTATTATTTTCTTTATTATTATGTTATAATGACTACTAATAAGTTTTATGAAATAATATAATCGTATTATTATTACCGTTAGAATGAATAAGAAAAACTAATAATTCATTTTTTCTAGTGAAAGTTCAACCCTTAGTTTTATTTTTAATGTCATGCATCTTAAAATAGCCAATGCAAAATCCAAGTTAAAGTATACTAAATTCCATAGCTACTGTTGTTGTAAATCAAGGGCCAAGGCCATCTTGTCGTCTAGATATAATATATACGCTAATATAAACACTGTTAAGCTAACCTACCCATATCTATTTTTCTTTTTTTCTTTTCTTTTTTCTTCTTCCTTTTTACTTGACTCTTTTTATCTGGATAATTTTAACCCATTTATTGTTGTAGGAATTTGGTCTGAGGAGCGGCCTATAAGAGAGCAGCGAAATAAAATATTACCAATAGGTTTACAAAAAGATCCAACTTATTTTCATTATATATATATATATATATATATATATATATATATATATTCTAAACATATGCTATTAAATATAAGAGACAATGAATGAAGCTTAGAAGAAAACCAATAAATAATTATCCAAATGTTGGAGAAATTTTGTCTTTATTTTCAACTGAAATTAAAGCAAAAATACGAGGTTTAGAACGGCTCATGATTAAACATAATAGACATTCATTGTCTCTTATATTTAATAGCATATGTTTAGAAAATTACTTGCTGCCTCGATACACTAAATATAAGTTACATGATGCCGCAGCATTAAATGATCCTAACACCAAGAAATTTCAATGGAACCTCATAAAATGTCAAATGCACTCAGCCAAACAGGAATTACAACAAATCAACACTGAAATTGTACATATTAAAGGAATCTTACAGTCTTCTACCACAAGTGAAAAATTCAAGGAAATATTGGATTTATTATACAATACAACACAAAAGGAACATGAATCCCATAAACAAGTCATCCAAAAAACGCTAAAAGAGGAAATAACATATTACATTGCATTTGACTAGATGGTTTTGTTGTCATTTCGCGCTATCCCGCGGTGTGACGTCATAAAACCGCATCGCAAACTTAAGAACTGCGTTTATTATTTTTGGTAACTATTGCCGTTGCCAAGCGGAGTTTTATGTCAACACAAAATAAAATCGTCGGTATGGTGGATTTTATAATATTTCAGTTTAAACAACCTCTCTGAAGATGGCTCATGTGAACCGAAAGCTTAGAAGAAAACCAATAAATAATTATCCAAATGTTGGAGAATTTTTGTATTTATTTTCAACTGAAATTAAAGCAAAAATACGACGTTTAGAACGGCTCATGATTAAACATAATAGACATTCATTGTCTCTTACATTTAATAGCATATGTTTAGAAAATTACTTGCTGCCTCGATATACTAAATATATATATATATATATGGAGAGAGAGACAGACAGAGAGAGAGAGAGACAGACAGACAGACAGATAGATAGCTAGATAGTTAGATAGAGAGCTAGACAAATAGTTACAGATATATATTGAAAAGAAGACGGTATTGAAAGGTTCATCTAAATCAGACGTTGTACGAAAGTCGTTCCCGCAACGCCCTCATTAGTCATTAGCCAACTTGCATCAAATTCTCAACGTCTTCTGCATTCATCCGCTCTGTAAAGCCGACATTTCCTATTCATTTCAAGATATTTGTAATATCTAACGTACTTCATGTAGATTTGTCTTTATTATTTTTGTGTACGTTTTTTTTTTAGTTTTCGTTTTGTTTTCTTTCAAATGTCGAAGCAAATTTTAAAAAAGTAATATCTTGTCACCGACTTGTTTCCGTAATATGAATGATTGATTATTGATAGTTCGATCTGTATTCAAGAATAGAACCTCTCCTCACATCACATGTTTTTATTTTAATCTGGACTAAATTTGTACAGGATTAATGGCGGAAAATGTGAGACTGGTCTTCAAAAAATGCCCGACACTTTTGTTGCTTTATAGTATATTCATCGAATGTTTAAAAAGGAAAAAAAATAGAATAAGACATTTGTTCACAATCAGAGGATATCATAACTGTTATAAATTTCGCTTCATGTATATGAAGAAATAAATAAAAATATTACTAAATTATGAGAATTCATTAACAAAAAAGACAACTCCCGTAAGTGAAACGTTATATTAAACTAGGCTTTTTATTTTCTTTTTAATTCATATAACTTAATGCAAGGCAATATAGCTACTAAGATACAATAGGTCACTGGGTGTTAAAGAAGAAAATGACTGAAAATAATTATTTTTGACACTGTTACTATAATTTTTTCCATTCAATGATATTTTTTGTAAGATTTTATTTGTGCAGCATGGAATATAGAAGCCTAGAAAGAACAACCACAATAAAATCATCTCATCCCGTCCAATTCAAGGCAGTAAAGCCACTAAGACACAAGGGTTTATTTAGTGTGGAAGAACAAGAAAAAAAAGAGAATCATCAGTGAGCTAAAAAAAATAGAAGAGTAATCAAGACAATAGATGTCTGTGACGTTGTGAATATAAGAATTGGTTATACATGTGTTATTATCATCTAGTGGTCAAGAGTTAAATCATTGGCTCTGGTAGTGAGACACCAATCTAGCAGTTACTAAAACCAACTGATATCACATGATATCTAATCTAAACTTACTTATAAATGGAACTTTGTCTGTGTGTGTGTGTGTGTCTGTGAGTCTGTGTCCGTTACCTATAGACTCCGAAACGGCTGAACCGATTTTCTTGAAATTTACACAGTTGTACTATAAGCGTCTGCGAGTGTTAGTAGCTAGGTTTTGTGTCGAGGTACCCTCGATAAATATCAAAAATCGATAATCGAAAAAGTCGGGTTATAGAAGGAGTGGTCCGGTTTTAATCAAATTTGATACACTCAGAGACAAAGACATACGAAACGATATTCAAGATTGCCGTTCTTACAATACTGCACAAAATCGATAATATATATATAAGGCAAGATGTTTGTGTGTGTGTCTGTTTATCTGCCTGTATGTCTGTAATTTTTTCAGCCCTTTTATTTTAGTTTTTGCTTCGGGTTTGGCTCTAAGTAGGTATAATTGTACTTCTTAGTCTCAGCCATGATACCATTTACCCAGACGACTCATTTAGCCTTCAAAATTCAGTTTACGACGAAAAACCTTATTTGATATCGATACCAGGAAATCAAAATTTGACTTACATCCATTCATTTTTATTTCAGTCTACGGTTTCGCTTTGACTGGAAAAACTATTGCCTTTTAGCCTTTCGTGCCAACCTCCAAAGAGTCTGAGCTCCAGGACCATGGATTAGTTTTAAAGCTTTCATTACTCCCGAACAACGCCGGGTTATACTGCTAGTAATCTATATACGCCAATCAGTATACATGTGATAATGACCAGGGATTCAGTCAATTAAGTAAAAGAGACATGACTGGCCGAGCAGAAGTTTGCCATTACATTCTGCGGCAGACTGGTTGCCAACCAAGGCTATAGAACCCTATCTGTTCTGTTATTTAACCCATAGCTGAAAAAAAGAGACGGATTTATACCATTTACCAAGAGTATTCTCCTTTAAGTGAATAAACAATTGAACTGAAATTCGAAATCGTCATTCTGATTTCTCGTTACGATAACCACTGATATTCTGATATCCGTTTCCTAATATTTACTACGCCACAACGCACATTCAGAGGGTAATTCGTCGAAACGTTGCCTATAATAAATGCTAACCAAGATTAGAATACTAGATCGAAATAATACAAACATTTAACGATCAGCATTGCGTTGTATTGAATTTCAATACGATTTTCGTGTGTTGCACAGGAATTGGTAAAACAATGTGTGACATCTTATTCAGAGAATTAATATCATATAAAGAAACTGGTAACCATGATATTCTGAAAATGATTCTCAGATATTTCTTTGTACTTACAACTTCGAAATGTATATTTTAGATCGATCTGTCAATTAAGTGCCATACGTGAAACACGCTTGGGCGATCATGTCTCGAAAGAGACATGACTGACTGGGTAGATTATCCCGCAGTAGGTTGCCATTGCTTTCTGCAGTAGACTGGTTGCTGACCAAGGCTATAAACCCCAATCTGTCCTGTTATTTAACCCATAACTTGAAGGAAGAAGCGGATTAATACCTTTCCCAAGGGTATTTGCGCGTAAGTGAATGCAATGAATTCAGCTGGAATTCGAATTCGGCTCCCCTATTTATCGTTCCGAGTCGGTATCCACTGCACCACAACGCACATCCTTTTAGATTCCTCTACTAAATTCAATGAAAAAGAAATTGAAACATTATAATATGAAGAAAAAGGCCGCAAACTTAATAAATCGAAGTTTTTCCACCAAAATATTTATTTTATTATTAAAAGGAAAGATCTAAATATTTTTATTTATTGAAAAAAAAAAATATTATCTAACACATTTGATATTTTCTTAAAAAATCTTATTGTCTTTTTCGTCAACGGGTAACAAAATTGTTACCAGAGTTTACAATGGAAACTGTAATATAAGGTTGTCCCAAAAGTTTGTAAACACTTGCAAAAAATTGAAATTTTACTCGCCAAGTAATCTAAAGTTACCAGAAAACACTTGCAAAAAATTAAAATTTTACTTGCAAAAACAAGAATTATTGCTCAAAATAAAAACCATCATTCTCCAAGACTTTCTGCCATCGATCTGCAAGCATTCAGATCTGGTCAAAGTACCATTCAGCTGGCTTCGAATCAAAGAATTCTTGACACGCTTCTTCGACTTCATCAAATGAGTCGAATCGGCGGTTTTTCAGAAAGTGTTGCATTGAACGGAAAAGGCATTAATCTGTTGGAGCACAGTCAGAACTGTAGGCTGGATGTGGCAGAACCTCAACGCCGTCAAGCTCTTCACACTTATTTTTGGTCTTCCTGGCGGTGTGTGGCTTGGCGTAGTCCTGCAGCATCAAACCGCGCTTTCGGTTGATCAGACCCGGATACTTTTGCTTCAACTTTTCGTAGACCCGCTTAAGTTGCTGACAGTAATGTTCGGCACTGATGGCGCGACCATTCGGAACCAACTGAAAACGCACGATTCCTTCAAAGTTCCACCAAACGCACAACATGAATTTCTTGCCGAATCGATCTTGTTTTGGAACCGAAGGCGTCTCCTGCCCTTTCTGAACACATCGCTTGTCTCGATTGTGCCGGACCAGATAGACCCATTTCGCAAGTGTTTACGAACTTTTGGGACAACCTAATATTACGTAACTCAGTTATGATTTTTTGTGTGTATGATAAACACATTAACTTTGAAATCCTTTAAAAATAGAATAATTGTTAGATTTTAATGAAAAATTTAAGGACTGATTCATAAATGAATTAAATTATTTGTGAACTTATTACTTTTAAAAAATCTTATTAAAATATATATTTTTTGCATCCCTTACCCACCTACACGTAAATTCCTGAAATCTTAAGAAATTAAATTTGTTTAAAAAATTGTTTTATTAGTTAAACTCAGGAAATAATCAATTATTTTTTCAGACAGTTGGCCGTTTTTTTCCGAAAATCTGCCCCGAATATGAAAATCAAAAATTCAATAAAAACTCTGACATTATTAAATTGGATAAGTTTTTAATAGATTTTAATCCACCTGCTCAGGCCCTTCAAATATGTTATCCGCTGCTTTTCTCGGTTTCAGTTTCCCTCTATCCGGCCTGTTAGTATCAGATTCTCCAAACCATCCTTTCTCATTGCATGTCCCAGGAAATTTAGTTGTTTCTTACTGATGCTCAGTATTAACTTTTCGTTTACATCCTTTCAAAAACCTCATAATTGCTCACATACTCTATCCATGATATCCTCAGCATCCTTCTGTAGAACTATATTTGAATTGCTTAACCAGAGTAAATAGAATAAATTCAAGTTTTTTGTAGGTTTCTATCTTCTTTACAAATTGAACTCGCGCTTTCAAATAAAATAAACATAAACATGAAAACCATTTTAAATTCAATATACCTTAGATTTTTCCAGAATAAATAATTTTTTGTTTACCGAAATTTAATTTAGTGATACATTTACTATCTTTTTTTTTTTTTTTTAATCATCTCACCCCAAGCAAGGCATTCCACTGCCACTATTGCGCATGGGGCTACATAGGGGAAGGTAAAGAGAAGGAGTGGATAGACATAGGGAATGTCAGGAGAAAGGTGATAGATGAGTAAGGATAGCGAGGATGAGTGTCGGGCAGATGGGAAGAGTGTTTGATAGAATGGGAGCAGGTTAGTGTGTTAGGAGGTGTCTATTGACCTTACATTTAAACTCCTGGAGATTGTAGCCGTCGGGGAAGCAATCGTTTGGAAGAGAATTCCACAGTCGGGAAGTGCGAGGAAAGAAACTGTTGGAGTAGAAGTTACGGCTGCATTTTATCGGTTTTATCTCCCTAACACTTATGATATATTTTTAAAAAAATGTTCAATCATTAATTTATTATGATAAATTGTGAACAAGCGTTCGTATTTATATAATAGACTTTCCCTATTATTTCACTCAAACACCGCTCCACAATCCATCTGCTCAAGTTAATCCAGTATGTCATGCGCTGATTCCTCTTGTCCATCTTCTTCTCTATTCAACCCGTAAGAATCAAGTTCTCCAAGCCTTCCTTCCTCATTACAAGTCTCAAAACCTTTAGCTGTCTTTTCTTCATGCTGAATATCAGTGTAGGTTCTGTGTCTATCTTCTCCAAAACCCCGTCATTGGAAGAACAAGAAAAAAAAACATTAGTGAGCTAAAAGTACAGAAGATTTATCAAGACAATGTATGTCTGTGACGTTGTGAATATAAGAATTGGTTATACATGTGTTATTATCATCTAGTGGTCAAGAGTTAAATCCTTGGCTCTGGTAGTGAGACACCAATCTAGCAGTTACTAAAACCAAATGATATCACATGATATCTAATCTAATCTAAACCTATTTATAAAGGGAACTTTGTCTGGGTGTGTGTCTGTGTGTGTGTCTGTGTGTGTGTGTATCCGTTACTAATAGACTCCGAAACGGCTGAACCGATTTTCTTGCCGATTTTTCTGCCGATTTTTCTGAACCGAGTATCTAAATTTATAAAGACTGAAGTATCATAGATGAATGTATGTATTTTTTATATAATCATTTCCCGCCAAGCAAGGCAGTACTGCCACTGGTGTGCAATGGGGATATATAAGATGAGAAAGTGGAACAACTTACAGGGGGTGTCAGATAATAGATAAGAGAAAGACGCGAAAACTGATGGGAAGAGAGCTGTATGAGAGTAGAGTGAAAAGGGAGATGAACATGAGAGAAGGTTTGTCAGGGAAAGGATGCTAGTCAAGAATATAAGAGATGCCAAGTGTGTAGGCTTGTGCGTGTGTGTCAGTATTAAATTTTTTTCTTCATATTCTTGTTCGATACGTAGAATAGCTTTTCCGATAAGCGATGGAGAATCGATTAATGAGGATAATCGAAAACAAAGAAATTCGCGGACAAAATCAGAAAACCCTTCAACGACTCAAATTAAACGGAATGAACTCAGGATTAGGAAAAATACGCATCAGCCATTGGTGGGTTTCCAAGTTAATTCTTTACTACGAATTGTTGGTATCTGCCAATGCTGCAGTGATCAATTCTCTCGTTTCAGATATGCGCTCGAAGATAAAATTGGAGGAGAAAATCAGCCAGTAAACCCGTCTACTTTGTAAAAATACGAAGCTAGAATTGTTTTTTTTTTTTTTTTTTTAGAAGTGTGGGTAATGTACCGATTATCGGCGCTGAAAGCAGAATCTAATAGCCGCTTTTAATTTTTGATCGAGTCTGATACGTTTCTCTAAGGGTATCTTTCTTTGCATCATCAGTAACATCATCATGATCATGACAGGGTGTGGTTGTAAGGTCACTCCAGTTCCCATCATATGTCTGGGCTGAAAACCGGAATGATATCATACAAAGATAGCATGTCTTGTGAAAGTAAACCTAGCGGTCACCACGGCTCCCCAGATAAAAAGGCAGCTATAGTGCCCCAAACTGAACATCCAGTTTGGTCACAGCTTTTGATTCCATCATGGAAACCCACAACCCTGGCTCTTGAAGCCACTGTAGAAAACACACCGAGAAGCCATCTCATCACTATACTTGCTGCAACCATAACCACTGAGTCTACTACTAATATTCATTGTGCTAGATAGCTTTTGAACATAAAAGAAGATCTTTGACACATCTTGTTTTTATCCTGCGTAGTAACTGATTACGTGAGCAAGGACGAAGTGTTAGAGAAAATTGAAAGAGAAAAGACACTTACACTTAGCATCCGAGAAATAGTTGATATTTTTAGGTCACAAAATGAGAATAGAGGGCTTAGTAAGTTTGACACTCACAAAACATGTTAAGGCTAGAAGGACTGAGGAAAGCCGCGTATAATCTACCTAACGAGCTTGTGTACATGGTTGGACGAACACGAGTGAAGATAGATAGCGGAAAGACAAAGTTTGACGAGCTAAAAAGACGGAATTGTGCAGGGCCATGATCATTCATTTACTGTGGGGAAATGTACATAGAGAAAGAGGAAAGAGAAGCTGGAGGCGGATTGAGTGCTAAATATCGAAGATAAGTTATTCCAGGATCAGTCAGTTAAGTGCCATACGTGATACATGCTTTGGACGATCAAGTCTCGAAAGAGACATGACTGACTGGGCAAAAGATTATCCCGTAGTAGGTTGCCATTGCTTTCTGCGGTAGACTGGTTGCCGGCCAAGCATATAGAACCTAATCTGTCCTGTTATTTAACCCATAATTGGAGGGAATAGACGGAATAATACCATTCCCAAGGGTATTTGCGCGTAAATGAATGCAATGAATTCAGCTTGAATTCGAACTCGGCTCCCCGATTTCTCGTTCCGAGCCAATATTCAATGCACCACAAACAGATGAAATAACTGATGTGCCATACCTCATTTGTCTGGTTTCTTATGCAGGAGGGTAAAAAGATTATCATCGATAATAATTAGTATTCCCGGCTTTTCTTCTACTTAGCTTGGGAACTTGTTTATTAAACGGATTCCACCCAGAGGAAAAAATGAGACATTTAACCTCTGGCGTGTTGCTAGTGAACGATATGACGTGCAGCATCAACCTGTAAGAATCAATTCTCCAAGTCTTCCTTTCTCATTCAGTCAGTTAAGTGCCATGCGCGATACACGCTTGGGCGATCATGTCTCAAAAGAGACTTGACTGACTGGGCAGAAAATTATCCCGCAGTAGGTTGCCATTGCTTTCTGCGGTAGACTGGTTGCCGACCAAGGCTATAGAACCCAATCTGTCCTATCATTTAACCCATAACTGGAGGGAAGAGACGGATTAATGCCTTTCCCAAGGGTATTTGCGCGTAAGTGAATGCAAGGAATTCAACTGGAATTCGAACTCGGTTCCCCGATTTCTCGTTCCGAGCCGATATCCACTGCGTCACAAGGCATATCCTTTCTCAGTACATGTCTCAAAACCTTTAGCTGTCTTTTCTTCATGCAGAATATCAGTGTAGGTTCTGTGTCTATCTTCTCCAAAACCCCGTCATTGGAAGAACAAGAAAAAAAAATTAGTGAGATAAAAGTACAGAAGAATTATCAAGACAATATATGTCTGTGACGTTGTGAATATAAGAGTTGATTATACATGTGTTATTATCATCTAGTGGTCAAGAGTTAAATCCTTGGCTCTGGTAGTGAGACACCAATCTAGCAGTTACTAAAACCAACTGATATCACATGATATCTAATCTAATCTAAACCTATTTATAAAGGGAACTTTGTCTGTGTGTGTGTGTCTGTGTGTGTGTGTCTGTGTGTGTATCCATTACTAATAGACTCCGAAACGGCTGAACCGATTTTCTTGCTCCATCTATGGTACGACTATCTAAATTTATAATGACTGATGTAACATAGATAAATGTATGTATTTTTTATATAATCATTTCACCCATTTTTTATATAATCATTTCACCCATTTTTTATATAATCATTTCACGCTTATTATCATTCATGGCAGCTCAAGTATATTTGGGTTAACGAATAACTGACAGGGAGTCACTCGAAGTAGTGGGATATTTTAAGGATCAGTTTATACGAACTGGAAGGAAAGAAGACAGTGTTTAGGATGTGGTTTCCGCTTTCTCTTTTCCAATCTTTTTACTTTTCTTTTTCAATTGGAGTAAACAGACTAAACTATCGCCCGGTTCACACTCCACCCACGTCTATTGAACAGGTGAAGAGGCCCATCCCTTGTTCCCTGTTTAGGATGTGTTTCCGGCTTTCTCTTTTCCACTCTTTTTACTCTTACGTAGCCCCCTGCGCATCAGTGGCCTTACCGCCTTGCTTGGGGTGATATGATTAAAAAAAAACTAGAAAAAGTTAAGATTGTAATGATCGGGGAAATATCTCCGTGCGAGTTCGTTTCACAGGGCAGCAGTTCGCGAGAAGTAGACGTTCGAGTGGAACTTCCTTCTTGTTGACAGGTTGAATATGGTTGTTTTATTTCGATGTAAATGGCAAGACAGGTTCTAGCTGTGAAGCAACTGGCAGAAGGAAGAAATATAATTAGTTCGAGAACTTTCGATGGAAATTGTTATAAAGCAGTGAAAGATTTGCCATATCCCGCCTGTGAGAGAGATGTTGAATGGCGGTAAATAATTTGTCATTCACAATGACGCAGGGATGTCGATTGAAATCTATTGAGACTTATGATGTATCGCCATAGTGTTGTGGCGAATCTTCGTCGCCAAGTTGTTGTGACCTGTTTGGGCCCAGAAGTGAGACACGGAAACAAGAAGGTAAGTTCAAACTGTATTATTAGGAACAAAAACATATATACAAAAACGGGTGTTAGTAATCAGCAAAACAAAAGTGTAAGTCCGAACAGTATAGTTAAGCTACGTCTTGACTATCCCTAGACTGTCTCACAGCTATGTCCCGGGAAGCCACACAGGTAGTATTATATTGACGTAGGAACATTCCAGTCCTATAGATATAGCATTATATCCCTTAACCAGTTGAGAAAGAAATTTAACTAGCTGAATACTGGGAAGTGTTCTAACAGAAGACGGAAAGTGTGACACAAAGATCCGAAGGCGAATTTGCATGGAACAACGCGTTCCAGAATCTGAGTAAAGTATTAAGCAACAAGAAACTTTCATTAGAAACAAAGAATAGGTTACTGGATTGCAGTTCTTCAATATGGCAGTGAATGCTGGACAATATAATCGAAGATGTGAGGAAAAGCTTAAAGCAGCTGAAATGTAGTTGTACAGAAGGATGCTGAGAATGTCATTGACCGAACATGTGAACAATGATGAGGTTTTGTAAAGGATGGAAACAAATAGGAAATTAATGCTGAGCATCAGGAAAAACAGCTAAAGTTCTTGGGAAATGCAATGAAGAAGGAGGGCTTGGAGAACCTGATACTAACAGTCCAGATAGAAAGAAAAATTGACAGAGGAAAGCAGCAGATAGCATATTTGAAGGGCCAGGTTGATGACAGAACGGTGGTTGCGTGGTGTTACAGGAGAAAGAGTGCTAAGAGCCACCAGAGATAGGGAATACGTAGAAGGCCATGATCGACTACGTCCTGAAAGAACAAGGCGCATAGAAGAAGAAGAATTATATTATTATTCGGGATGCTTGCCAAAAGAGAGATAACATCTTTCTCATTTCCAGTCTCCAACATCAATTACGGCCATTAATATACTAGCAGTATAGCCCGGCGTTGCTCGGGAGTAATGAAAGATGTAAAACTAATCCATGGTCCTGGAGCTCAATCTCTTTGGACGTTGGTACGAAAAACTAAAACCAAGAGTTGTTTTCAGTTAAAGCGAAACGGTAGACTGAAAGGAAAAATAAATGGATGTAAGTCAAATTTTGATTTCCTGGTATCGATATCGAATGAGTTTTTTCCGTCGTAAACTGAATTCTGAAGGCTAAATAAGTCCTCTGAGTAAATGGTATTATGGCTGAGACTAAGAACTACAATTAGAGCTACTTAGAGCCAAACCCGAAGCAAAAACTAAAATAAAAGGGCTGAAAAAAATACACACATACAGGCAGATAAACAGACACACACACAAACATCTTGCCTTTTATATATATATATATATATATATATATATATATATATATATATATATTGTAACTAAGATGTAGAACTCTTTTACTTTTATAAAGAGTGCTCGATACAAATGTAGAGCGTTATATTGTAATAGTTGTTACAATGGTTTATAAATTCATAATATCACTTCATTCTTCAGGTGATCTTGTTGATACGAATAATGATGCAGCCTAGACACATGGCTAGCTTCGAAACGCGAAAATTTTTGTGTAGTAATACTATGAATTTATAAACCATTGTAACAACTATTACAATGTTGTATATATATATATATATATATATATATATATATTATCGATTTTCTGCACTATTGTAAGAACTGCAACCTTGAAGATTCTGAATATCGTTTCTTATGTCTTTGTCTATGAGTGTATCAAAATTGATTAAAATCGGACAACTCCTTCTATGACCCGATTTTTTCGATTATCGATTTTTTTTATTTGTCAGGGGTACTTCGACATAAAACCTAGCTACTAACACTCGCAGACGCTCATAGTACAACTGTGTAAATTTTCAAGAAAATCGGTTCAGCCGTTTCGGAGCCTATATGTAATGGACACACACACACACAGACATACACACACATACAGACAAACAGACAATGTTCCATTTATAAATAAGTTTAGATACAACACTGAAATTTGCAAATATGAGGGATACTAAGATTCGAAACTTTTATAAATGAATGTAGAAAGGACAAGCATTATAAGAAGAAGACGGAGAAATTAAGTAACGTCCCGAACAGACGTGTTTCTGATTCGATTTAATAGAACGGGAATTACACCATTCAGCCCTGCATAAACAATAATTTGTGACTATTCACTGACTGACGTTTCATTCTCAGGGACCCCTTAAAACATAAGAAAAAATATAATAATCTACATTAGGAATGTCTTAAATTAAAAACTGTTTCATGATAGAAGCATTCATTTCGGAAGATGAATAAAATACGGAAATAGATAGAAAACAAAATAATTAGATTCGTGAATATAAATAAAAAATAAGGTTGTCGATAATAATATTCAGTGTGTACAATTTCAGAGATTAGACATGGAAAGAGCTACGTTATACATACAATATATATGCAATATACAATCGAGAAATTAAAGAAATAGTTTAAAGTAACGTCATGTTTTAAATGTTATAGTATCTTGTCTGTCACTTAGTAGATTAGACAATGGAAAACGAGAAAAAAATAGAAAACTCTTATGTACTTTCATAGATAATAGAAATTTTCCACAAATCTGATTTAAATGTACAGCTACTTGAATATGTATTTCTTTCCAAACACATAGACAAAACAGAATGTACAACGTAGTCATTTTATCAATATATAGTAGATTAAATTATATATATATATCTATGTATGTGTGTGTATGAGGCATATTTTGACACATGCGTATTAGTTACCGTTATAATTTCTTTGAATCCAACTTACATGCTCACAATACATTATAAAACGTCTTTAGCTTCTTTGAAACTTGTCAATTCCTTTATCAATAAGGAATCGCTAAAATGATTAGTACGCATGCTCAAACCAATACTTCCACTATTTTAATATACACCAACGCATTGCAATCAGGTTAGCAGATACAAAACGGCCGATATGACGATGTGTTCGTCGTCTGTACGAAGAATGAGTAGCCGATTATGTTTGCAATCACAAAATTTCGGCTCGCCAAATCCAACTGATATGGCAGACGACAGAACTTGCCTAATTCAGAAGCCGCACTTTGAATATGGCGGACATATTGTCTGACAATAGAAAGAAAAAGACTGAGTAATATTGGATTATGGGATTTAATGTTCTAATTGTATGAAATGAATGAAGAAATAAAGATGAAAAAGAACGGGATAAAATACGCGAGTGTGTGATCGTTTACGTGAACGTGACTACACAGTATGTCTATTTATCTACAAATATCTTTCTTAAGTATGCTTGCGACTCAGGTGAATCAGTCTGTGTATGTGTGCGTGTTTTCGTGAATATGTAGTTAGTCATATAAATTAAGCAAATTAAGTTATCCTCTCTTTAAAATCAGTACTTTTATTATAGGAAATATTCTGCTTTTCGTATATTCGAATATTCCAACGTACATATATCGATATATTCTAAATTTAGGTTCGTCTGCTACATGGCCAATTGCAGAGGTATATATTGTATAAATTATTATCAATTATCAAAGAAATTAATGGATTTTTTAAAATATTTAATCAGATCAATCTTTATTTTTTTAAAAAGTTATCATTAGAAGATACCTTACATATTCGAGAAAATGTTTTTTTTCCGAGTCACGAAATAAGCCGTTTTCAAAAGTTCTACAATATAATTGTACTGAACATTTTTTATACAACTGTTCGCTAGTTCAATTTAGTTATGACCCCGAACTAACTAATTAATTAATCATATATATATATATATATATATATATATATATATATATATATATATATATATATATATATATATATATATATATAACTATAATTATATATATATATATATATATATATATATATATATAGCTCTCTATCCATTTTTAGTTTTTATTATTTTATTTTATTATTATTATTTTTATTTTATCAGGCGTTGATAAGCTTCTAATCAAAATCAACCAACCAATAACACAATAAATAAGGTAAAAGCTTTCTAATCAGGAGATTAGAACTTTATTGAAATTTTAATTGTTGTTGTTGACAGCTGCACCCTGTCAAAGGGTGTAAGCAAAAAATAACAAACCAAACACTATCAAATATAAAATTACACTTTTAAAGTAACAATAGCAGCAATACACACTTATATAAAAATAAATTGCCAACAATTCCTAGTCATAGTAAAATTACCAAGAATGTATCCATCAACATGGAAGAACTGTCATTGTATTAATCCACATAATATCCTACAATTTTTTTAAAGAAGTCAAACACGATTCCAAAATGTATATCTGGCCACTCATAATAAAGAATGCCTGTCTACTAGAGCGGCTAGTTAATCCCCATTGCAGACGCCTACTCAGGCACATTTGTGTTTTTTCAACACCCTCAGTGCCCACCTGTAGTTTCTACTGAAATTATGCTCAGCGCGTTATCTAGCCTGAACAACAGTCTGAAAAAGTCAGCTCACTATGACTTTTGATTTCGTGCAAACCCAACCATCGACGGTCACCAAAGGGCCCAGTCAAACTAATTTAATTCATAAGGCTTGGTTCAAAGCGTAGTATGATTTTCAGGCACTTCCTAAATTTGCCGCACGCTGAGATCGCCTTCTCCAGGCCGATAGCCTGGCTCATGGTCAGGAAACTACTCGGCCACGCGCACATATACATTCCAAAATTCTCTATATATTCCATATTCTAATACATAGCATCAACAACTACCGATAGTAATTATTTTCACACTGTTATATCCCGGGAGGGGATAAACAGAGAAAGAATAGTGCAAGAAATAATTCTTAACACTGAGGGATTTATTATACCTCAGTACAATAAACCAAATACACGTACACCAACGAACAGTAACAAGAATAACAATCAAGAAGGCAATGTCTCTCTATAGGACGTATGCGTCCGTCTTGAGAAAAAGGCTTCCGTCTAGTGACGTCTAACCATCGTCTAAGGCCGATGGCTCTCGACTAAAGTCAATGACTCTCGTATAATTACGCTTACTTTCGTATAATGACGAAGACTCCCGTATAATCACGAACACTCTCGATCACTATATTTAGCTGTCCCTCCCACCAACATGTGACACATGGTCAGTTTATGAGTGGGAATTTCCGGGCTATATCGCCCGGCCAAAAAATACCTGTCTATTTTTCCCCAGTCGTGCTTCTACCCTTTGGCGGAACCACGACTGGGTTATTGCTCTCTGCTCGGAAGCAGAGAGCGCCCTCTGCCCGAAGGCAGAGTGCTGACAGTGAGAAATGCCGTCGCAGCGAGAAAACTATCTGTGACGATCACATTATTTATTCTTGTATGAAATACAAAATATAGGGCACAAGGCCTAAAACGGGGATGGGGAAGGCTGGTCATCATCTATCCTAGTTTAACTTAGCTATTCACTTTCGTCGACCCTGACACACTTATAATAAACCTGACACCAGAATACTACATTTTTACTTACCATTCTTACCACGTCCACCATAATACCTCGGCTGCTCTATGAAGTCCTACTTAACTCCCATATGTACAATTTTCAGTGGAGGGCATGGGCAGATAATAACAACTTCTCTGTGACGATCACTCTGTAGTTCGTTCCGGTCTAGTTCTTTTATAACCCGGGCCATACCCATTCCTGGGTAGGACAGGATATTTCACTACAATACACACATACCTGTATCTGCACAAAAGATGTGTATAAACTACCATGTGTTCAATTGTGAATCCAGAATTATGGACTCTCCCGTCGATTTCGACGTATGAGTGTCTAACACAGAATTCCACACAAAGAATTGTTTTGAGTGGTGAAGGCTTGTGTAGCACAATCCACACTTTTTGGAACTGCTGATAACAAACAATCGGTGCAGAAGTTCGCCACGGATTGCATGAACAGCAGACCTCAGTTATTTAACCCATAACTGGAGGGAAGGGACGGATTAATATTTTCCCAAGTGCGTAAGTGAATGCAGAGTGTTCGACTGGAATTGGAACTCGGCTCATCGATTTCCTTTTCCGAGCCGACATCTACTGCACCACAACGCACATCCGTCAATAAACTCTTACAACACCTGGTAATCCAAAGCAGTTACCCATCTAAGTACTGACGTTGCTTACCTTCGGTGATCGAGCGAAAACCGGTGTATTCAACGTGATATGACCGTAACCTAATACAGAATAACATATTTATTATTTCAAAGCATTATATGACACAGAAAGTGTTGATATGCCATTTAACAAACTAGTCAAGGTTTTAGAAGAAATAGTAATTAAACACAGAACGCCCTCTACATGAATTTACTGGAGCTACTAGACTAGCAATTAGGTCCCACCCTTTTACAGTGAAACTAAGAAAATATAACCGCAAATTCTATTATTATCAGCTTTTTTTTTTCTTGCACTTTCCGACTATGGAATTCCTTTCCGTATACGCGCTTCCCTGACAGCTACAATCTCCAAAAGTTTAAATGTAAGGTCAGTTGCCATCACCTATCGCCTTGACTCGCATACTTTCTCTCATGTTCTTTTCCTCGTCCACTTTACTCTCATCAGCTCTCTTCACACCAGTGTTCTCACCCTTCTCTTACCCATTCTCTGACACCCGTATAACTTGTTCCTTTTACTCATCACTCTCCTCTTATGTAACTCCCTGTGCAACAGTGGCAATATTTCCTTGCTTGGGGTGAAATGCTTATTTAAAAAATGTCAGATCATTACTCTCATATAGATTGAACGCCTAGTGTCCAGTTAGTTCCAAAACTAAACTACCATTTCTATCCAACAGTTTCTAAAGATCAGCGATTAAAACGGCAATAGGAGAATGAACCTTCCCCACCTGAAGGGTGTTGTACATTTTTGAATATCGTAAATAGGTGCTACACAATCACAAACAATAATAATAGTAACCGCGTTACTTGACGACTTCCCTCTGCGACAAAAATTAAATAGACAGCACTTGTAACTAGAAGTGAAAATCATGACATCGACAAGACATTGACTTTTCTCGCTACCCTAAACTAAGTGCTTAGAGGGAATCTATGAAGAAAGAGTTGTAACAATTACTGAACGTACCAAATCTATATACAGGCTTGTGGGATCATGTGTCTTTTCGGGTCATGTCTCGAAAGAGACATGACTCACCGGATAGATGATTTTCACGCAGTAGTTTGTCATTACATTCTGCGGTAGACTGGTTTCCAACCAAGACTGTAGAACCCAATCAGTCCTGTTATTTAATCCATACATGAAGAGTAAAGTCAGAAGTTATATGCTGTACGTGATACACAATTGGGTAACCATGTCTCGAAAGAGACAGGAGTGACTGGCTAGAACATTTTCCCGCAGTATTTTGCCATTACTTGTTGCTGTAGACTGGTCACCAACCAAGGCTATAAAACTCAATCCGTTCTGTTATTTTACCCATAGATGGAGGGAAACGACGGATAAATAATTTCCCAAAAGGCTATTTGCGCGTAAGTGAATGGAAGGAATTCAACTAGAATTCGAACTCGACTCTTTGATTTTTATTTCGAGCCGTTATAAACTCGCTATAAGCATTGTCATATACTATTCATATTTATAAATAAATTCGTCCAAGCAGCGACTCTTGAAGTTCTATTTCTTTGACTTTATAATAACCTATATATGCAATGTCTGCCTGCCTCAGTAAATATCTATCGGTTCATTTTCTTGCCTTGATCATGTGACATAAAGATAAGTGTAGCTCACCGAAGCAATCAATGCAGTTCAGTTTTGTAAAGTAATGTAAAACTAAATGGAACTGAATTAGTGTTACTTTTTCAGAAAATGCAGAAAAATAAAATAAAAAAAAGAGAAAGCAAACAACTAGATTCAAGATAATTGAGTAAGCAGTTTCCATGAGTCTGAAATGTTGTTTCAGAATGTCAATGACATCGCGCAAATTTCATTTTTATTGCTTTTAACACAGAGAAAGAAAAAAAAAACGTGACGTCATGACTTCTTTTGTGAAAAACTCTATAAGTCTACGTCCAGCTTAAACTTAAAGGTCGGGTCCCATTCAGCCGATTTGGTCGCTAAACAAGACAGTCGCTAAGTGAGAACTTTACCTGATAGCTATTTCAGGTATATGAAAGCGTAACTGTTTTGCATCAACCAATTTTAGATAAATTTAATGCTGATTTTATATGATTTCTAATTTATTTAATTATTTAGATATCTTTACACAGTCAGTCAGTTATGTGCCATTCGTGATAATGCTTATGCGATTATGTTTCGAAAGAGAGATGACTGACTGGGCAGAAGATTATCCCGCAGTAGGTTGCCATTGCTTTCTGCGGTAGACTGGTTGCCAGCCAAGGCTATAGAACCCAATCTGTCCTGTTATTTGACTGATAGCTAAAGGGAGTAGATATGCATTATATTATTAATTCGTAACTAGAGGGGGACCAACTTATTATTTCGTAACAATATAAAACCGATTTCCCACTTAATGCCCAGTAGAAGCCTTAATCATGTTTCCAACTATTATATTCAGTCAGTCAGTCAGTCAAGCGCCACGCACGATACATACATGGGCGATCATGTCTGAAAAGGGACATGACTGACTGGGCAGAAGATTATCCGGCAGTAGGTTGCCATTACTTTCTGCGGTAGACTGGTTGCCAGAAAAGGATATAGAACCCAATCTGTCCTGTTATTTTGGCTCATAGCTAGAGGGAGAAGATATATATTATATTCCTAAGTAGTAAATAGAGAGGATAAGTTTATTACTTCAAAAAAACAGAAAATCAATCCCCCATCTTATGTCCAAAATAAGCCTTAATCATGTCTCTAACTATTATATTCTATTAGTCAGTTAAGTGCCATACGTGATACATGCTTGGGCAATCATGTCTTGAAAGAGACATAACTAACTAGGCAGAAGATTATCCTGAAGTAGCTTGCCATTAATTTCTCCGGTAGACTGGTTGCCAGCCAAGGCTATAGAATGAAATCTGTCCTGTTATTTAATCCATAACTGGAGGAAAGAGACGGATTAATACCTTTCACAAGAGTAATTACGCGTAAGTGAATGCAAGGAATTCAACTGGAATTCGAAATCCCCCCCACCGATTTCTACTTCCGCGCCGATATCCACTGCACCACAACACAACTCCGTACAGTAAAGTAGTTATAATAAAGACATTTTTATATAGTATAGTAGACAAAACAAACTAATTTGAAATCTCAAAACTGCAAGAAAACCGAATGCATGGTCATCAGCATAAAAAGGGCAGCCCAGAATGGCAACTACAGGTGGGGGATACTAAAATTAAGCAGGTACAAAAATTTAAATACCTGGAAACTATTCTAACAGAAGACGGAAAGTGCGACACAGATTCGAAGGCGAATTGGCATAGCAAAGGAAGCATTTCATAACACTTCCCAGGTATTTGAATGTTTGTACCTGCTTGTTTTTAATATCCCCCAGGTGTATTTAGCAATCTGGCCTCTGCTTTTTACTGATGACTATGCATTCGCTTTTCTTGCTGTTTATTTCTAGTCCTTTCTTGTCACTCTCTTCAGATACCTTCTGTAGGAGGTCTTACATTTTCCTTTCCAAGTCTGCTATCAGCACTGTATCATCTGCGTACCTTATGTTCTTCAAATTATGGCCTTCGATGATGAATCTTGGCATAACATCTAGAGTCCGCAGAATAGTCTCGCTGTACAAGTTGAATAGATCCGGTGAAAAGACACATCCTTGTCTTACGCCCCTTTTTATCTTTGTATATCTACTGAATTCGTTACTTGTCCGTATGCAGGCGGTTTGCTGCCAGTAGAGATTCTTGATTACTCTTATATATTTTCCAAATATGTCGAGGCTGCTGAGCATCTCCATCAATTCTTTGTGGCGTATTTTGTCGAACGCCTTTGCATAATCGATAGAACATAGGTGCACGTCCTTCTTCATGTATTGCCCTTTCGGAGAGCGTTCTAATCATAAATATGGAGTTCCTTGTTCAAGTGTTTTTGACGAACCCGCACGGCTCTTGCCTATCTCTGGCCTGATTCTGCTTCTCGCACTATTCATCAGGATTCGGACGATTAGTTTTATAATGTTGCTCTTAAACTGATTGTTCGGTAAAGAAGAGAGATATTATTAATATTACAAATTAATTATATTCGAAATTAACTCGATCCTGAAATGAAACATATGAAGTCGTCACGTTTTATTGTTCAGCTTTATTTAATATCCCATAACTTACATTTCGTGTTCAAACTTGAACTTTGTGGGGTTGTTTTACTGGGACAATTACGAGTCTGTTTCTTCAGTCCCTAGCAATTGATTATGCAGTTGATTAGAATCGGCTGTCCAGCTTTGAGTGGCAATTCATTTAAAAGAAAATAACATCTGTATTTATAACCGTTGAGAATTCAATACAAAGCTAATACACTATATTTTCATAGCAACTGAAATATTATCAAAGAAAAGAATTTGTGGAGAACTATACTTCAAACTGTTTTATATGATACGGTAATTTAAAAATAGCTAATCGACAATCGATGTACGAATACACACATCAATTATTGTTGTTTTTCTCTTATGTGCCATGTCCCCTCAGAAGGTAGGTTATCATGGCCCCCACAACATCTTCCTGCCTCTTGTAGCTCTTATTATATTTTTGTTGTTATTTATCCCAAACCCTGCTCTCCCTTGTCTCTCTTTCCCTCTATCTGCTCTGTGAGTATCAGATTCTCTAAGCCCTCCTTCCTCATTACATATCCCAGAAACTTCAGTTGTGGCTTCCTGATGTTAGGATTAAGTTTCCATTTTCTCCATTTGTTTCATGCTATCCTCAGCATGATTCGAGTGTTTCCTTCATTTTTTAGGAGATTGTCCAGCATTCGCTTCCATAAATGAGGACATTTTTTAATTTTCCTGTCTCTCAATACTCTGTTTATCTTTTGAAATATATCCTTGGTAATACCAATACGCTTTCGGATCTCAGTGTCGCACTTTACATCCTATTTCAGAACACTACCCGGGTATTTAAATTCACAAACCCTGCTACTGGAATGTGTGTACATTGTCTCATTTAACAAAGAGAAGGCGGGTAGATATAATTAAGTAACCTATTTTCAGTAAGAAATGTTAAAAAAAACAAAACTGCAACATGACGATCTACTAAGTCATGGGATAATTCGAATTGAATTGATTCAATTGGAAATAAAACGAATGAGTTATAGATATAGACCGAGTATCTGATCAATGGTCCTGGGCAACTGATTTTTTACAAGATCAATACTAATCAGTATATTGATGAATGAGGTTTTGCTTCTAATGGATTCAAATCGAGCCCCATTTTTTTCGTTGATTATCTATCAACTTAAAAATATTCTCAACGTTGGCTTCATTTTTTTCAAGTTGAACACAGGAACATTTATCTAAAATTGATTCATAGCATAAGTGAAGTCAAAAGTTCTGGAAAATAATTTTCGGCTTTCGTGCAGACGATTATCATGATTTTGGTTGTTTGGATTATCATTTTCTTCTAAAATAGATTACAAGGCATTTCTCTACACTGCTTCAAGTTCGTTAAAATGATATTCTCCTTTTGATGAAAACTTTTCAATATCAAAGAAAAGTAAACAGAGAGTATGACACAGCGTTAGAAGCAAACTTTCGTTGTACTTACATTTGAACACGCAATCTTAAAATAAAGTTCAACAGTGTCATTTATGAGATTCCCATATGCATTATATATATATATTTAAATAGAATTGACGTCATAATGTACATGAGACCTTAGGAGACTTTCGGCCAACACATTATCATAGGTGCTCGCTGGCAGAATTTTTAAGTGATAGATAGGACATAAACATTACATGTAGAAAGGGAAGGTGGAATACGCGCAAAAAAGAAAGTTTTAATAAAATTTTATTATAATGTAAGTGGGGGTGTTAACGTAAATTCCCACAAGAGCAATAAAATAGAAAAAGGGTCTCACAGATACACAGCCTCCAGAACACATAGATGATAGGCTGATCGAGCTCTGTGCAGAAAAGAAAACCATGTGTCATCATAGCAAGAGGCACAGTCATGATTGTCGAGCAGATATTGTTCAAGGGCCGAATCATGAACAGCTTTGAAGGGTAAATAAGTCCTCTGAGTAAATGGTATCATGGCTGAGACTAAGAACTACAATTATACCTACTTAGAACCAAACTCAAAGCAAAAACTAAAATAAAAGGGCTAAAAAAAATACAGACATACAGGCAGATAAACAGACACACACACAAACATCTTGCTTTGTATATATATATATATATATATATATATATATATATATATATATATTATCGATTTTCTGCACTATTGCAAGAACTGCAACCTTGAAACTTCTGAATATCGTTTCTTATGTCTTTGTCTATGAGTGTATCAAATTTGATAAAAATTGGACCACTCCTTTTATAACCCGATATTTTCGATTATCAATTTTCGATATGTATCGGAGATCTCTCGACACAAAACCTAGCTAAGAACACTCGCAGATGTTTATAGTACAACCTTGTAAAATTTTAAGAAAATCCGTTCAGCCGTTTCGGAGTCTATAGGTAACAGGCACACATACAGACACACACACAAAGTTCCATTTATAAATAAGTTTAGATAGATATTGGAGTTTCTATCTTGACTTTGATGATGTTAGAATCATGATCACTGACATTGTTAGAATTATCAATTTGCCAGGATGTCTGTACACCAATTCCTAGTTTATTTGATCAACGTCGTCATATTTTTTTCCCAGAGAATTGCTCTTGAAGATATATACTAAACTTTTTTGTAATTGGTACTCGGATCTCTAATTAATAATTCTGAGCAATTATCCATTAAATTACTTGCTATTTCTATGCGGTCACCAATCTAGGTACTTACCATGTTCGACGTTGCTTAACTTTCGCGATCGTACGTCAAACAGTGTTTCACCGTGATATGTTCGAAAGCCCACTCATTAACTGAGTTGCACAATCAAGCTCTAATTCAGTAATCTTAGAGGTTCCTAGTGTGGAAGTAAATAACGAGGGTGGGGTATGATCCAAAATAATGTTTAAAAATCTAAGCCGTAATTCAAGGGGACATGATTAGGATTTGCATGTTCAAAGGGTCCAAATCAAAAGTTGGTAAACAATGGCTATCTAAAACTTGCAAACTCTTCTACATTGACAAAATTGTTTAAAATATGCTGGTGTCATTTGAAACCTATCTAAATATTTTATCGCAAGTTTGACCAAATTACCATCAGCCAAATACAAACATTTTAAAACTAAAATTAAAATCTATTTTATTTCTTTTGAATATCTAATTTTAGCTGTATTTGCTAAATAAAAAAAAGAAAAAATACTGTATTTGCTCAATAAAAAAATAAAAAATACTGTACTTCAGTATGGCAGTGAATGCTGAACAATATCATCTATGATAATGAAAAAGCTTGAAGCATATGAAATATGGTACTACAGGAGGATGCTGTGGATATCATGGATCAAGCATGTGAGCAATGATGAGTTTTTTATAGGACGGAAACGCATAGGAGATTAATACTGTGCATCCTGGGACATGCAATGAGGAAGGAGGGCTTAGAGAATCTGATACTAACAGGCCAGATAGAGGGAAAGAGAGACAGAGGAAAACAGAGTGTAACGTACTTGACTGGACTGAGTGGTTGGATGGCAGAACGGGGATTGCGTGGCGTAACAGGAGAAAGCGTGCTAAGAGCCACCATGGATAAGGAAACGTGGAAAGCCATGATCGCCTACGTCCTGAAAGGACAGGGCACATAGAAGAAGAAATGTTTTAACTCAGGATGGAAATTATTAACGTTTCTTCTTCTTCTTCGTTGCGCCATGTTCCTTTAGACGTAGAGGATCATTGCCTTCGAAATCTTCCTGTTCCTTGTTCTTTTAGTTTATCCAAATATTCATTTCAAAAGCTAAGCAAAGTATTAAAGTTTAAATAAAAATTTCCTTAGAAACAAAGAAAAGAGCACTGAATTGCTATGCGATACAAATCCTCTTGTATAACAGTAAGGTTTAGACAATTTTCCAAAAGATGAATTGGAAAATGGGGGCAACAGAAATTTGGTTCTACAGAAGGATACTGAGAATTATATTCACGGAGAGCGTAAGCAACGAGGATCGCTTACATATGTTAGTGATAAAATAAAACACACTTATGCGCATTATTCGAAAATGAAAGCTGACATTTATAAAACACCAGATGAGGGAGGAATGTTTGGAGAACTTGATACTCACGAGGACAAAATAGATTAAGGAAGACACAGCTAACTCACCTGACAAGCTCTCATGTATAGATAAGGGAATGTGGGCAGGAGCTTTGGCGGAGGGAGAAACGTAGCTAAGGGTCACGAGAAATATGGATTGGGGATAACAATGCTTATTCATATGATGAAGGGATGTGATTGTGCAAGAATATCTTCATAAATCACCCTTTTCATAAATGAATATTCATATATATAGCCTTTGAGATTCCACTCACCCGATCGACTCAGACAATTAAAAACTTAATTGGGCGATTAAAGCTTATTGCTTTACCCGCCAGCGGTGGATTAAAAATTTCACAATGAAAAAGGAAATCTGATTCTTTTACAACCCAAAAGTATGCCATTGAAGACTCACAAGTTACTTAGAATGACCTACAAAGACATTATCAAAGTCTTAACTTTTATTAGGTCAGTGTAAACATTCGTTTGATTAACGCTTCCAGAGTGGAACAAAAATGTCTCTGTCGCCCAAATTAAAGCTCATTTGGAAAAATATTATCCCATATTTCCTCCCCGCTTACGAAAAGTAAAAACGAACAATACGCATACTTCTTTCAACCACGCACTGAAAAACAAATTATACAAATATTTTTTATAGAAAATCGTTGAGAATATAGGTACCTCCACTCAACTGTAAAAAAAAAACAAAAAAAAAAAAACACCATGCCATGATTTTACAAGGGATCAAATTAAAAAAAAACAAAGTTTTATCATCAAAATGCTTGTGCTATTACTGAGAGGAAAGATCAAATTTGTTATTGTTATTTTTTTTTTTTAATTTTAAAATCTTTTCTAACACGTTCGAAATTTTAATTAAAATTTTATTTTGTGTTTTCCATCAGCGATTCACGCTATGTTTACGTAAGGCGACTATTAAGAAAATGGAGTCGGTCGAGTAAAGTGATCTTGAGGCGAGCAAATTTTCCCTCGCTCTCGATCACCAGTGGAGAGATATTTTTTCAAACCTCAAAGGCTATATATATATATATATATATATATATATATTTGTATTATTGTGTGTGTATATATATATATATATATATATATTCGTTACTTCCACACTTCAGGAGAATTGACTGTGAAGCTGAAATTATTTTGGGAAATATTTTATGAGAGAAAATAAAAGAAGAATATCAATTCTGAAGAATAAAATCTTTTTAAGTGCAAAAAGAGGTGTAATCTCTGCGAAACTGTGGAAAAGTATGAATTAACATTTCATTCCCTTCATTATTATTAATGTTCTATCTCTTGACATTTAACACTGTAACTGCAGAGCTTGCTTTAAAAAGCTTTTCTTCCAGAAATATCATGGTCGCCATGCTGTTTGCGAAACAGAATTTGTGTTTTTGTTACATAGATAGATAGATAGATAGATAGATAGATAGATAGATAGATAGATAGATAGATACGAAGAGACTAAGATAAATAGAATGAAAGAAAGAAAACAAGAAAGAAAGAAAGGAAGAAAAAGAAAGAAAGAAAGAAGTTGATATGTAGAATGACAAGTGAGAAAGTGATCAGCTTCCTGGTCGGATATCTAGAAACACATGCGAATATTTGAAATGAGGAACGAAGTGGAAAAGTGTAAAGATCGTCATATCTTCAAAAGAATGAAAAAGAAAACCTGACAAATGCAGTCGGAAGTATTTATGAATTCATTATGACTTTTTCGTTATATCCAGGCTTTTGCGTAAATCTGTGATAAAAAGATAAGAGCCACATGGACAGAGGATTTGGAGAGATTTCCCAGATGAAAACAGAAACCCGGAAGAAGATAAAAGATGCTGAGATAATGGATAACCTTGTTTTTTTCTTATAACCTTGTTAGAGTTTGGCAGCATCAGCTTGGGAATATTAAGCGTAGTTCTGCTACATAAACGGCATGCGTTGGACAATATCTGGTAATGACCCTGATTCCAATACAATGACTGATCAAAGAAAGACTTCCATTCAACAGTAATGTATTCCGTGTGATTTCTTTTTTAATTTTATATTCTCTGATTTTGCCCCGTGAAAGATTCGAGTGCCACGCAAAGTCAAGCCAACCAAAGTCGAACGGGTTAATATCAAATGAAGTGCGTGATACGAACGGAATCGAATAAGATATGAAATTAAGATTATGAAAAGAAAAAGGACATAACAAGAATAAAGTTTTCAAGTAAACATCCTCGAAGGAGTCTATTTTAACAATTGCACATTATGAGTAGAACATTTTGCTTACAATTGGAATAAGATTGTTTAATTTACAAGAATATCTAGCAAGTGTGATCTATACTAAATTTCACTTTGTTAAAATTATCTAATATATATTCATATATATTAACCAATATAACGTCTGTTAACTTTTCTATGGAGATGAATTTTTCTTTTTTTTTTCTTTTTTCCTTTCTCTTTCCTTTCTTTTTTTCTTAGCTTACTTCCCTGTCAACCACAATTTCTTTCTTCCATTATCCTTCCTTTTCTTAGAGCCAGACAAGACTAAATTTTAACTTACACCTCAGTTTAAAAGTAAGGTTTTCCAAAAATCTAAAAATTGACATTGCTTTCTGTTTACTTTCTTTCAATCCCACCCCTTCATTTTTTCTGTGATGTATATTTTTTTAAACTTCCGCCGGTTATATATCTTGCTTTATTTTTAAATAAAGTTGCCGATGGTACGTAAAATCTCTCTTAGGGATCTCATGTAGAAATGTCCATACAACTGATTTGAACATAGAAATTTATTTTATTTTATAATTAGCGTTGTAATTTAAATATTAATTACATTGAGCCCACCACCCTGATCAATTTTTAATATTAATGTAATTAATATTAATTAGCATCAGTTCTTTGGGATTTACCTTCTTTCTTTTCCTTTTGGATTAAAGTTTTATATATATATATACACACACACACATATATATATATATATATATATATATATATATATATATTGTCGACAAAGAGGATTTTATTAATTTTTTATTTAATCTTTAATGTTATGTTTCCGATATTCTTATTTCTTCCGAATGTAACATAATTCATTTTATGTCTTTTGAAAATAATATATATATATATATATATATATATATATATATATATATATATAAATATATATATATATATATATATATATATTTCATAGACATTTAATATTTATATTAATATATTTCATATATATTTCATTCTTTCATCAGGCTAACACTATATTTAGCATATCTTTGATACTTTTGCCAAGGAAGCTGAACTGACATATCGCTGTCACAACGAACTCTTTGAGGATCACCAAAACCCATTTTTGTTATATATATATATATATATATATATATATATATATAATAAAATAAATTCGGATGTTCAAATCAGTTGTATGGCCATTTTTACATGAAAGAAGTGGTGGTTGACAGGGAAGTAAGCTAAGTTTTTTTTTTCTTAGCTTACTTCCCTGTCAACCACCACTTCTTTCTTTCTTTATCCTTCCTTTTCTTAGAACCAAACAAGACTAAATTTTAACTTACAACTCAGTTTAAAAGTAAGGTTTCCAAAAATCTAAAAATAGACATTGCTTTCTGTCTACTTTCTTTCAATCCCAGCCCTTCATTTTTTCTGTGATGTATATTTTTTTGAACTTCCGCCGGTAATATATCTTGCTTTATTTTGAAATAAAGTTGCCGATGATGCATGAAATTTCTCTTAGGGATTTCATATAGAAATGGGCATACAACTGATTTGAACATCGAAATATATTATATATATATATAGTGTATCGAGGCAGTAGATGATTTTCCAATCATATATTGGTAAATATAATAGACTGAATGTCTATTATGTTTAATCATGAGCCGTTCTAAACGTCGTATTTGGCTTTCATTTCAGGTGAAACTAAAGACAAAATTGAACAACATTTAGATATGTTTTTATTTTGCTGGTTCTAGCCTTTCGGCTCACATGAGCCATCTTCAGAGAGGTTACAAGGACGTTAACATAAAGAAATTCAGCATCAAAGATGATTTAATCTTGAGTTTACATAAAACATTGCTAGGCAACGATAACAGTCGCCGAATAGCAGACGCAGTTCGTAAATTTGCAATGACGTTCTATGACGTCACACCACGTGAGAGACCGAAATGTTAAGAGAACCATATGTCTAAATGCAATGTAATGTTTTCTGACAGTAAAAAGAACCTTCAGATATTGGAGGCCATCTACATTAAATCAAAACAAACTACAAATCGCATTTCACTCCGGTTACAGGCTAACTGAAAAGTCTTGGTAAATTATGGAGGATCCTATGTGACAGATGTTTTTTTTTTTTTTTTTGCTGTTTTTTTTTAACAATATATTTAATATGTATATTTTTTTGGTTTCGGATTAATTTATCTATTTTATGTTTTAAATATAAGAAAATTATGAATTTAGCCATTTACTTTTAATTTATTTAAGTATTTTTTATAGTCATGAATATTTGTAAAATGAGTAATTCTTTCAGGAAAGGAGAAATTTGAAACCATCTGTTACGCAGTTTTATATTTTGATAAAACATAATTGACATTTAAATACGTCCCTTAGTGGCCGCCTTAATTTGCCTAGACTTTTCAGTTCACTTATTTGTAACTATTTATGAGCGTTTCGTAAATTTAAATATTTCTAAAATTAATATTTTTGCTTTGGTTTAAAGATACTATTTGCAAAACATAATCTTTATATTTGCCTCGATATAGTCCATCTGTGAAAAAAACACGTGAGCTCTTTACTTTATTTATATTGTCCTCTTGCAAATATAGTTTTAGATATATCTGAAATTTTACACACACACACACACACACACACACATATATATATATTCATGCTTGCAGGTGTGTGTTTGGGTTCGCTTTAATATTTTAAAGATATTTTTAGAGTGTACACCTATTGTATAAATATCGATTTTATCAACAAATTATGGCATTGATACCTCATGTTTAAGAAAAACAGGCTTGTCTACTCGTAATAAGTGCGTCCACTAAATCTAATTGTTATAGCAAAAGATAATGTCGTTTTAAATGATATATTCATTAATTACTATTATATATTATTTGAGAAAGCCAGATAACGTCGAGATAAAAAATGTGCTTTGGGTTATATATATATATATATATATATATATATATATATGTGTGTGTGTGTGTGTGTGTGTGTGTGTGTGTGTGTGTGTGTGTGTGTGTTTAGTGTATCGAGGCAGAAGATAAATTTCTAAACATATACTGTTAAATATAAGAGACATAAATGTGTCGTTGTATACATATTTTGGCTTTAATTTACTGTGTGTATGGGTGAAGATTATTGTATTGCTGACTAAAATCTGTCTGATATTAAATACAAGTCTATGTTTTTCTAAGAAATATTGTCTAATTGAACTCTAATCGGAAAGGTGACATGTCAATCTACGGGAGTGTGTGGTTGTAATAAAACCAATATATGTAGCGAGTTTATTATTAGTAAAAAGAGCCTTCAGATATTGGAGGCCATCTACATTAAATTCAAACAACCCACACTTAATAACATCACGTTTAAATCTGATCATAGCACATTACATTGCGTTTAAATATATGATACTGTTATCATTTTGAGCTTTCACGCGGTGTGACGTCATAGAACCGCATTACAAATTTACGAAATGAGTTTGCTATTTTTGGTGACTGTTGCCGTTGCTTAGCTTTTATGTCAACACAAGATAAAATCGTCTTTGATGGTAGATGGTTTTATGTTAACGTCCTTGTAAACTCTTTGAAGATGGCTCATGTGAGCCGAAGGCTTAGAACCAACTTAATAAAAAACTACCCAAATGTTGGAGAATTTCGTCTTTCTTTTCACCTAAAATTAAAGCCAAAATACGATGTTTAGAACGGCTAATGATTAAACATAATAGACATTCATTGTCTCTTATATTTAAAAGTATATGCTTAGAATATATATATATATATATATATATATATATATATATATATATATACTAGCAGTATACACCGGTTGTAATGAAAGCTTTAAAATTAATCCATTTGTCCTGGAGCTTAGGCAGGTTATAGAAGGAGTGGTCCAATTTTAATCAAATTTGATACACTCATAGACAAAGACATAAGAAACGATATTCAGAAGTTTCAATGTTGCAGTTCTTACAATAGTGAAGAAAATCGATAATATATATATATATATATATATGTATATAAGTCAAGATGTGTGTGTGAGTGTGTGTGTGTGTGTGTGTGTGTCCTTTATACAAATCCACAATTTTTATCCAATTCTCACCAAACTTAACACAAATATTCTTTAGGCTCAGTCTGAGCTCCTGGACCATGGATTATTTTTAAAAGATTCATTTCACCCGAGCAACGCCGGTCTATGCTGCTAGTAGAGGATAAATATATGGTAATTATTATTGTTAAAATAATAGAGGTACACTACAACATAATATCTATAAAGTTTCAATGTTAAAACACCATCATCCGTGTAAAATGTGGTTAGTGTCTTTTGTAATATAAAGACGAGGAGATTTAAAATGAATAAATAAAGAGATAGTAAAAGTTTATATTGTTTAATTGTGATAATATTTAGCGACAAAGTTGTGTATTTCAGTGTTTTACGGATGAAATGTATTTTTGAGAGCAGGTTTTTTTTTATCGAAAATTACTCAATATCGGGATGGAGATACGGCATTGATAAATACTAATAATTTTTCTCTTTAACTAAGCAGATTCATACCGACTTTGATAGCCCTGAAAAATGAGAACAGCATAACAATATCCTCACGAATCTTCGTAGTCAGTATGAATCTGCTCAGTTAAAGAAATAAATTCTTTGTACTTACATAGCACGTCTACTAAGCGCTCGGTAGAGGAAGGCGAACATTAGCGTGTTATATTCGATGTAAACCTACTCCAGTAGCCGAGAGTGTTCAAATTCCTTACGGAATGAACGATGCGTAAATGCGTGAATAGCTCCTGCTTTTAAAGTCTACCATTTCTCCATAGTGCTCAATGGACATGATGAGTTTGAATCAAGTATAGATAAAATATGGAATGGAATTTAACAAAATGATAAGATAAATAACAAATAAGGAATATTTATAATCTAACATATTTCGCGTCTGTTAAAGCTTTGTTAGACACTAAGATATGGCTAAAATAAAAGAAAGACATTTTCGTATTTTACTATGTTGTTTGATTTTCATTGGTCAATCAGGTATCACGTGCATCCGAGTCTTTTAAAGCAACATTTATGATTTACTAATGAGGTTAGTGGAGATATTTGCTCTTGTTGGATACCGTTATTATACATTTTCAAAATCTAAACCAAACGGTATTTACGTAAAAACTTCTCGCTAATCAACATGCGAAAAAGAAGCAACTAGTCACACCAATACACACAATTACAAATATAGATTTTCAGATTAGGCCTACATAAAGAAACTAGACTTTTTATATTCTTACTTATATCAATATTTACGGATTTTCAGATAGTCTTGGAATCCGTTAATTTTTGGAACCTGTGGTGGATAAGAATTAAAATCAACATTCTTCACTTTTATAAAAATTCACAATGACGTGTGAAATCCTGGTCTTGCCAAACAGAAAAAGGATTGACCATATACTTAAAAAAAAAGTCGAAACCGGATTTCGCGACTAGATGTTAAATTAATTTTCTGACCAATGGAAGTGATTTGCAAGACTTAGCGGTCCAATACGAATAATCTAAATAACTATAAAAGGCTTCGGCTAATATCAGTCAGAAAGTCAGATGGGAGCAGCGAAACGACGCAGTAAAATGTAACGAGAGAAATTTAAAGTCGACCCGGGCGTAAGGTCGCGTCGCACGTTGGTTCTATTTCTTCTTCTTTCTCGTGTGCTGATTCCTTTTACATCTTCTCCATTCAAAAACATTCCTACCAAACAAACGCTCATCCATACATACATACGTACGCATAAACACTTTCCAACAAATTACTACTACGAACATTTCTAATACTCTTGATACCCTTAACTTTCTGATTGAACATTAAATTCTACCAATTATTGTTGTTCTTTTCTTTTAATAAATTTATATTTTAACATCGAAAATGTGTATTTTTCTTCTTCCACTATTCCAGACAATTCCACAAATCCAACATAATGAAAACCTTTTGATAATTCTGGATAAAAATTGTAAGTTGTAGGGAGTTGCGTTGGCCAAATTAATAAATCTCAACCATCTCCCTATATCTTCCAAACTTCGGATAGAATCATAATGTCTTCTTGAATTTGGAAGCATAATGTCTTCTTGAATTTAGAACATAAACATTTAACATGCGAAAAAGAAGCAACTGGACAAACACATACACACAATTACAAATATAGATTATCATATTATTTCTACATCAAGAAACTAGAATTTTTATACTCTTAGTTATATCAATATCTATGGTTTTTTCAGATAGGCTTGGAATCCATTAATTTCTTGAAGCTTTGGATATAAACATAATATATTCTTGAGTTTGGAACGTTTGTTTAAAAGAGTCAAATACACATGATGTCAGTCGCTATGTAATGTCTTCTTGTTGACTTTTGTATTCTTCATGCCCTTTAGCAGTAACATTACTCGTTTCTAATTCTTCCATACCCAGTAACCTTTTTTTTGTCTTAGTGGCATTACTACCTTGCTTGGGGTAAAATTTGCTTATATATATATATAAGAAAAAAATGATATTCAAATTTTGCTGTTTTCTTGAATGCAACTTGAAGATCCATGCGAACGCAGTCTTTGTTATAAGGCGGATTTCATAATCTTGAGGCAATTCTGTATAAAGAATTGAGTGTATTCTTCTTTGAATCATCTGAACTTCTTTTTATTTTTCCTCGGAAAATAAATTTATTTCAAATGAACAAAATCTACCGCAGCAAGACAAAACGTGATTGAGGTTCAGCGCCTGACAAATTGTTTGTTCATTTTAACTGATGCGTTATAAAAAAATAAAGTTTCAACAGGTTTCTTCAACTTCCTCTTCTTCTTTATTATTACTACTGTCACATCTTATATTTCTTCTTCTTCTTCTTCTTCTTCTTCTTCTTCTTCTATGTGGCATGTCTCTTCAGGACGTTGACGATCATTGCTCACCAAAAATCATAAAACCACCAAGAAACACAGCTATTAATATTAAAATATAAAAGAAAAAAACAATCCTGATATTAAAATTAAAAAGGAAAACAACGAAAGAAGAGATAAACCTTTCTTCTTCTTCTTCTTCTTCTTCTTCTTCTTCTTCTTCTTCTTCTTGTATATGCCGTGTCCTTTCAAGACGTTGATGATAATTGTTTCCCAAATGGTGATAAAGCCACTAAGAAATAAACACCTACTGATATTAAAAATGAAAAGGTAAATCTATCCTATGCATGAAACAACGGATAAAGTTCTTCTTCTTCTTCTTCTTCTTCTTCTTCTTCTTCTTCTTCTTCTTCTTCTTCTTCTTCTTCTCTGTGCCATAACCTTTCAAGACTTTGACGATCATTGTTCCCCAAAAGCTGATAAAGCCACTATGAAAAAAAGAGCTACTAATATTAAAAATGAAAAGGTAAATCTATCCTATGCATGACACAATGGATAAATTTCTTCTTCTTCTTCTTCTTCTTCTTCTATTTGCCCTGTTCTTTCAAGTCGTTGACGAACATTGTTTCTCAAAAGGTAATAAAGCCACTAAGAAACAAAGTTTGCTTGCTTCCCTTGTAGATTCAATCTCCGAAAGTTTAAATGCAAAGTCAATTGCCATCTTCTATCTTTTTGATTTCTATCCATCTCTTATCTTTTCTTTGATATCCCCTGTAAATTATTCTTCCTCTCACTTCACCCCCACCTGCAAGCCTGTAGTGGTATCGCCTTGCTTCGGGTGGAATAATTATAAAAATAAAAAAAAATGTGTGAAGTGTTTTAATGGAAAACGTAAAGCGTGATACAGAAATCCGAAGGTACATTGACATAAATGAAAAGTTTCCCAAAAGCTAAGGAAATTATTTCAAAATTAGGAAAACATGATTAGAAACAAAGAAAAACGTACTGAACTGTTACAAACTATCAGTTCTGCAATATGTTTAATAAAAATGTGTTTCTACAGAAGGATGTTGAGAATACTATGGACCGAATATGCTAACAACAATGAAGTTTTACAGAAAACGGAAATTATTCTACTCCTGCAGCTTCTTTTCTCGCACTTACCGCCTGTGGAACACTCTAACATATTCTTACTTTCATTACGGCTACAACCTCCATGAATTTAAATGCAATATCAATACCCATCTCTTACCCATTTGACACCCTGTATATCTTTTCCTTTCAATCTACCTTTGCAACTGTCATCACGCCTGTATGCCCATTCTTCTCTTGTTCTTTTCTCTGTCACCCCCTTTTATCTGGTTCGTATTTCACTTTACTCTGTTCCTATCTAATCATTTTCTCTTATGTAGCCCCCTGCGTATCAGTGGCGTTACCGCCTTGTTTGAGTTGAAACGATTAAAAAAAAGATACTTACAATTAATATTAGAAATAGACAAAAATTTCAAGTGTACATAATGAGGAAAGTAGGCTCGGAAAATTTGACACATATACGACAGGTTGAAGTCAAGTAGGACAGGGAGATATTGCATAACCTACCGAGAGAGTTTGAGCAAATGGATAACAGAACAGGGTTTATTAGAAAAAACAAATATGGAAAAAATTATAAACAGATACAAAGGAGAAGAAATTGCGGAGATCCCTGAACTTCTACATCTTTAAGGGTTAGAATATAAAAAAAATAGAAGGCATCTGCTGATATTCTTTCGAACTAGAAATGGAAACGACTAATTAATATGCAACGACTCGTAGTCTTAAAAAAGTGGCTATTACATGTTATTTAATTCAACATTATATCCAGTGGATAAACGCATTCAGGACTCATATATACCTCACTATTTGCCGTAAATGTTAAATTCAAAATAAAAGAAAGAAAATTAGATAACACTAAAAAAAATGTTTCCTAACTAAAATAGCATTTTTAATATTCCGAAATGTCAGATATATATATACCCTAACCCACGGATAACTATCTATCTCTCTCTCTCTCTCTCTCTCTCTCTCTCTCTCTTTCTCTGTCTCTGTCTCTCTGTCTCTCTCTCTCTCTCTCTATATATATATATATATATATCAGTCTGCCTGTTGGTTTGTTGTTTTTTTTTTGTATCTATCTATCTATCTATCTATCTATCTATCTATCTATCTATCTATCTATCTATCTATCTACACTACCGGCCATAATTACGAGGTAAAACCAGTTTCTTAAAAGAGATGATGTATTTCATACTATTTTTAGTGGATAATTCTAAATGAAAATAGAATGCTTCTTACGTCAATATTTTTTGCAAAATATTACAAATCAAGGAATCAAGGATAAACTCGTCCGAATCATCCTAAATTTTATTCATTCTTTCATTGATGAAACTGCAATGCAGGTAATTATTAAATATTTATAAATTCATTTGATGCACATGTTATTGTGTAGTATTAAGAAAAAACAATCAAAACATTTTATTTTCATTTACAATTATTCATTTGGCAATAAATACTAAAAAACAGTATGAAATACATCATTTTTTTAAAACACTGGGGTAGCCTATGAATTATGGTATGTAGAGTATCTGTCTATCGCAGCTAGTGTATATCTATCTATCTATCTATCTATCTATCTATCTATCTATCTATCTATCTCAGCTTCTTTGTTTCTATTTCTATCTATCTATCTATCTATCTATCTATCTATCTATCTATCTCAGCTTCTTTGTTTTTCTATCTATCTATCTATCTATCTCAGCTTCTTTGTTTTTTCTATCTATCTATCTATCTATCTATCTATCTATCTATCTATCTATCTATCTATCTATCTCAGCTTCTTTGTTTTTCTATCTATCTATCTATCTATCTATCTATCTATCTATCTATCTATCTATCTATCTATCTATCTCAGCTTCTTTGTTTTTTCTATCTATCTATCTATCTATCTATCTATCTATCTATCTCAGCTTCTTTGTTTTTTTCTATCTATCTATCTATCTATCTATCTATCTATCTATCTATCTATCTATCTATTTCAGCTTCTTTGTTTTTTTTATCTTTTTTTTTATCTATCTATCTATCTATCTATCTATCTATCTATTTCAGCTTCTTTGTTTTTTTTTATCTATCTATCTATCTATCTATCTATCTATCTATCTATCTATCTATCTATCGACCTATCTATCTATCTATCTATCTATCTATCTATCTATCTCCTTCTTTGTTTTTTTCAATCTATCTATCTATCTATCTATCTATCTATCTATCTATCTATCTATCTATCTATCTCAGCTTCTTTGTTTTTTTCTATCTATCTATCTATCTATCTATCTATCTATCTATCTATCTATCTATCTATCTATCTATTTCAGCTTGTTTGTTTTTTTTATCTATCTATCTATCTATCTATCTATCTATCTATCTATCTATCTATCTATTTCAGCTTCTTTGTTTTTTTTATCTATCTATCTATCTATCTATCTATCTATCTATCTATCTATCTCACCTTCTTTGTTTTTTTCAATATATCTATCTATCTATCTATCTATCTATCTATCTATCTATCTATCTATCTATCTATTCCTGTTTGTGAGCTAGCCAGCTAGCTGTCTATCTATTTATCTTATTGCCGTATGATTATGTGCCTTCTATTATCATTTAACTCTCGCTGTATATATCTAATCTAAATCTAAACTTATTTCTAAATGGAACTTTGTATGTGTGTGTATGTGTGTGTGTGTGTGTGTGTCTGTCTGTCTGTGTGTCCGTTGCCTATAGACTCCGAAACGGTTGACCCGATTTTCTTGAAAATTTACACAGTTGTACTATAAGCGTCTGCGAGTGTTCTTAGCTAGTTTTGTGTCGAGGTACCCCCGATAAATATCGAAAATCGATAATCGAAAATATCGGGTTATAGAAGGAGTGGTCCGATTTTTATCAAATTTGATACACACATAGACAAAGACAGAAGAAACTATATTCAGAATTTTCAAGGTTGCACGTCTGACGATAGTGCAGAAAATCGATAATATATATATATATATTTATAAGAGGCAAGATGTTTGTGTGTGTGTCAATTTATCTGCCTGTATGTCTGCAGTTTTTCAGCACTTTTATTTTTGTTTTTGCTTTGGGTTTGGCTCTAAGTAGGTATAATTGTAGTTCTTAGTCTCAGCCATGATACCATTCACTCAAATGACTTATTTAGCCTTCAAAATTCAGTTTACGACGAAAAAAACTTATTTGATATCGATACGAGGAAATCAAAATTTGACTTGCATCCATCCATCAATTCAGTTTCAGTCTACGGTTTCGCTTTAACTGGACACATCTATTACTTTTTAGTCCAACGTGTCTTATCTTCAGGACCATGGATTAGTTTTAAAGCTTTCATTACACCCGAGCAACGCCGGACTATACTGGTAGTCGTATGTACACGTGGTTCATTTGACATTTGAAAACCTAACTTTGAAGCTAATTTTCAGAGGATTGCGTCATGCACAAGATAAAAAAAAGCGTATGTATAGCTGGTTCTATATCTTGTGTATGATGGGAGTCCCTTAAAATTATCATCAAATTAGAGCCTTCAATTGTCACATGATACGCGAGTATATGGAGTAAAGGATTTTTTCAGATCAATTTTTTAAAATGCCATCGAGCTAATGAAGCCTGTACGTCTTAGCGAGGACCATCACAAAGAAATAAGAGAAACGCTGCACCTCCTCGGGTTAACTCTCTCGGCAAACTTCTAGTTGAATCCATAGCTGAATCCGCTGCTTCCTATACCTGGTGGCTCGTAGCACGCTTTATCCTGTTACCCTATCCAACACCGCTCTGCCATCCACCCGCTCAGGCACTTCAAATATGTTATCAGCTGTTTTTCCCTATCTCTTTTTCCCTCTATCTGGTCTGTTAGTATCAGGTTCTCCAAGCACCCCTTCCTCATTGTACGTCCCAGGAACTTTAGTGCTGAAAGAACAAAGCACATAGAAGAAGAATATTGTCAGTGACTACAAAGGATTACATACAAAATCTTGACATTCTATCCTCCTCCACGTGTCTTGCCTTTTCAGGACGTATGCGATCATGACCTTCCACGTCACCCTATCCCTGGTGGCTCTTAGCAAGCTTTCCCCTGTTACACTCTGCAACCCCTGTTCTGCCATCCACTACCTCAAGCCCATGAATCTAGAATATAAATGTATAGAAACTAGTATGGCCACAAAATGAGGGATCATTTTATATATTGATTATAATAGAAATTTGACCCCCCACTTTATATCCACATTATAATTTCTTATAAACATCTGGCATATATATTCTTCTCCTATGTGTCTTATCCTTTCAGGACATAGGCAATCATGGCCTTCCACGTCACCGTATCCCTGGTGGCTCCTAGTACGTTTTCTCCTGTTACAACACGCAATCCCCGTTCTCTCATCCACCCGATCAGGTCCTTCAAATATTTTATCCGCTGCTTTCCCCTGTCTCTTTTTCCCTCTATCTGGCCTATTAGTATCAGGTTCTCCAAGGCCTCCTTCCTCATTGTATGTTCCAGGAATTTAGTTTTCTCTTCCTGATGCTCAATACTAATTTCCTTTTCGTTTCCATCCTTTCCAACACCTCATCATTGCTCACATGCTCGGTCCATGATATCCACAACATCCTTCTGTAAAACTACATTTGAGTTGCTTTAACTTTTTCCTTCATCTTTGATGATATTGTCCAGCGTTCACTTCCATAGTGAAGAACTGACCTCACTTAGCAATCCAGTACTCCTGTTTTTGTTTCTAGCGAAATTTTCATGTCTTTTAATACTGAGCTTCAGGAAGGCGTCTTTGCCATGCCAATTCGCCTTCGGATCTCTGTGTCGCATTTTCCATCTTTTGTCAGAACATTTCCCAGATATTTAAATTTTTGTACCTGCTTGATTTTAATGCCAATTACAGGTGGGAGATAGTAAAATCAAGCAAGGCTAATATTGGTATTATCATTTATTCTGTCCCATTACGGTCAGCAGTTTCAAAACATAATATTACGCAAATTTACAGGAAATTATCGATTGGGATTTTGGCAACTGCCAAAGAATCTATTCTTCATAACCTTTTCTATATTCATATCACATTATATAGAATACAATTGGCAAAATTATGAAGATAAAAAATGTTAACTACATAAATACAGAAATGTCTACTACGAGTAAAATACAGATATTAATTCCTCCTGACCCATATTTTAAACCTATGGTTGTAGGAAAATGCTTTTTGCCTGGAAAATCTGTCTACAATTACTTCGATTAGAAGTAAATGCCTGATCATTGATATACAATGGGATATAAACAGAGAGAAAAAAACCCTACATAGGGATAAAGTGGGAGAGGAAGCTTCAGGAAAACGAAATAAAAAACGAAAACCTTTTAAAATGCCATTGATTTCAGTAATGGGAACCATTTCTTCCAAGATTTACAATGAAATAATTGTTTTTTTTTTCAAGAAAGCTTTATGCATAATACTTAAAGTTAAATGTTGTATACCTGCATGCAAGCTTTTAGGAAACGAACCGAACCATTGTAGACAGAGATATTGAGATAAAATGTTTAAATAATCCTCTTTATTATAATAAAGACCGTTATATATATATATATATATATATATATATATATATATATATATATAATAGGCTTGTATGTGAATGACTAATATATATATATATATAGGCAACAATCTCTCTTTTATGAAGGTTTCATTAAAAATAACAGAGGAGGTATGTTCATAAGATTTTTATATAATTTCTTTATATTTTCCTCAGATGTTTTCTTTTCACAAATCAAATTCTATAAGAATTGTCCAAAGGTCTTGTACTTTCGGGCGCTTTCGACTGTACGTTTAGCCATTATCAAGAATGAATTTTGTTTTAATTGTAAATAAATATCCGTAAAATGTATGTATAACATTACTTCGAAGGATATATAAATTCCTCAACAATCCAAATCCTTAAACAATTACAATGGCCACACCACCACAAAATAGACGAGAAGATTGACATTGCACATTAAAATCTCATTAAAATCGAAATATCATCGAAATATCATCCACATGCAAAAGAAGATTAAAAATAATTGAGGCATTACGAATAAAAAAGATAAATCCTAAACTTAATAACATCAATTATGAACAGAGTAACAATATGCTTACCGTATTCTGAACTTAACAGGTATATGATACTATATATATTAAATTTTACGCATATTTGTTTACAAGTAAATCAAAATTCATTTTTGATAATAAAACGTATAGTCGAAAGCGCTTAAAATTTTTGTTACGAAAATATGTCATTCAGCAGGATTATCGTAACAACAATTTATCGTAAATAATCAGACCGGTAGAAATAAATATATATACTGCTTGATTATAAAACAGAATATTTACTTAAATACGAGTATCGATCAAAAATAATGTTCAAACAAATCATTTCAAATTGTCGCTTGTTTATAACCAGTTTCGTTAATCTTCGTTAATTTCCGTAATATGATGGTTATCGTAAATAATCAGGCCGGTAGAAATAAATGTATGATACTGTTTTATTATAAACAGAATATCTACTTAAATACGAGTATCGATCAAAAATAATGTTCAAACAAATCCTTTCAAATTGTCGCTTGTTTATAACCAGTTTCGTTAACCTTCGTTAATTTCCGTAATATGATGGTTATCGTAAATAATCAGGCCGGTAGAAATAAATGTATGATACTGTTTTATTATAAACAGAATATCTACTTAAATACGAGTATCGATCAAAAATAATGTTCAAACAAATCCTTTCAAATTGTCGCTTGTTTATAACCAGTTTCGTTAACCTTCGTTAATTTCCGTAATATGATGGTTATCGTAAATAATCAGGCCGGTAGAAATAAATGTATGATACTGTTTTATTATAAACAGAATATCTACTTAAATACGAGTATCGATCAAAAATAATGTTCAAACAAATCATTTCAAATTGTCGCTTGTTTATAACCAGTTTCGTTAATTTCCGTAGTATGATGGTTACCGTAAATAATCAGGCCAGTAGAAATAAATACTGCTTGATTATAAAACAGAAT
>JBBBDQ010002006.1:85000-117500 GCA_037127315.1 Ascarosepion bandense
TGTTCTACCTCTCTAGAATCTTCACCGTGACATTCGGCTACCACTTTTGCAGTATGAATGGGTACATTATTTTTCATAAAAGATGATATTTCTTTCGGGAAACAATTCCAGAAACAGGATGAAGTAGCTCACTAAAAATTCTTAAATAGCTCTGACAATTGATTTTAATAAACTTATTTAAATAGCACCTGTACCAAAAATGTTTCATCTAAAAAAATAAATTACTAGTGATATTTAATCAACAAACATAAAAATAGACAAGCTTTTGATAATGTAATCAGATTGTCCAAATTATGCTATTAGGGTACGATATTTGTTCTTTATTTTGTCCACCCCCTTTATATATTAATGTATTACTGAAAAATGTTAAACACAATATTATAAAATGTGTGGAATATGTGAATAATTTTCATATTTAAATATGAATGTGTCTATGTTAATTTTGCTAATATAATGTTCTTGTAATACTGCCATTCACAATCTCGATAGAGTTTAAAAGCATTTCCACGCCCTTATATTGGACGAATTTTCCACTCTCCAACCTATTTATGACAGAATAAACATCGCAAGCTCCTCATTGCTGTATGGCTATTCTATAGTGAGTGTTCACGTCTTAGTTTCACTGGCCCTAACCTTCGAGGCTAAGACACAGCGTTGTAGCTAACCACCTTTATTTTCTTCATATCCACCTGATGAGATGTAAGTTCGAAACGAGCAGGTTCTTCCCACGAACCGCCACTTTGTCAATTATTACAGTCTTAACCCTCTAGGGCCATTCGTATCATATTTGATACAGTATGAAAACAAGTCTTGAAAGAAATATTTTCCTGAACATTTTTTTAAGAGAAATATTTTATAAATTTCAAATGAAAGCAGTACTGACTGCTTAGTCAATGAATACCAAATGTTTCCTTATAGGGAAATACCAAATGTTTCCTTATAGGAAAATACTGTATCAAATAGGATACGAATGGCCCTAGAGGGTTAACCTGTTCGAGTCTAGGGCTAACTGTTATCTTGCGCACATATCCGCTTATGCTATACCTCTAAATCTGTAACCCTCTATTTCGAGTGGCTCTAGGGCCTTGTACTAGGTGAACACTACTATTAAAAGAAAAAAATCTATATTAATCATATATCTAATTCTATATTTAGGTATGCGAATAATTTTCATATTTAAATATGTGGAATATGCGAATAATTTTATTTGTGGAATGTGTGAACAAATACCGTTTTCCAACAGCTGACGTTTCCAAAATCTTCGTGCGTGTAGATGGTAACGCATCTACAAGGAAATGCTGTAAGCAAACTTGAAATTCAATCTATGAAGTGTAAACAATTCTGTTTTTTTATAGCGTTAAACATGTCGGATTTCGTGCCAAACAAATTGTATTTGCGAGGAATTTTACTGCACTACTTTATTAAAAAAAACCCTCCTGCTAAAGATATTTATGGCGACTATGCTCTTTCGGTAATTACATATAGAGATTGTTTAAAATGCCTCAAAAATAACGATTTTTATGTTGAAGAACCGAAATGTTTGAAAGCACAAAGAATTATTCGAAAGCAAGGATATTGCGTTCAAACTGAGATACGTCGATAGGCATCTTGTTACGTGTGAACAGCTGCTTCAGTGGTAGACACTCCAATAACCCAAGCGCTGAAGATCGTCGGATAAACCTTGTCATGTATCAACATCACCGGCAAAGACGATTATCCATAGTTTGAGACTTCTGCTCTACATTTGCTGGGATCAGCTGAATGCACTTTATAATGAGTTGCTTAAACCGACCGAAACCATCACGGGAGATCGTTGTTGGCTACAACCGATGTGTTTCAGCTGATCATTAAAGAAAAACGACTGCTATACGAACAGAGACAAGACAAGGTGATTTTGAAACATGACATCGGCTGGCCACATGTTGAAAACTGTGAAAACCTATTTGGAAACGCTTAAATGGGAAAACCTATCTCACACACCGTATTTACCAGATATTGCTCTGCTCGATCACCACTTGTTCAGATCCATGGTACATGTTCTGCTCGATCAGCACTTTGATCCATATGGAGATCGCAAAAAATGGGTTAACTTCTGGTTAGTCTAACAATTATGTCGTTTTTCTGATGTGGAATTCGAATTCTGCCAGAAATATGTGGAAAAGTAGTGACTAGCGATAGACAATGCTTTCAGTGACATGTACGTTTTGTAAATAAAACATTACTTTTCATGAAAAATCAGCGTAAATTTATTCAATGTTCTAATAATATAATAAAGATATTGTTCAATATGCGTTAAATTTTGTGTTAATATAGGCGAAATCTGCTGCAACGCCTTCGAGATGTTTCGCTGGGTTTTCGATGAATATTAGGATACGTCTTCTTGAGCGATACGCATATTTCAAATATAGCTATTCACCCAAGGCGAATCTTCACAAGCAAAAACAAAAAACAAAAAAAAAACATGAAGTTTGGAAAGTATTTCCATTATTTTATGAGTACCTGTATAGTTGACCTTGCTCAGGCATTTTTAGCGGTTAATGGTAAGGTCACGTGCTTATTCAGAATGAGGTTGCCGTCATGCGTAAGTTTAAAAAGGGCGAAGTAAGGATTCATTTTTTTGTAGTTGTAAAACGGGATTCATGCATGGTAATTTTTTACGATTAAACTGGAATGATTCATGTAAAATTCAAAGAACGGGGGCAGGCGTTTTGGGAGACTTTAATCTGAATGCATTGTTCCTGTAACGCTGGAGAAGTTTGCAACTTGTAGAGAAGTTGAAATTGTTAAGGCACATGATAAGGTAGAAGTTACAAAGCAGACCTGGAAAACAACTCTTTTGAAGTCTAGAAATAAACGATCACAAAACCAACAGTTTCCATTAGTTTTTGCCGCACCTTGTGTGTGAATTGAAATTTTTGTTTGCATATCAAAGCATCATACCTTGATCTACCAGTGACTCGATTTTGTTTGAGTTTGAGTGGAAGCGTCTTGGAGAATGCAAAAAAGTTCGAAAAAAGACCACCCAAAAATGTCTGTCGTAAATCTTTGACAAACCCTGTACATTTATTCGAAAGATGTTTGTGTACATAAAACGTTCGGACATTGATATACAAGATACCCGACTTTGGTTGAATTCGCATAAGGCGTCTGGGAGGAGAAAATTTTGTAAATTCTAAGCGTGTCAGTGATTTCTGTCGTATCCTCTAAATTTTACGCCATCAAAGGTTCATGTTATGATCGGTAAGTGACCAATTTTTATTGGAATCGTTAAAACAGACATACAAACATATCCATTTATATATGTATACATGACCATGGTTAAAAAAAACATCGATTTCTCTCAAATGTATATTACAGACGTCAGCCAGTAGTCTTTATTCTGAGTGGCTCTCGATCCTTTTATTCATTTATTAAGTTTATGTGGATACGTGGGAAAGATAACTGGTATCTCTTGGCGTGAACTTGTAGTTATCGAGAAAACAGCCTCTTAAGAGTCTGTTCTTGAGAAGAAACTGTACAATTGTAAATTACTTACGGATGGAATAAGGGTTCTTCGCTACAAGGGTCGTAGAATGGTTGATCCTTATTGTTGATCCTTAGAACTGGGTGAAATAAGGAATGAAGACAAGGATGTGTCTTCTCCTAGGATCTATTCAACTTGTATAGTGAAACATTTCTGAAATAGCCATAGAATCTATTGGAGGTTATAATCTGAATAATATATGATACGCGGATGACACAGTGCTGGTAGCAGACAGGGAAAAGAAAAATGCAGGACTTTTTGCAAAAGGTAGCATGAGAAAGCTAGAAGAAAAGAGTGAGCATGAACTTTAAGAAAATTGAATACAAGGGCATCATAAAAAAAAAGATTCCAAAATACCACATGTAGTTCGGCGAAACTAAACTAAAACAGTTAAAAAACTTTTAAATACCAGAGAAGTGTTGTGAGAGAGGATAACAAGTGCAGAAGTGAGATCCAAAGACGCATTGGCATGGTTCAAGGCATTAGCATGGCTAGGGACAAATTGGCATGGACACAGAGTCATTGGCATGGCTAGGGACGAATTGGCATGGACAAAGAGTCATTGGCATATCTAGGAACGAATTGATATGGACAAGGAGTCATTGGCATGGCTAGGGACAAATTGGCAAGGACAAGAAGTCATGGGCATGGCTACCAACGAATTGGCAGGGAAAAGGAGATATTTGCATGGCTAGGAACGAATTGACATGGACAAGGAGTCATTGGCATGGCTAGGGACGAATTGACATGGACAAGGAGTCATTGGAATGGCTAGGGACAAATTGGCATGGGCAAGGAGTCATTGGCATGTCTAGGAACGAATTGGCATGGCCAAAGAATCTTTGGCATGGTTAGGGACGAATTGGCATGGACAAGGAGTTATTGGCATAGCTTAGGACAAATTGACATGGACAAGGTGTCATTAACATGGCTAGGGACGAATTGACATAGACGAGGAAGAATTGGCATGGAAAAGGAAGCATTTCAAAAGCTAATTAGAGTATTGAGAGACAAGCATATCTCATTAGAAACAAAGAAAAAAGGGCTAGACTATGTGTTATCTGTCCTGTTATATATCATCGAATGTTGGACGATTTTTTCAGGGATAAAATAGAGGACCGCAATATAAAAAATGTGATTTTACAGATGGTGCTGCGGATACCAGGGACCGAGCACGTGGGCAGCTACAAGATGTTGAAGAGGATGCAAACCTATATTTAGCATCAAGCCGGATTTGTTCAACTTGCACAGCGAGAATATTTTGAGGACCCTAGATGACACGCCAGGATTTGTTATTGGAGGCCACAAATTGAACAACATAATGTATGCAGATGATACAGGGCTGACTGCAGACACGGAAAGGAAACTACAAGACATCCTACACAAGGTTTGTGGTGGCGAGTGACAAAAAAGGACTGCAAATAAACTTTAAGAAAACTGAATGCATGGTCATCAGCAAAAGGTGCAACCTAAAATGCCAAATACAGGTGAGGGATACCAGAATCAAGCAAGTACAAAAATTTAAATAACTAGGAAGTGTTCTAACAGGAGATGGAAAGTGCGTCACAGAAATCCGAAGGCGAATTGGCATGGCAAAGGACGTGTTCCAGAAGCTGAGTAAAGTACTAACACACAGGAAAATTTCACTAAAAGCAAAGAAAATATTGCGGGATTGCTATGTGATGTCAGTTCTTCAATATGACAGTGAATGCTGCACAATATCATCGAAAATAAGGACAAAACTTGAAGCAGCTGAAATGTGGTTCTACAGAAGGATGCTGCGGATATCGTGGACTGAGCATGCAAGCAATGATGAGGTGTTGGAAAGAATGTCAACAAAAAGGAAATTAATACTGAGTATCAGGAAGAGACAACTGAAGTTTCTGGGACATGCAATAAGGAAGGAGAGCTTGGAGAACCTGATAGGTGACTGGCCATATAGAAGGAAAAAGATACAGAGGAAGGCAGCGGATAACATATTTGCAGGGCCTGATCAGGTGGATGACGGAACGGGGATTGCGAGGTGTAACAGGAGAAAACATACTAAGAGCCACAAGGGATAAGAGCGACAATAAAAAAATAGAAAATGGTGGTTTGTGATCGCCTACGTCCTGAATGAACAAAGCACAAAATGAAAAAGCAATATAATAACTTTCTAGGGATGTAGTTATAAATCTCTGAATATCTTGATTTCTTATCATTTGAAAAGGGGTGGAAAATTATTTGTCGCCCATATAATCACAGTAACGATTTGGATTCTATCGACAATGGAAAACGAAGACTTTATAAACTATAATGGGGCAAAAGAAATAATTAAAAATATTTTATGCATATATCTTAGTATAAATTCTCGACAGGCTCCAAAGGAGAATCAGTAATGTGATAGATACTGACTTGCCCACCGACGAAATGTGGCCTCCCTTTGTCTGTTCTATAAATACTTCCATGGCTTCTGCTGGAACGAACTTATGTCACTGGTGCCTCCTCAACAGGTGTTTACTCGTGCAACCAGATTGGAAACTGGGTCCCACCCATTCACAGTTAGGTTAGCCAAATGCAGACGGCAATTCTACTCCTGCAGCTTCCTCTCTCGCACTTCCCGCCTGTGAGACTCGCTCCCATATTCTTGCTTTCATGACGGCTACAACCTCCAGGAATTTAAATGCAAGGTCAATACTCATCTATTAATCACTTGACTCTAGTTCTTTCCCCACCCCGTATATCCTTTCCTTTCACTCAACCTTTGAAACTGTCATCACACCTGCATTCTCATCATTCTATAGCTCCTTTCTATTGCTTCTGTTGCTTCCTTTCTAACTGGTTCGTCTTCCTCTTCACTCTCTTCTAATTAATCTTTTTACACTTATGTAGCCCCCTGCACATCAGTGGCATTACCACCTTGCTCGTGGTGATACGATTAAAAAAACGACAAAAAATATATTTAACAATCGAAGAGCAAATTCTTCACAATGGATTTTCTCGAAAATTCGTGCATATAATTTGAACAGCCTTTAAAATTACATAGCTAAGATATACCAAACGACAAAATCCTTCGCAGAAAGATCTCACTGAATAGCTATGCTTTTCTAAAACTTCCTGAAATATTTTGTTCATTGACACACGTTTCTACTTTGTCTTCGACATTTTTATTTCATCCCACAGTAAATATTGAAGATTAAAGAAGCCTCAGATTGACAAGAGGCGTCGTCAAGGAGAATCTGAGATTATACTCAAGAGATTATCGGATTTATATCGGTGATTAAGGAGATAAACCATATCGTTAAAAAGCCAGTCGTTCTTTTCTCTATCTCGGCGTATTACTTGGCTTCGCGACACTTGTTGAATATTTAAGCTTGCTCTCTTGCTTGCAAGAGACAAAATATAAAGTAAAAAAAAAAATGAAGAAAAATGATAGATATTGCTGTCATTGGTAAATAGAGCATTGAAAGGAACGTTTGCTTGAAGCTTAGGACGGAAGGATGGGAAAATGGCGGCCAGAGTGATGATGTTAATGGGTCTAAAGACGATGTCGAAATGAATAGAACGAGAAGAAGGATGTTGATGAAGACGATAACATGGCAAAATAAATATAAAAAGATTTTTTTAAAAAATATTTTGTTGATAATTTTTAAACATTATTAATACTACTACTACTATTAATTAATAGTTAGCATGTCTTTTAAACATTTTTATTAATAGGAAAGTTTTGTAATTTGCTTGAAGCATTGTGTATATTAGGTGTATGGTTGGGTCTTGGAGGCTATCACAATGCGTATGGTAAATTAAAGGAAGGTAAAAAGGTGTTGGGTATAACCTGTTTAATATTCATTGACATTTCGTGATCAAAATCTAATCTTCAGAATGTGTAAGTGTAAGTGTTTTTCAGCATGTATGTGTGCGTGTTTGTGTTTATGGTATGTATGATTGTGTGATTGATAGTTGGCGCCGTTTAACGATCTGATGATATCTGTCTGCTTTAATCCATGGTTTATAAAAGTACGCGTTGACCGTGTTGACATGACCGATAGTATGATTTGGCATTTTTGCACCTCTGCCAGAGTGATATGTTTACGACTTGGTATTATATCTATGTGCTTTAATTAGGGGTGTGCTTATTGCTACATTTTAATGCCATCCTGTATTCGATCTCGTGTGTGCGTGTGCATGTGTGTGCCATGTGTATGTGTTTATGTGCATATACTTCTTGTATTTCTCCTTCTTCCTTCATTATATATATATATATATATATATATATATATCTATATATATATATATATATATATATATATATATATATATATCACGGAGATTAACGAATTTTAACGAAATTTTGGTTATAAACAAACGACAATTTGAAATGAATTGTTTGAACATTATTATTTTTTATATCGATACTCGTATTTAAGTAGATATTCTGTTTTTTAATTAAACAGGCTTATATATTTATATATGTTGGCCTGATTATTTACGAAAAAAACTTTATTACGAAAATGTGTGTCATTCGGCAAATGGCACATATTTTCGTAATAATAATTTATAGATATATAATAACAATTTATATCATAAATATACTGTTCTTTTGGTTCTTCCTGTTAACTGATCAGTTACTAAAAAGAATTAATCAAACAGCTTAATATACATTTTATTGAACTCTCTTGTCGTTCTATTTTTTCTATCAAGCCGGGAAGATAATAATTTGATTACATAAACATCGTCATACTTTTTATATATATTTTTATATATATTTTCATAATGTGCACCTTAAGATGCTTGTCGAAATTTCTAATGTTCTGCAATCTCTATTGATGTCACATTTTTTGTGTCTGACATCAAACATGTTGCCAATGAATCTTTTATTTAATAACTCCGTTGTGCAACCCACATATCTCATCTTTGGTACATTGGGCGGACTATATTAAAAGGGAATCAGTACATTTTCCATCCTCTGTAGAAATCGTGATATCTCTTTCTGAATTTGTGACAGAATCAACTTGCTCATATTGTTGTACAACACACAGTGTTTTTTCTCTTCTATGTGTGTTTTCGGGAGTACAAAGATCCGAAGTTCCAATGTTACTTCGAGGAAGGACGCCTACACTTGTTAAAATTTGTTTGATGTTTTTATTTCTTATCAAAGAAATTTTAGGCGGGTTTTGAAAAATCTTTTTAAAGCGTGGATATTTTTGCGCAATTTGTTCACAGTAATAATGCAGTATTCTCGAAATTCTAGCAAAATTTCGTCGCCAATTGATAACTAATAAAACTTCTGAGAGAATCCCATCAATTGAAGAAGAAAAACATTCTGTTAAAATATTGTTTGACATTATCAAGCACAATTCTTTATCTTTTCCTATTGTGGTCTTATAAATGTTGAAAACATACTGAAAAAAACATATAAATCTTGTTTATCACTATTATGTCATTTTTCATCATAATTCGATTTCTGCTATGGTTGCATTACCTACCAAATCTGCGAAAAAACATAAAGTGGGTCGTAGTGTGTTGTCATGGCTTCATTTCAGTTTTTTCTATCTCCCTAACATCTTTAGTATTACATAGACAAATTCTTCTTAGTGTGTGGGGCTGTACTTAACAAGACAATTTTTTGTATATCTCTTAAGCTGGGATTTCCAGGGATTCTTTCAATGTGTTGTTTTGTTCCATTTTTATCATTCCAAGTGCACCTACTATCACTGGCACGAATCTTGTTTTCAATTTCCATATTTTTTCTATTTCAATTTCTAGGTCTTTATATTTTGATAGTTTTTCGAATTCCTTGGTTGCTATGTTACAATCCGCCCTATCAATTCATAAGTAATTTTTTTTTCTTTTTGGATTTTAACAGTAATGTCCGGCCTATTTGCTTCAATTTTTCTGTCTGTGTAGATGGTGTAATCCCATACAATGGTGGCATCTTCTATTTCTATAACTGGTGCTGGGTAATAGTTATTTTACATTTTTAGGGAACATTTAGAAATTGCACTCAATTTGTTATTTTTTGTTAAATAAAACTAAAATCCCGGACGAGCCCAAATATCATTCACTTACGCGTAAATACTCTTGGGAAAGGTATTAATCAGACTCTTTCCTCCACTTATGGATTAAATAACAGGCACAGACTGTGTTTTATAGCCTAGGTCGGCAACCAGTTTACCGCAAAAAATAATGGCAACCTCCAGCGGGATAATCTTCTGCCCAGTCAGTCATGTCACTTTCAAGATATGATCGCCCAAGCGTGTATCACGTATGGCACTTAAATGACTGAATGAAGGTAATAGTTGAAAACATAAAGTAAAGCTTCTACTGGGTATAAAGTGGGGGTTCGGCTTTCTATTGTTATTAAGTAATAAAATGATCCCCCACTTATTACTAATTATTAATATAATCCGTCTGTTCTCTTATCAGCTATATTTTAAATAGCAGGATAGAAAATCTTCTTCCCAGTCAGTCATGACTCTTTCGAGACATGATCGCCCAAAGCGTGTATAAGGTATTGTACTTAACTAAAATAATTATGTTGTGGATTTTCGTCGCCAATTTGTTGTGGAGTTGTTGCGAAATTTTGCCGCAAATTGTAGTGACAGGTTTGTGCCGGAAGTAAGACACGGAATAACGTGAGTTCGAAACAGTGTTTTAGTATAATAAGAAACAATTCAGTTAAAGGAAGTGTTAATATAGAAATAAGTAAGTCCGAAGGTATTATTACGCTGACTGACTGGTAGCTGTCGTTAACTGCCTTCGTCAACTGCTGTACTTGACTGCTCTTTAGAAATCACTCAGGTATATAGCAAGAGGAAGAGTTCATTCCTCGTAGGAGGGTACCATATCAAATTCTAAATACGGATTTCTGCTAAACCAATTAAACTGAAGAACGTTCCGTGGTTAAACACGTGATTATCAGATTTGCTCGATTCCACAATGGATAATTCTGTGATAAAAAAAAACTACTGCTAACGGAAATAGCCATTAAAGCAATAATATTTAGAGCCTCTTCTTTTTCTGTGCCGTAAAACTTCTAAGATGTCGATGATCGTGGCTCTCCACAATTTCCGGTTCATTGTAATTCTTAATATTTTTTCTTATCTCGCCTAAACCTTGTATTTCATCTATTTATTCCAGCTACCTGGGTAGGTTTTGCGTTATTTTCCTCTTTATCTATTGCCTACAATCTGTCTTGAGAGTATCAAATTTACGAAGCTCTCTTTTCTCATTATGTCGGCTAAAAGATTCAACTGTCTCTTTCCAGGGTTAAGCATAATTGACCTTTCTGTCTTCTTTTTCTCTAAAACTTCGTCGTTGCTCAATTGTTCAGTTCATGCCTCACTCTCTCAGCCGACCTCAAGAGAAACAACTTCATTGAATCAATAGCTAAATCTAATTCTAGGCAGGTTGTTGTCACTGTATCGGGCCAAGTTTCTCTCGCCTGAATCCATCTTACATATATAAAAATCAACCATTCGCCACAGCATTGAGTATTGTTGTCATATTTTCTCAGTTGACCATGCTATTCATCTCGGGGTTCTCGACAAAATAAAAAAAAAGAATTTGCAATATAATCGATCAAGACCTGGCAGCTCGGCTTCAGTCACTTTCTCACTGACAGGACGTGGCTACCCTCTGTCTCGTCTACAAATATTTTCAGAGTTCCGCTCCTGGGAGCTTAGCTCCCTGGTGCACCCTATGCACGAATTTAACCGAGCAACTAGAGTAGCAACAAGAACCCACCCTTTGGCAGCCAAAACAACCAAATGCCGCCTCCACTTCTGCCATAGCAACTTCTTTCCTCGCACTTCCCGCCTGTGGAATTCCCTCCCGTATACTTGTTTCCCTGACAACTACAGTCTCAAAACATTAAAATGCAACATCAATTGCTATTTCTTATCCACTTGTAGCACATCCTTCTCTTATCCTTTCCCTGACACCCTCTTCCCACCTGAAACTATTCTGCACATATACAAATCTACCATCCGCCCGTGTATTGAATATTGCTGCCATATCTGGTCGGGTTCCCCTGCTGCTCTCCTTGGGCTTCTTGACAAAATACAAAGGAGGATCTGTAACGTGGTTGATACTGACTTGGCAGACCGGCTGCAGCCGCTCTCACACCGGCGTGATGTAGCTTCCCTGTGCCTCTTCTACAAGTACTTTCATGGCTTCTGCTCCGATGAGCTTAGATCACTGGTGCCGCCTAAGCACGAATTTACACGAGATACTAGATTGGCAACTGGGTCCCACCCTTTTACAGTTAAACAAATAAGATGTAACCGTAAATTCTACTCCAACAGCTTCTTTTCTCGCGCTTCCCGCCTGTGGAACTCCCTTCCACAAGTCTGCTTTCCCGACAGTTACAATCTCCAGGTGTTTAAATGTAGGGTCAATAGACACCTCCTATCACACTAACTCCCAACTATTCTCACAACACTCTCATCTACCCAACCCTCATTCTCGGTATCCTTACCCGCCTATCACCCACCCTCTGTTATTTCCTATATTTAATCAGCCTTTCTCCACTCTACGTAGCCCCCTGCGCAGTAGTGGCAGTGACATGCCTTGCTCGGGGTGAAATGCTTATAAAAAAAAAATATATCTTGTTATTCTCCTTTTTAACTCACACAACTCTCTTCACACCGATATTCCAATCCTTCTCTTAGCCATTCTCTGACACACCCTGTAACCGGTTCCTCTTTCCCTTGGCTCTCCTTTTATGCAATTTTTCCTCCCCTCTTATGTAGCCCCCTACACACCATTGTCAGTACTGCCTTGCTTGAGATGGAACGATTATATAAAAAATAGTATTCTTTGAAACACAAATTCCCGTACAATCACTGAGGTTAAGCAACATTCAGGCTGGTCAATTGAATCAATCAATTATGCAAACTTTTGCTCTTATTTTATGTACCCCCCTGCGCACCAGTGTCAGTACTGCCTTACTTGGGATGCAACGATTATATACAATATGGTATGTCCAGTATCCTTCTGTAGAACGACATTTCTGCCGATTCAAGTCTTCTTTATCTGTGAAGAGATTTTCCAATATCCATTGCCATTTTGGAAGAAAAGTTGTTTTTTTTTTATCCCAAGGTACCTTCTGATTTCAGTGCCGCACTTTCTGAACTGTTTAAAAACTTTCCTTATAATTAAATTTTACTTGTTTGATTTTTGAATCTCTAATTTGAAATTTTTTTGTTGAACCGTTCCTATTGCTAAAAGCTATGCGTTAAGTATCGGTGCAATTCATGCTTAATGCTTTCTCCTCGTTTATATTGACTTCTTCTTCTTCTTCTTCTTCTTCTTCTTCTTCTTCTATATGCCCTGTCCTTTCAGGACGTAGGCGATCATGGTTCTCCACGTCTCCCTATCCCTTGTGGCTTCTAGTATGTTTGCTCCCGTTACTCCAGTCAACCCCCGTTCCGTCATCCACCTGATCAGGCCCTGCAAATATGTTATCCGTTGCCTTCCTCTGTCTCTCCTTCCTTCTATCTGGCCAGTCAGTATCAGGTTCTCCAGGCTCTCCTTCCTTATTGCATGTCCCAGGAACTTCAGTTGTCTCTTCCTGGTGCTCAGTATTAATTTCCTTTTTGATGCCACTCTTTAAAACACATCATTGCTTGCATACTCAGTCTACGATATCCGCAGCATCCTTCTGTAGAACCACATTTCAGCTGCTTCAAGTTCTGTCCTCATTTTCGATGATATTGTACAGCATTCACTGCCATATTGAAAAACTGATATCACATAGCAATCCCGCAATATTTTCTTTGTTTCTAATGAAATATTCTTGTGTGTTAGTACTTTACTCAGCTTCTGGAACGCGTCCTTTGTCATGCCAATTCGCCTTTGTCTGTGACGCAGTTTCCATCTCCTGTTAGAACACTTCCTAGTTATTTAAATTTTTGTACTTGCTTGATTCTGGTATCCCCCACCTGTATTTGGCATTTTGGGTTGCACCTTTTGCTGATGACCATGCATTCAGTTTTCTTAAAGTTTATTTGTAGTCCTTTTTTGTCACTCTCCACCACAAACCTTGTGTAGGATGTCTTGTAGTTTCCTTTCCGTGTCTACAATAAGCACTGTATCATCTGCATACCTTATGTTGTTCAATTTGTGGCCTCCAATAACAAATCCTGGCGTGTCATCTAGGGTCCTCAAAATATTCTCGCTGTATAAGTTGAACAAATCCGGCTTGATGCTAAATATAGGTTTTCTTCTTGTTTGCATCCTCTTCAACATCTTGTAGCTGCCCACGTGCTCGGTCAATGGTATCCGCAGCACCATCTGTAAAATCACTTCCTCACTGCGTGTCCCAGGAACTTCAGTTGTCCCTTCCTGATGTTCAGTATCAATTTCCTCTTTGTTGCCATTCTTTCCAACACCTCATCGTTGCTTGCATGCTCGGTCCATGATATCCGCAGCATCCTTCTGTAGAACCACATTTCCGCTGCTTCCAGTTTTGTCCTCATTTTCGATGATATTGTCCAGCATTCGCTGCCGTATTGAAGGACTGACATCACGTCGCAGTGCAGCACTCTTTTCTTTGTTTCCAGTGAGATTTTCCTGTGTGTTAGTATTTTGCTCAGCTTCTGTAACGCGTCCTTTGCCATGCCAATTCGCCTTCGGATCTCCGTGTCGCACTTTCCATCTTCAGTTAGGACATTTTCTAGCTGTACCTAACTTGACCATAATTTGGATTAATCAACAGTTTGAACGAGGCCAATAAGCTCATATACTAGGTCACCTTAACTTTTCAACCCATATTAGCACGACGATGTGTATACTCTGCCTGGTGTCAATTGTGTGTAAATTATTCTTTCCTCCCGAGACCGCGGTTACATTAAAAATCATCTTTCTGTCGAATCACCCTTGGTCACATGATCAGAAATCGAACAATCTAAACATTCGATTATTTATAAGAGGACACTTAGGTCAATACCAACAGGCGAAATTCTGTTTTATGCTTGAACGCAATTGTCGTTAAAGATTTTCATACATGTTTTTTTTTTTTTTGAGGTCTCGTTACTAACAGATCTTTTTAGCATTTGAATTCTTTTTTTTTTTAATCATATCACCCCAAGCAAGGCAGTCTGTGCAGGAGGTTACATTGCAGGAATATTATGAGAAACAGTGTCAGGAAGTGGGTAAGAGAAGGATGAGAATGCTGATGAGAGTGGAGTTAATAGAGAAAGGAGCTGCCGCGTGAGAATGCTTGTGAGATAAAAGATGACTACTAACTTTAAATTTAAACATCTGGAGATTGTAACTACAGGGGAAGTAAGTCAATTGAAGGGAATTCCACAGGCAGGAAGTGCGAGAAAAGAAACTGATGGAGTAGAATTTGCTTTTAAATTTTATTGGTTTCACAGTAGTAAAAGGGAGGGACCTAGTTGCTAATCGTGTGGCTCGAGTAAATTCATACATAGGAGGAACCAGTGAGCTAAGTTCATTGGATCAGAAGCCATAAAACTACTTGTAGAAGAGACACAGAGGAAGCCACATTGCGCCGGTGAGGAAGTGACTGTATCCGAGCTGCTAAGTCTGAATCGATCCCATTACAGATTCTCCGTTGGATTTTGTCAATCATCCCTAAGTGGATAGCAGGAACGCCCGACCAGATATGGCTGCAGTATTCAATGCACGGGCGGATGGTAGATTTATATATGTGCAAAATGGTTTCCAACACAGAAAACCGACTTTCTTAGCAGCGGATTTAGCTAACAAATTCTAATCGTGGTTGTAGTATTTAATAACATAAAATTAAAATATGAACGTAGGTACCGTTTGTTCACCGTAAAGATTGATGGCAAAGACATATTCGTATGCAAGCTTTTTTGCAATTTTAATGAATAATGTGAAAATTACTTTTTACAGACAGTATTTGAAAAACAGGTAAAGGAAAAGCTTTTTCTCAAAGTTTTCTTGTTTAATAAATGACACAATGCAAAAGGATTGTATATTGCTAACTCAAAGACGAATAGCGTATCTTTTTTTCATGTACGGCATCCTTTCAGAACGTAGGCGATCATGGATTTCGAATTAGTTCTATCTCTTGTCGCTCTGAATATCTTTTCTCTTGGTGTCTTTACTAAGCCTTGTTCCATTTGCTCAGACTTAACAAGTACGTCTCGCACTGCTTTGCCCTGTCTCTCCTTTCATTGATCTGACCTGTGAGTATTAAATTCTCCAGGCCCTCTTTCCACATTACGTCTTCCAGGAACCTCATTTGTCTCTTCCTGATATAAAGTATCAGTTATCTTCCCGTTTGCATTTTTTCCAACACCTCATCGTTTCCCACCTGCTCTGTTTACGGTATCCTCAGCATCCTTCTGTAAAACCACATTTCTGCTACCTCGAGCTTCTCCTTCATCTCTGATGAGATCATCCAGCATTCACTTCCATACAGAAGGATAGATATCACAAAGCAATCCAGCACTCTTTCCTTTGTTTCTAATGAGATTTTCCTGTTTTTCAGAACTCTGATTAGATTCTGAAATGCGTCTTTGGCCAATGCGTCTTTGGATCTCCATGTTGCACTTTTCATCCTCTGTCAAAATCCTTCCCAGATATTTGAATTTTTTTACTTGTTTTATTATAGATTCTCTGAATTGCAGTTGGCATATTGGATTCCTCTTTTTTGCAGATGACCATACATTCAGTTTTCTTGAAGCCTCAGTCCTTTCTTTTCACTTTCTTTTGCTAATTTCTGTATAAGGACCTGCATTTTCCTTTCCGTGTCTGTTATCAGCACCGTTGTCATCCGCGTGTCTGGTACTGTTGAGGTTGTGGCCGCCAATGTCGAATCCTGGCAAGGCTTTCATTTCCATTAACAAGTTGAAAGAAATCCGGTGCGGACAGAGTATACTAAGTGAATAATTTCCCTATCACGACATGTTTGCTATTAATTGAAAATGCTCACTGATAAATTTTAGGGAGAGAGGCTCCTTTTTTGTTACTAGGAAATCTCTCTTTCACGTTAGTTGCTAATTAGACTATTCACGGACCAATGAAATGCAATCAACTAATCCTGCTTTTTTTTCTTTTATTTTAAACTAGGAGTATATCCCGGCGTTGCTCGGGTGTAATGAAATCTTTAAAACTAATACATAGTCCCGGGGGCTCAGACTCTTTGGACGTTGGCACGAAAGACTCAAAAGCAATAGTTGTTTCCAGTTAAAGAAAAACCGTAGACTGGAAGAAAAATGAATGGATGTAAGTCAAATTTTGATTCCTCGTATCGATATAAAATAGGATTTTTTTCGTCGGAAACTGAATTTGGAAGGCTAAATAAGTCCTCTGAGTAAATGGTATCATGGCTGAGACTAAAACTACAATTATACCTACTTAGAGCCAAACCCGGCGCAAAAACTAAAATGAAAGGGCTGAAAAAAATACAGACATACAGGCAGATAAACAGACACACACAAACATCTTGCCTTTTATATATATATATATATATATATATATATATATATATATATATATATATATTATCGATTTTCTGCACTAGTGTAAGAACTGCAACCTTGAAAATTCTGAATGTCGTTTCTTATGTCTTTGTCTATGAGTGTATCAAATTTGATTAAAATTGGACCACTCCTTTTTTAAACTGGGTTTTTTCGTTTATCGATTTTCGATATTTATCGAGGATACCCCGACACAAAACCTAGCTAATAACACTCGCAGACGGTTATAGTACAACTGTGTAAATTTTTTAAAAAATCGGTACAGCCGTTTTGGAGTCTATATGAACTGGACACACACACAAACACACACACACACACACACACACACACACACACACACACACACACACACACACACAAAGTTCTATTTATAAATAATTTTAGATAGATTTAGATAGATTTAGATTTAGATTATCCTTCATTTCACTTCCATAATGCAACCAACGGATATATTCAGCGTTCTATACTTGCAATTTATAAGATGATGCACTTGTTTTTGACAATATTTCACGGGAGATCTTAAATGTGTTTAGAGATACACTACCGGCCATATCAATTAGGCATCCCCAATGTTTTAAAAAATGATGTACTTCATACTCTATTTTAGTATTTATTGCTAAGATGTGCGTTGTGGTGCAGTGGATATCGACTAGGAATGAGAAATCGCGGAGCCGAGTTCAAATTTCATTTGAATTCCTTGCATTCACTTACATTATATACCCTTGGGAAAGGGATTAATCCGTACTTCCTCCTAGTTAGGGGTTAAATAACAGGACAGATTTGGTTTTATAGCCTTGGCTGGAAACTAGTCTACCGCAGAAAGCAATGGCAACCTACTGGGCGATAATCTTCTGCCCAGTCAGTCATGTCTCTTTCGAGACATGATCGCCGAAGGGTGTAATACGTATGGCACTTAACTGACTGAATAATTGTAAATGAAAATAGAATGGTTCTTTTGTTAATCTTGCACAATAACATGTGCATCAAATGAATTTATAAATATTTAATAATTATCTGTATTGCAGTTTCATCAATGAAGAAAATTTAGGGTGAATCGGACGAGTTCATCTTTGCTTCCTTGCCTTGTAAAATTTTGGAAATAATATAAAAAGAACCATTCTATTTTCATTTAGAATTATCCGCTTGGCAATAAATTTTAAAAATACTATGAAATATATCATTTTCTTTAAAACTCTGAGGTAGCCTAATAATTATGGCCGGTAGTGTATATATATATATATATATATATATATATATATATATATATATATATACTACAGGCTGCGATGTGTAAATTGTCGCTATCTGCCTTGTAAATTTTAAAAAGTAGTAATAATAAAAGAACCATTCTACTCTCATTTAGAATTATCCACTTGAAATACATCATTTCTTTTAAAAAAAAAACTTTGGTAGCCTGATAATTATGGCTGGTAGTGTATGAGAGTAGTGCGAAGCCCACTAAGACAAACTAAGAGGACAAAAAAGAAAGATAGAAAGAAAGACAGAAAGAAAGATAGAAAGAAAGACAGAAAGAAAGACAGAAAACGCGAAGTAAAAGCAAAACAGAAAGAAAGAAGAGATCACAAACAATAGGAATTCATTCAAAATTGAAAATAAATTCTCTTTTTGAAAGAGTTTTCTGGAAAGACAAAATGAAATAGATATTACAGTAAAAGACCAAAGAAAAACAACAAAAACAAAAGAATAAAACCAGATCTTCAGCAAAGACGAAATTAAAGTTATATAAAATATTTTAAGCAAGTCTTTAATATCCAAAAACTTAAATCTTCGTGCATATTCCTGCTTACATGTGTACAAATGCGCTGTGAAGATAAAATTCGTCTTTGAAGTATTTTATGAATTTTATAATGATATTAGATTTTATTTCTCTGGGCAATAACAAACGTTACGAGGTCCTCCGTCTTTTCCAACTTAGCTTAATTCCGAGAAACCTTTAAACGACTAAAGATAATTGTAAAAATACAATGACACAAATAACGAAACATATTTAAACGTCTTTAAAGTAACCATCGTCATATATATATATATATATATATATATATATATATATATATATATTACAATGGTTACTTTAAAGACGTCCAAATATATGTGTCCTTATTTGTGCACACATATCTATACATATATGAAAATAAGCATATATATATATATATATATATATATATATATATATAGACAACTAGTGTATGTACGGCATCTTGCTCAGCATAAAATATATCTATGCGAAAATTAGCTTCGTCATCTTGTGTTCAAATTCTGGTCGCTATCGATGAGATCACTGTTGCACATAAGCCCTTGGGAAACGTATGAATAGTTATCGTCTGTACCCACTATGGGTTAAACAATGAAACAAGTTGGTTGGGCTTTCTAATATTGGTTGGTAACTAGTCTAGAATAAAAATAACACTGATCTCAATCCCGGTATATAATGCTGGTGATCAAAGGACAAAAGAGGGACCCAAATTCAAACATGTTTCCTTTCCACACCTTATAAAGAGCAACAGCATTGATTATATATATATATATATATATATATATATATATATATATATATGTATACAATATTAAAATATTGAGAGGAAAACTCAGCACATAATTAGAAGTATATATATTCAGTAATTTTACATTGTCTTATTCAGACCGTTGAATTTTGTTTTCGGTCTGAAGACGACATTGCAAAATGACATTTTTAGAATAAATTCTGGATTAATAACCGTTTAATTATGTGTTGAGTTTTCATAAAACTGTTTCATAATGCTCTGGATGATATCCATCGATCTGTCTATTTTTATCTAAATAATAACTTATATTAACTGGATCAATTTCTTTAATATTCTCTCTTTCTCTACGAATTTGCCATTTTCTTCTCTATATATATCCAGGTTTTATTAAAAACGGCAAGGTATTATGGTTAAGATCTGTATGTGATCGGATAATATTTTTCTTTTGAGGAAGCTGATAAAGTAGAAGTGGGGGCTCCATTTAGTTGATTTAACTGTAACAGGGTGAGACCTTTATGCCTTTATGCTGGATGATCGAGTAAATTCTTGTGGAGGGGGCATCAGTGAGCTAAGCTCGTCGGAGAAGAAACTATGAAAATATTTGTAGAATAGACAGAGGGAAGCCACATCTCGCCGGTGAGAAAGTGGCTGGAGACGAGCTGCCAGGTCGGGACCCATCACATTACATAATCTTCTTTAGAGCCTGTCGAGAACCCTGAGATAAATGGCATGAACGCCAAACCAGATATGACAACATTATTCAATGAACAGTCGGATGGTCGATTTGTATATATACAAAATGTACTCAGTTTGGAAAAACTTTCTGGCTCGAAACAGGGAGCCAGGCTTGCTAACAGTCGATTTAGCTGTTGGTGTAATGGGTCCACTTGAGATCGGAAGAGAGGGTGAGACCAAAGAGGTGCAGTGTATTGCTTCAGGGTGACTCGCTTGGTCTATACTGATGGGGGAGGTAGGAGGGACTGCTAGTGGTGGTTGACAGGAAGTATCTTCGTTTTAGAATCATGAAAATTTACAACCCATTTCTCTACCCAGTCTAATACAAAATGGAGGTCCTTCTCGAGAGCATCAGCGAGGTTATCTTTGGCGACCTTGATAATTTTTCTTACGGAGGTGGGAGTAAATGGTAGTTTCATCAGCGTAGATGCCTACTGGGGATTTGAACACGCCAGTGGGTAGTTTATGAAGATAAGACAGAGCGTCGGGCCTAGGATAGTGCCCTGGAGTGGGGGCACAAGCGTTCTTGTGGTAGAATGTGGAGGTAGGCCCGTTCAAGATAACCTTCATTATACGGTTTTATAGGAAAAATTGGATCAAATCAAGCAAGCGTCCAGTGGTACCATAACCCTGTTTACGGTCATATCACGTTGAATACACCGGTTCTCGTTCGTTCACGGAAGTTAAGCAACGTTGAGCCTAGGCAGTACTTAGATGGGTGGTCACTAGGGAATACCAGGTGCTGTAATCGTTTCTTGACGGATGTGCGTTGTGGTGCAGTGGATATCGGCTCGGAAATAGAAATCTGGGAGCCGAGTTCGATTTCCAGTTAAATCCCCTGCATTCACTTGCACTCTAATGCCCTTGGGAAAGGTATTAATACGCCCCTTCTCTCCAGTTATGGGTTAAATAACAGGAGATATTGGTTTTTATAGCCTTGGCTGGCAACCAGTCTACCGCACACATATTGGCAACCTGTTGCAGGATAATTAAAAATGTCTGAGGTCTGTACAGGGTAAGACTTGAGACCCTGCCCTTAAACATTCCAAACGAATCTTTCTCCATTGGACGAAGCCGGCTCAACCCGACTAGGGTGAATGCCGTAGACGTAGGTAGGAAAGATTGGATGAAATCAAACAGGCGTTCAGTGATACCATAACCCAGTAGCTTGCACAGAATGCCAGCGTGTCAAACCGTATAGAAAATGTTTTAAGAGAGTACGGAAGAATCCGTAATAGTATGATTGCAGTCTTTTAATCTTTGCAAATATTGTATAAGTTTGGACGAGGACTACTTGTTCACACCCTTCCAATAATAGCTTACGGCCTATCACATTGAATACACCGGTTCTCGCTCGATCACCGAAGTTAAGCAACGTTGATTCTGGTCAGTACTTAAATGGACGACCGCTTGGGAATACCATCGTATAGTGACGGATGTGCGTTGTGGTGCAGTGGATATCGGCTTGGAAAGAGAAATCGGTGAGTCGAGTTCGAATTCCAGTTGAATACCCTGCATTCACTTAAGCACTGGTACCCTTGGAAAAAGTATTAGTCTCTTCCTTCCCTCCAGTTACGGGTTAAATAACAAGGGTAGGACTTGGGGCCCCTGCTCTTAAAAACAAATCCCAATGAATCTTGATACTCAAAAAGAAAAATGTATTACTAGACACAAAACTTATATAAAAAAAACAACAATAAATTGTTGAAAGAAAAAAGGTATTACCAGCAATAAATAAATAAGGTTTAGTTGGCAATAAATGACCCGCCGAGGTTGATTTGCCATAAAAACAAAACAACTAACCAACCATACAATACTCCTATTCGTCCGTGCATTGAATACAGCTGCTATAACAAATCGGGTGTTCCTGCTAGTCATCTCGGGGTTCTCGCTAAAACCCAAATGAGGATATGCAATGTAATTGGTCACGATTTGGCAGCTCGCTTTCACTCACTTTCTCACCGATGTGATATGACTAGCTGCAGTCTTTTCTACGAGTATTTTCACGGCTTCTGGTCTGACAAGCATTTCTTTCCTGGCGCCCGGTCCTCATGAATTCACTCGAGCAAATAGGTTGACAACTAGGTCCTAACACTTTACCGTCAAAATAGACAAATATAATCGCCACTTCATTATTAGTTTCTTTTCTCGCATTTCCCCCTTGTGGAACTCCATTCTGCATTTTGCTTCCCTGATAGATACAATTTCCAAAGGTTTAAGGGCAATGTCAATTGACATCTTCTATCTCCTTGACTCCCACCTCTCTCTTCTATCTCCTTGACTCTCACCTCTCTCTTCTATCTCCTTGACTCCCACCTCTCTCTTCTATCTCCTTGACTCCCACCTCTCTCTTCTATCTCCTTGACTCTCACCTCTCTCTTCTATCTCCTTGACTCCCACCTCTCTCTTCTATCTCATTGACTCTCACCTCTCTCTTCTATCTCCTTGACTCCCACCTCTCTCTTCTATCTCCTTGACTCTCACCTCTCTCTTCTATCTCCTTGACTCTCACCTCTCTCTTCTATCTCCTTGACTCCCACCTCTCTCTTCTATCTCCTTGACTCCCACCTCTCTTTTAATCTTTCTTCAACATCACATACACCGTTTTCTTTTCTGTCTTTCCTTCTCCTCTCACTAACCCCACTGCGCAATAGTGACAGTACTACCTTGCTTAGTGTGGAATGATCGTAAAAAGAAAATATGTAGTTTCAGGTATGAAACTATGAATATCATGAAAGAATCAAAAACAAATGGTGGATGTTATATTTAAAAACCGATCTATCTTTATTGATGAGTTATTTTTATTTTTATTTTTATAACAGTTTATGAACGTTTTTGTAAGGGTAGATTTGTCCAAAACAATAAGATGCGGCAGAACAAAAACACGAGTAATGCCATACGTGGGGTATATCTAGTTCAGAAATTTCTAAACTATCAGCTGTAGAGAACCGTTGACTCAAATCAATAGTGAAAAATGACTTCAAGTTTTAAAGAAGACAATCTTATAGTTTCTTGCTACAAAATCAAAATGAAAGAATTTTAACAAACAGCAAAGCCACAAGAATTTACTCGTGCAGCCACACTGGCAATAAGGTCCCACCCATTTACAGTAAGTTCAACCAAATGCAGCCTCCACTTCTACTTCTCAGCTTCTTTTCTCGCACTTCCCGCCTGTGGAACTCCCTTCCGTTTACTTGCTTTCCTGACAGCTACAACCTCCAGAAATTTAGATGCAATGTTAATACCCATTTCATATCCACTTAACTTCAGTCCTTTCTACATCACCCCGTATATCTTGTTCTTTTTCTTTCTCTCTACCTTCGCAACTGTCTTCACACCTGTGTTCACATTCTTCTCTTGCTCTTTTTCTGACATCCCCTGCAACTGGTTCGTCTTTCTCTTCACTCTCCTCCTGCCTAAACTTTTACTCTTATGTAGTCCCCTGCGCATCAGTGGTAGTAGCGTCTTGCTTGGAGTGAAACGATTAAAAAAATTGCCCCTTTCCTTGAAGAATACTTACAGTCAGTTAATTATAAATTTTCGGGAAAGGGACAGCTAATTATAGACCAGGTGAACAGTAAAATTTTGTTTAAAAGCTATTGTAACAAAATAGAGGTAAGAAGATATAATTAATATTAGAAATTCAAAGTATAGGGATAAAAACCCAAAATTGCCAATAAAGGTAAGGCATCACTGAAGAGCTCCTTGAAGCACCAAAAATGTATTTATGAACTGTTTGAATATAAATAAAATCCATTCTATTGCTGAATCATTGTTATTTCCATGGAAAGTGTTCAGATGAACTACACTCCTTAGCTATTGTAACAAAATAGAGGTAAGAAGATATAATTAATATTAGCAAATCAAAGTATAGGGATAAATTTAGTGAAGAAAGAAAAAAATGGCCGAAAATGTCAGAAAGAGTGACCGCAAATAAAGATCCCCCAAAAAATGGTGTAAACTCGGATTTGTTATTTAATAGAGGAGGGTGGGAAAATGAACGCTTCCCATTGGTCACCGTTAACAATAAAAGTATGAATTCTGCCGAAAAGAAAAAAATAAATCCAGACGAGTAGCACAAAAGTAAGGAGCCGGCTTGGTACTTCTGGACCGAAAGTCGGGGTTACTGCCGGAGGCGATATAATGTTTAAAACCCGAAATTGGCAATGAAGGCAGGACATCACTGAAGAGCTCCTTTAAACACCAAAAATATATTTATGAACTGAGTTATTTTTGTTCAGTATAAGTAAAAAAACAAAAAGGGCGTTACCCCTGCCTCACCCTATATCTTATTGTCTTGTAAATTTGAGTTTGAGTTTCTTTCAAGTATTTGTGTAAAGTGTTTTTTTGTCGAAACAAAGATGTATTTCTGGTAATATATTATTTTTCTTCAAAAATTTATTACTAATTTTTTTACTATAAATGTTTATTTTTGTACTTTTATAGTGTTTTGACCCCAATTTGGAAATAAACTACTTGCCCATAGCTAGAACTATGAAATTAGGAAATGGAATTAGCTGATCAATGACGATTATAGGGAGTTTCGATAATATTTCGGGAAGGGTATAGCTAATTATAGATCAGTTGAATAGGAAAATTTCGTTTAAAAGCTATTGTAACAAAATATAATTAGTATTAGTAATTCAAGGTATGGGAGTAAATTTAGTGAAGAAAAATACAGTGGACGAACATACCAGAAAGAGTAGCTGCAATTAAAGATAAAAAAAAATAGGTGCAACTCGGATATTTATTCAAAAGGTAAGGGTAGGAAAATGAACTCTTTCCATTGGGAAAAGTTAACAATAAAAAATATGAACTCTGCCTCCCGCCCACCAAAAAAAAAACAAACTTAACTCCAGACAAGTAGCACAAGACGAAGAGGCAGGCTGGCTACTTCTGGACCGAAGGTAAGGGTTATGGTCGGAGCCGATATGATGTTTAAAAACCCAAAATTGCCAATAAAGGCAGGGCATCACTGAAGAGCTCCCTTAAGCACCAAAAATGTATTTATGAACTGTTTGAATGTAAATAAAATCCATTCTATTGATGCATCATTGTTAATTCCATGGAAAGTGTTCAGATGAACTACACTCTTTAGTTCCACCAGGTATAACCTTCTAACCACAAACATTACAATCCTCTTACTGCTCTATTAATATTTCCATAGAATTTGCTCAGATGAACTACATGTATTCATTTTCGGGAAAGGGACAGCTAATTAGGGACCAGTTGAATAGTACAATTTCGTTAAAAGCTATTGTAACAAAATAGAGGTAAGAAGATATAATTAATATTAGCAATTCAAAGTACAGGGGTAAATTTAGTGAAGAAAGAAAAAAAATAGCCGAACATGCCAGAAAGAGTGACCGCGAATAAAGTCCCCCCCACCAAAAAAAAATGGTGCAACTCAGATTTGTTATTTAATAGGGGAGGGTGGAAAAATGAACTCTTCCCATTGGTCACCGTTAACAATAAAAGTATGAATTCTGCCGAAAAGAAAAAAAATTAAATCCAGACGAGTAGCACAAAAGTAAGGGGCCGGCTTGATAATTCTGGACCGAAAGTCGGGGTTACTCCCGGAGCCAATCAGTCAGTTAAGTGCCATACGTGTTACACGCTTTGGAAGATCATCCCTAGAAAGAGACATGACTGACTGTGCAGAAGATTATCCCGCAGTAGGTTGCCATTGCTTTCTGCGGTAGACTGATTGTGACCAAGGCTATAGAACCCAATCTGTCCTGTTATTTAACCCATAACTGAAAGGAAGAGATGGATTATTACCTTTCCCAAGGGTATTTGCGCGTAAATGAATACAATATATTCAACTGGAATTCGAACTCGGCTCCCCGCTTTCTCGTTCCGAGCCGATATACACTGTACCACAACGCACAGCCGGAGCCGATATGGTGTTTAAAAAACCGAAATCGGTAATGAAGGCAGGACATTATTGAAGAGCTACTTTAAGCACTAAAAATGGATTAACTGAAATTAAGTGCTACACATTATACACTCTTGGGCGATCGTGTATGTTTGAGATATGGCTCACCGGGCAGAAGATTATTCCGCAGTAGGTTGCTATTAGTTTCTGTGGTAGACTGGTGCAAACTAAGACTGTAGCAGGACTAAGCAGCAAAACAGATTGGGTTCTACATAATTGGAAGAAGAGATGTATCAATATCTTTCCAAAATAAACTGAATGCAACGAATTCAACTGAAATTCGAACTCGGCTCATCGAATTTACTTTCTGACTAGAAATCCACTGCTCCACAAAGCACATCCAATAATAAATAAATAAATGCTAAAAATTTATTGTCGCCTCGACCAAAAATCTGGTGTGGGCGACAAAGCTAACCTTGCAGCCGAGCTTGGAAAGGACCTCCAATCCGTAGTGGACTGAGGTAAGAAATAGATCGTAAATTTTAATGTTTCTAAAACGAAGCTACTATCAATTAATCATCATAGACAATCGCACCTACCTCATATTAGCGTGGACCAGGCTTGCCTCCCAGAGAGTAAAATCCTACGCCTCCTTGGTCTCACACTTTCAGCGGAACTCAAGTGGAATGACTATATCGAATCCATTGCTAAATCCGCTGCTATGAAAGTCGGTTCTCTGTGCAGGGCCCGGAGGTTTTTCCCGTCTGAATCTATCCTGCACATTTATATATCTACCATCCGCCAGTGCATTGAATACTGTTGCCATATCTGGTCGGGTGCCCCTGCTATTCTCCTTGGGCTTCTAGACAAGGTACAGCGGAGGATCTGTAATGGGATCGATACCGACTTAGCAGACCGCCAGCAGTCTCTCTCTCACCGGCGCGACGTGGCTTCCCTGTGTCTCTTCTATAAATACTTTCACGGCTTCTGTTCCGATGAACTTAGATCACTGGTGCCCCCCAGGTTCGAATTTGCTCGAGATACTAGATTAGCAACTATATCCCACCATTTTACAGTGAAACCGATAAAATGCAACCGCAACTTCTACTCCAACAGTTTCTTTTCTCGCACTTCGGGACTGTGGAATTTTCTTCCACATGACTGCTTTCCCGACGGCTACAATCTCCAGGAGTTTAAATGTAAAGTCAATAGACACCTCCTAACAAACTAACTTCCATTCTTTCAAACACTCTTCCCACCCACCCAACTATCTCACCCCACTTCTGACATTTCCTATATCTAACCACTCTTTCGATTTACCTCCCTCTACGCAGCCCCAAGCCCAATAGTGGCAGTGGAATGCCTTGCTTGGGGTGAAATGATTTTAAAAAAATGAATAGGATATATAACTGAAAGGGGACATTAACGATTGATTTTTGACGACTTATCAAATTTTTATAGGTTATTTAAAGCCTGAAAACATTCTTAAATTGCAAAAATATTTTTTGGAGGTGGGGGACATAATATTTTTCGACTAATTAACCCATAACTTAAAGGGAGGGAGGGGAAGAAGAAGCAGGTTAATCTTATTATTATTATGTACCTTGTCTTTTCAGGACGTAGGCAATCATGGCCTTCAACATCTCCCTCTCCCTGGTGACTCTTAGCAAGCTTTCTCCCGTAACCTCACGAAACCCCCTTTGTCTCATCCACCTGCATAAACCCTTCAAATATGTTATCTGCAGCTTTCCCCTGTCTCTTTTTCCCTCTATCTGGTCTGTTAGTATCAGGTTCATCACGCCCCACTCCCTCATTGCATATCTCAGGAACTTTAGTTGTCTCTTTCTGATACTCAATATTAATTTCCTTTTCGTCTCCATCATTTCCAAAACCTCATCATCGCTCACATGCTCGATCCATGCAGCATCCTTCTGTAGAACCACATTTCAGCTGCTTCAAGTTTTTCCGTCATCTTCGATTATATTGTCCAGCATTCACTGCCATATTGAAAAACTGACATCACATAGCAATCCAGCACTCACTTTGTTTTTAGTGAAATTTTCCTATCTCGTATTACTTTACTCAGCTTCTGGAATGCGTCCTTCACTATGCCTTTGAATCTCTGGGTCGCACTTTCCGTCTTCTGTTAGAACACTTCCTAGGTATTGAAATTTTTGTACCTGATGGATTTTAGTATTCCTGACCAGTACTTGGTATTTCGGGCTGCTCTTTTTGCTGATGACCATACATTCGGTTTTCTTGCAGTTTGTTTTTAGTCCTTTCTATTAATCTCTTCGTTGTTTTTAATGAAATTTTCCTGTTTCTTAATACTTTACTCAGCTTCTGGAAAGCGTTCTTCGCCATGCCAATTCGTCTTCGGATCTCTGTGTCGCACTTTCCGTTTTCTGTTAGAACATCTCCCAGGTATTTAAAATCTTTGTACCTGAAAGATTCATTAGAAAATTAAAATAGGTAAACTGTGAATTACTTCTTCTATGTGCCTTGTCCTTTTAAGACGTAGGCGATCATGGCCTTCCGCATCTCCCTATCTCTGGTGGCTCTTGAAACGCCTATTCCTGCTACCGCACGCAATCCCCCTTCTGCCATCCACCCATTCGGGCCACTCAAGTACGTTACACGCTGTTTTTGCCTATCTCTCCGTCTCTCTATCTGGCCTGTTAGTATTAGGTTCTCCAAGCCCTCCTTCCTTAATGCATGTCTCAGGAACTTTAGCTGACGCTTTCTGATGCTCAGTATTAATTTCCTTTTCGTTTCCATCATTTCAAAACCTCATCACTGCTCACATGATCGATCCATGATATCCGCAGAATCCTTCTGTGGAAACACATTTCAGCTACTTCAAGTTTTCTTTCATCTTTGATGATATTGTCCAGTATTCGCTACCATATTAAAGAACTGACATCACATAGCAATCCAGTACTCTCTTCTTTGTTTCTAGTGAAATTTTCCTATCTCTTAATGCTTTACTCAGCTTCTGGAACGCGTTCTTCCCCATGCTAATTCGTCTTCGGATCTCTGTGTTGCACTTTCCGTCTTCTGTTAGAACATCTCCCAGGTATTTAAAATGTTTGCACCTGCTTGATTTTAGTATTCCACACCTGTATTTGGCATTTGGGGCGGCTGTTTTTTGCTGATGACCAATTCTATACAAAAAATACTTTTCCGATGGAATCGCTTCCCACCTGTGTTCTCGTTTTTTTTTTATTATTTTTACAGTCTTTCGAAAGGGACATATTCAAAACATTCTACCACTAATCTATTCTTATTTCAGATTCACAGACCGCTCTCTAGTAATATATCCACAAAATTTTAATATAACAGATCGTGATAACCAACAACGTTGAATCAACAATTGGCTTCACCTTTGAGACTAAAGCCAACAATACACTTTTCTTCCTAGATATCATGTTACGCAAAAACAATACGAAACTCAATATTAACGTCTCCAGAAAATCTACCAACAAAAACGACCCGATCAGTTTCTACTCAAACCACTCTTCAAATCTGTTACAGTAATAGGTTTCAATTGAAGAGCATTTAAAATTTGCCATCACCAATATTTGCTCAAAGAAGAAACATACAGAAAAATCCCATTCAAACACCTACAAAGCCCATGTCACTTTATTCACAAGGCAAAAAGCGTATAAAATACAGAAAAACAGCATTATACACAATAATATAAAAAAACAATAACATATACATTGTACTAACTACCAACACCGTAACATCCATTATCCAGAAAACCATCCAGATATTCCGTGATTACGAAAAAAAAAACGGAAGAAATCGCTGAAATAGCGAAGGGGTCGAAAGGCTTCAATCAAAGATTGTATATATATATATATATATATATATATATATATATATATATAAAGAGCGAGAGATAGAGGAGGGCTGATAGATGTCTATTTCTACATACATTTATGATAATAATTGTGCTATATTTTTTTCATTACAATATATATGCGGAGCCAAGGAGCTTCTCGGGGTCTTGCGGCCCCTAGGGACTTTCCACCCTCCAACCCCCGCAATTGCGGTGTCTGCGGGCGCCCTAAGCATGGCCCTGAATAGTCACAAACACTTCGAATAACATTATGGATATAAACAATAATTCAGGGATATCGGAAATAAGTTGCCGAAACTGTCCCTCAAATTACATTGAAGAAACATGCAGAAATTTAAAAAGACGTATCTATGATCACAGAAGAGATCTCACAAATAATAACTTAATAAATGCACTGGTCGTACACAGAAATAAATGCGACCACACTTTTGAGCTAAAAATGCCATATTCATCAAAAGGGAAAATAATTTACTCAAAAGAAAAATTCTCGTGAGCGCCGCTATAAAATATTATCCAATTATTATTCTGAGCCCCGGTTTCCCACATCTCACCTTACCTATTAGAAACAATACTTTCCCAAGCCAACTTATATAACAATAATATAAAAAAATCTAAAGAAAACGGTTAATTTCCTTTATTTTAAGATCTTATAGCATTATAGCATTATAGATCTTATAGCATTATACTGAACATAAAAACAATTTTCTTCAAATGCAAACTATGGCGTTTTGTTTAGTTCTTTTTTTAAGTTTAATAATTTCAATTAATCTTATGAATATTTTTAAGCGTTTTTCTAGTTAAAAGCCATTTTTTTTCTTCAGAGATAATTTATTTAAAATAAGATTCATTTCTTCTCTATGCCTTTATAAAGTCCATCACCGGAAAAAAAAGCCTAGGCGAAAAACAGTTTTCTTTCTGTTTTCTTATGTAAGATTCGTCTGAAAGTTTTATTTATCCAAGTGCTTTCGACTGTAGTTTAAGCCATTATCAAGGATGAATTTTTAAATAATATAACAGTTTATCGAAGTTACAGTAGCATGTTAATCTTTGAAAATGAATTTAAAAAATGTCGAAATTACTTGTGTTAAAAAGGAAAAGAAAAGAAAAAAAACTACGGCGCCTTCCTCGATAGATTTCATCAAATATCAAAAACTAATTAGACAACGAGAAAGGATAAATATAAAAATTACTAGATATAATATGTCTATATTATTTCACAAAACAGGTTCAAATAAAAATATGATGCCTTTCTCTTTCTTTCTTTCCATCCCCCTCTATCTCTCTCTCTCTCTCTCTCTATATATATATATATAGAGAGAGAGAGAGAGAAAAATTATATATATATATATATATATATATATATATATATATATATATATATAAAAGCATGCGGTGTAGATATAGAAGAATCTAAGGGATTATCCTATACATACAGTGGTAAGATAACTCTCTAAGAGAACTCTAAATATATATGTATATAAATACATATAGAGCAAATATAAGAAAAAAATAGGCAGACACGTTATTTCATGGTAAATCTGAAGTAGGGGCCTATTTCAGAGGAACCATCATCAGCTTCCGTCTCTATTGTACAGAAGATTTTACACGAACAATGATGAACTCAAGAAACTTCAAAATTGCTATGAATCTACTCAGTTAAATTGCCAGTTTCCTTGCTCTAAAATTATATATATATATTAACTGAGTAGATTCATGCCAATTTCGAAGTTTATTGAGAACGCCATTATGATTCCTTCACTCGTCAGGGCTTGTTTGCTTCCCGTTGATGTCTGTTTTTTTTGTTTTTTTTGAGGTTGTGTTCTTTTTCTAATGACCTCTGTATGATTTGATATATTATTGTATTAGTGTTGTTAGCTTTCTTTTTTTTTAATTTTAATTTAATTTTTACTGTGCAGGAGTTTGATTTCTTTTAAATAATTTTTATTGCTTTCGCGTATATTGAAAAAAACAATAACAAAATCAGAAACCAGCAAAATAAAAGGTAAAAAGGAAACCAACGAATTTCAAACAAGATCAATTCTACAAAAAATCAAATCACATTTTGCTCCTTAGAAATAAAGAAAAAAAAGCATCTGGCCTCAACAGCAAAAAGTACTAGTCCCGATGAGAAAAGGCATCATAACGGTATCCTCACGAAATTTCGAAGTTGGCATGAATCTGCTTATTTAAAGTGACACATTTTTGGCACTAAAACTATCAATGCACTATCCTGAACCTGATATCGAGCACTTCACGATAAAAAAAACATCCAGCGTGCAAAATATCTTTTAGCAGTAAAAGTACTGAAAAAACAATGATGGCGCTATTATCATAACTCAACACTATATATATATATATATATATATAATAACTAAACACAATATATATATATATATATATTTAATTATTTACGCTGTCACACCCTGGAAGAATGGTTGACTTTAAAAACAGTAGTTATTCTGGCATCTACGCATCGTTCATTCAGCAATTAATTAGAACACTCTAAGCTATTGGACGTGT
>JBBBDQ010002006.1:122500-127500 GCA_037127315.1 Ascarosepion bandense
CTATGTTTTGTTTCATTTTTATTTTCATTTCTATTTTTACCTAATTCATCGGTGAGCATGTTATTTAATTTAGGTTTTATCCATTTTCTAATGTGAATAATTTACAATGTCTACATATGACATTAATTTCGTTGCGTTTATTTAATAAATTTTTATTTTTGAGGGATCTGATAATAAATAGTTTTTCATATAAGCATAATGAACATGGTTCGCTTAAGGACTTAGGAGGAAAAAAGTTGGTTAGCACGTAAATTCCTCGAGGTCAAACCCCTAAGTGAATCTCCATTCTGATTAGCCGAACACACACACACACACACGAACACACACACACACACACACACACACACACACACACACACACACACAAAACTCCCACATACATTCACAGTAAACCGAAAGTATTTGTCATTTGAATGTAAATCGTCTGCACAACCACACCAGCATTGCCTGATGATGAGAATTAATCTCGAAACATAGAAATTTCCATGTAGCAATGAAAAATTGACATAACCATATAATTATATTATATTGAGTTCTATAATACTCATTATATTGAGCACTGTTCATAATAAAATAAATGCCAGAGAACTCAAGATATAAAAAAAAACCTCGAGTCCTCTTCACTTGGAATTATATATATATATATATATATATATATATATATATATATATATTTAATAATAATAATAATAATGTTCAAACAAATAAATTTTATATATATATATATATATAAAATTTATTTGTTTGAACATTATTTTTAATCGATACTCGTATTTGAATAGATATTCTGTTTTTAATCAAACCGTATATTTATTTCTACCGGCCTGATTTACGATGAATTTTGTTGTGAAAATGTGCGAACCTGCTTACCCCATCAACATAGGAGAAGCCACCAACTGATCTGGTGCACCTTAGATCACTCGACCATGAATCATTCCACAGTCTAATTTGAGTCAAATCAAGCCTATATAACACAATTTCTGATTCTTTGCAAAAAACCGTCTCTGCTCTCTCATTTTCGTAAAAAAATTTATCTTAGACAATCAGTCCGGTAGAAATAAATATATAAATATACTGTTTAATTGAAAACAGAATATCTACCCAAATACGGGTATTGATTAAAAATAATTCAAACGAATAAATTAATTTTGCCGGTTGTTAAACAATTTAGTTAAACTTCGGAATTTTCCGTAATATATATATATATATATATATATATATGTAATATAACAATCTGGCCCCACCCGAGGAAGGCTGATGCAAGCGAGGGTGTTTCCGGTCGTTGAAAGGAGCGGATGTCATTTTGACCTTATTTCAGGCAGTAGCGGAAATGGCTACAGAGGCAAACAGAACAGGTGTCTCTGAGAAGTGCGTGGGCGAGGCAAAACCGGAAGAAAAAGTCCCGGTTCTGGAAGATTATAAAAAGACCTCGGCACACGGATTCGCCAGTAGTAGTAGTAGTAGAGTAGCAGAGAACGGCCGGTGAAGAGAGACACAACAGATAGGACTGCACTCCCGTCAACCCATTAGAAGCGCGCTCTCTCAATTCTCTGTTCCCTATTCTACACGGTTCATCGTCAATAATAAAAATATAACTTTATATTTTTATATATATATGCTGTTTTGAGGCGCATAATTGGTGCCTAGTGACTTGCTGTTTTGAGACAACAAAACAGTTAGATGCGAGCTGGTTGCCACGGCGACGATTGAAATTCAACGGACTTAAAACTACCAGATAGAAAGAAAAAAGAAGACGAAAATATATAGCAGCCGCACAACTATAGACATCAGCCAAGGTAGGTGACGCTTTGATTTGATAGTGTGTGTATTTTCTGCTCGTGTTTATAAGTCTAGTTAGAAAAAAAAATGGAACAGCATACTTTTGCCGATCTGACCCTAGAAATGAGAAATACGGATTGTTCGGGGTCGAACACATTAAGGGTAGAACGGAGGGGGTGCAGGACTACATGCAGAGAGTAGTACGCCTAGCGGAGAGCGCATAGGGGGGGTTGACGGGAGGAATAAAGTTGAGATATTTACCTATCTGTAAGTATAAAACATCTGAGTTAATGATTTATTTTTTTGTTAATATTTTACCATATATGTGAAGTGAGTTTACTGGTATGTTGCTTAATTAATCTTACTTTTACTGAGTAAGTGAAATGTAAAATCATGTAAAGGAAGTTTCTTCTACTCTTTAAAGTGGATAATTGGATTAACTTGTTGATAACAATGTTTTCTTTGGTTTGTGCAGTGTTAGGTTTTTTTTTTGGATTTCTTTTCAATGACTGTACACTACAAAATGATTTACATTTCTATGTTTGTGAATTATGCTTTTGTGCAGGTTCCCATCAATTCAACATCCTCTGTGAATTTTCATTTATGTGACTTGGGAAATATCTTTTGAAGATATATTAATTTCTGAAAACTTTATATTGATACGGATAGACCTGCAGATTCCACAGTTGATCGGAACAAAAAGAAAGAACAACTGAAAAGTCTTGTAGACTTATTGGCTGATATGCTATAGGATTGGGAAAGAAGCAGTGGGAGGATTAACGATAGTTTAAGTGAAATAGTTAGGAAGATACAAACGTGGAAAATTATTAATAGTATCTAAAGCATAAAGTAAATTATACGTCTCTGGTTCAGTGGTTTGGTCCCCAATTACGCAGAAATTTCCCAATTTTTCAGTGGACACCATGCCGGTAGAATTGCGCGATATGGAGGAGATCCCTATCCGCAAACTAGTAAATACCTTGGAACAGATAGATATGGAAAGATTTAGTGAAGGATATGAAGAACTCCCGAAGAAGTTGACGATAGGAGTCATTGCTGGCATAGTCGGCGTTATGATAATCCTTGGAATAATAGCTAGGTAGCGGATTTTTAAGTGTGAAAGAAGCAACAGTGCTTCGGGAAAGGAAAGGGAGTTATCCGTTGTGAATAGTACTCCGGGGTCAACGGGTGTTCAACACTCAAATGTCTCTGCGTTAAACAGGGAGATGTCAACAAATCAGATATGCTTGGATTCGAATCCAGAGGAAGTAGTTCAAGGAATAGAAAACATTGTACAAACTAAGGAACTACGAGTCACGGGTCCATTTTTTTTAGACTAAATTAATATAGATGAAACCTCTAATCCTCCACAAGTAAATTGCATGCGGATTAACGTTGGAATCAGGGTAATTTTCTTCATTTTCTATTGAACATTTCTCGGTCAGACTATGAATGATATGTACTGCAGATAATTGCCATTTTTCTGTGTTCAAACATAGTATGTTTGAAATTAAATTAAATTAAATGAAGTTACATGTGTAACAATAAACTCGAGCAGAAACACGCATGGTGTTGGTCAAAGGTCATTTACTCGATGTCAGTTTAGAAACTGGGGCGCGGTTACCGCCTATAATCATGTGGTTATGCATCGAGGCGTCTACGCTTATGGACAGAGTCGAGAAAGAAAATGAACATTTTTAAGAAATTTGCCCAATTCTGTGAAAATGGATATTAAAAAAAAAAAGAACAATGAAACATCGAGCTGGTAGAACAATTTTCACGATGGACACGAACATTGTTGGGTTGCCGATGTAGGCTCCCCTATATATTTTTTGTTGTTTTTTTTTTTGTTTCGGCATGCACATGTTTTGTTGTTTTGGCGTGCACATGTTTTATACAATTGTCGGGCTGGTGTGGCATGGGGAGGAGTGTGAGGGTGTTGTGCTTAAAATGTTCTTAGGTGAACATTTTGGAAAATGGGAGGGCGAGGAATGTAATATAACAATCTGGCCCCACCCGAGGAAGGCTGATGCAAGCGAGGGTGTTTCCGGTCGTTGAAAGGAGCGGATGTCATTTTGACCTTATTTCCGGCAGCAGCGGAAATGGCTACAGAGGCAAACAGAACAGGTGTCTCTGAGAATTACGTGGGCGTGCGTGGGCGAGGCAAAACCGGAAGAAAAAGTCCCGGTTCTGGAAGATTATAAAAAGACCTCGGCACACGGATTCGCCAGTAGTAGTAGTAGTAGAGTAGCAGAGAACGGCCGGTGAAGAGAGACACAACAGATAGGACTGCACTCCCGTCAACCCATTAGAAGCGCGCTCTCTCAATTCTCTGTTCCCTATTCTACACGGTTCATCGTCAATAATAAAAATATAACTTATATTTTTATATATATGCGTGTTTGTTGTTTGTCGATATATATATATATATATATATATATATATATATATATTATAGAACTAGTACAAACTAATAGGTTGACAGTCCACAGTTTGTAGTGAGATACTTTATTAAGAGTGATCGATACTTAGTAGGACATTAAATATGGTAATAATGTTTAGCTGAAATAAACCTATAAAACGATCCCGCGACATTAAATGTCTGAATTTGGTAAAAGAAATGTGTTGTTTCTAAATGTCTATATATAGTATAGGTGGAAATAAGATTGTATCGAAACACAACAGTTCATGTGTTGCAGTAAACTATGTTTTTGTTATTAACTTATAATAAAAATATTGCCATATATATATATATATATATATATATATATTTATTTTAATTCAGATACTTCAATCCAAGGGGAAAAAAGCAGGAAGGTAAATTCGAAATGGGCATTCAACATCTTTGAATTAATCCTTTTTTAATATATATATATATATATATATATATATATATATATATATATATATATATATCGAGAAATCTTAGAAAAACAATATATATAGGACCCTAAGAGATATTACCAATCCCTGCCAGAGTAGACCTGTGGATAATTAAATTTAAGGACTACAATAACATTTCACAAGACTCCAAATAGTAAATTTAAAGCAACACTAGCAGTTGCAGTTTATGTCATACCAGAGCAATATATATATATATATATATATATATATATATATATATATATATATATATAGGCGCATTGTTTTTCTATGATTTCTCGATATATATATATATATATATATATATATATAGAGAGAGAGAGAGAGAGAGAGAAATC
>JBBBDQ010002006.1:130000-152500 GCA_037127315.1 Ascarosepion bandense
AATTGTAGAAAGATTAATTAGAAAAGAGTGAGGAGTACAAGCTAGTTAGAAAGGAACAATAGAAAGCTGAGAAAGCAGGTGCAATGACAGATACATGGGCGGAGAGAAAGTGAAGATTATACAGGTGAGGGGAGAGAGCTAGAGTCCAGTGATTAGTAGGTGAGTATTAACTTTGCTTTTAAATTTCTGGAGGTCGTAGCCGTTAGGAAAGCAAGAATACGGGAGTGAGTTCCACAGGCGGGAAGTGCGAGAGAGGAAGCTGCAGGAGTAGAATTGTCGTCTGCGTTTGGCTAACCTGACTGTGAATGGGTGGGACCCAGTTGCCAGTCTGGTTGCACGGGTAAACACCTGTTGAGGAGGCATCAGTGACTTAAGCTCATCCGAGCAAAAGCCATGAAAGTATCTATAGAAGAGACAGAGTGAGGCCACATTTCGACGATGGGAAAGTGGCTGCAGACGAGTCGCCAGATCAGTACCTATCACATTACAGACTCTCCTTTGGAGCTTGTCAAGAACACTGAGCAGAACGGCAGGGGCACCTGACCATAAATGGCAGCAGTACTCCATGCACGGACGGATGGTTGACTTGTATATATGCAGGATGGATTCAGGTGGAAAAAACATCCTGGATCGACATAGTGACCCAATCTTCTTAGCAGTAGATTTTGCTATGGATTCAATATAGTGCTTCCATTTGAGGTCTGAGGACAGGGTAAGTCCGAGGAGGCGTAGTGTATTACTCTCCGGGAGAATCATCTGGTCCATGCTTATGGGAGGCAGAAGAGGTTGCCTGTAATGGTTGACAGACAACAGCTTGGTCTTAGAGGAATTGAAGTTGACAAGCCACTTCTTGCCCCAGTTCACCACAGAGTGTAGATCCTGCTCAAGGTCAGCAGCGAGATTATGTCTGTCCGCCACGACAGGTTTCTTACTGGAGCGGGAGTATATTGTAGTGTCATCTGCGTAGATGCCTACTTGGGACTTGATCTCATCTGGGAGGTCGTTGATGAAAATAAGGAAGAGCGTTGGGCCCAGGATAGAGCCTTGTGGGACACCAGCATTCGTGCTGTAGGACGAAGAGGCACGCCCATTCAGAACGACCTTCATTTTGCGGTTATTTAAGAAAGATTGGATTAGGTCAAGCAGGCGACCGGTAATACCATAACCGCGTAGTTTGCATAGGAGGCCAGGGTGCCAAACCCTGTCGAAAGCCTTGGAGATATCCAGAGCAACCGCGCGAGCCTCGTCAGACTCATCAAGGCCCTGTAGCATGTACTCCGTTACAGTAGTTAGCAGGTCGGCTGTGGACCTGTCAAATCGGAATCCATATTGCCTGTCGGAGAACAGTTTGTGGGCGGTGAGATGATGAACTATTTCAGCATTGATTATAGCCTCGAATACTTTCCCGAATATCGGTAGAAGACTGATAGGGCGATAGTTGGATGGGTCCGTGGGTTCACCACAGTTCTTAAAGACAGGAACGACTGAGGAGAATTTCCAGCATGCAGGAAAGCAGGAAACAGAAAGGCAGTAGTTAAATAGTTTAGAGAGGACAGGGGAAAGTTCAGGGGAGCACACCTCTTAAGGACTATCACCGGGATTCCATCGTCTCCACACGCCTTATGGGGGTCGAGTTTTGAAATTACTCTGGATACTATTGTCGGGGTAATATATACGTCGTGCAGTTTGGCCTCAGTTCTAATAGGGAAGTCGGGTGGGTGCACTCCGGACGAGTCGAATGTGGAGTTGGATGAGAATCTGCGGGCAAAGCACTCAGCTTTCTCCGCAGACGACGTGAGAACATCAAATCCATGGATTAAAGGAGGTATTGAGGATTTCCTATTGTTGAGCACTCGTTTATATATTATCGTTTTTATGCACTATTGTAAGAACTGTAACCTTGAAACTTCTGAATATCGTTTCTTATGTTTTTGTCTATGAGTGAATCAAATTTGATTAAAATCGGACTACTCCTTCTATAACTCGATTTTTTTTATTACCGATTTTCGATATTTATCGGGGGTACTTGAACACAAAACCTAACTTAGAACACTATGTAAATTTTCAAGAAAATTGGTTCAGCTGTTTCAGAGTCTATATGTAACGGACACACACACACACTCATACAAAGTTCCATTTATAAATAAGTTTATCTTTTAAGAATATACGGCAAAGATGTTAAGCCTAAAACAAATTGCATAATCCGTAAAATAGAATAAAGCAAACACTGAACTATTTTTTGGGGAAAGCAAAAAACGAAAAAAAAATCTTTCCGAAGAAAGGGTTATTATTGAACGTTTGGCTGGATAAACGCGAATGGTTGCCTTTAGCCGTGCTTACTTCTAAAAGACGACAAACAATTCTTTACCCGCTTGTGCGTAACAAAGAAAACTCCCGAATATAACAAACAGTTTCTTATTCGACAACAATGGCACAGGCAAATAATGACTTTAACAAGTTATGGAAAGCAACGGGAATTTTTGGATTGGCATCGTAAATGTTTGCATAGATAATTACTAATTTTAACTTAGTCATGTGTACGATCTCATGTGAAGACCACACCTGAGGAGAAAGGAGCCTATCAGCTCAGTAAGGAACTGCGTTATTTCAAATTGTTCGTTATTATGGCTCTCCACTATTTTCTAACCACTAAACAATGGGTAAAAATAGAATGTTTGACTTGGCATCGTAAATGTAAGTATAGATAATTCGAAATCTTAGCTTATTTGTTTGTATTATTTCAGTTCCGGTTGACCCCTTTCTTCCTTTCTGTCTTTCATTTTTCTTTCTTTCTTTCTTTCTTTCTTTCTTTCTTTCTTTTTGACATAATCTCCAATGTCTTCTTTTTCCTATCTGTAGATTTCTTTCTTTTTTTCTTCATTCATTTTATACTTCCAATTTGTTATTCCCACATTTCTTTCTTTCTTTCTTTCTTTCTTTCTTTTTGACATAATCTCCAATGTCTTCTTTTTCCTATCTGTAGATTTCTTTCTTTTTTTTCTTCATTCATTTTATACTTCCAATTTGTTATTCCCACATTCTTTCTTTCTTTCTTTCTTTCTTTTTGACATAATCTCCAATGTCTTCTTTTTCCTATCGCTAGATTTCTTTCTTTTTTTCTTCATTCATTTTATACTTCCAATTTGTTATTCCCACATTCTTTCTTTCTTTCTTTATTTGTTTTCGACATAATCTCTAATGTCTTCTTTTTCTTATGTCTACATTTCTTTCTTTCTTTCTTTCCTTCTTTCTTTCTTTTCTTCTTTCTTTCTTTCTTTCTTTCTTCATTCATTCTATCGTTCCAATTTGTTATCCCTCCTATTCTTTCATTCTTCTTTCTTTATTTTCGACATAATCTCCAATGTCTTCTTTTTCCTCTCTCTAGATTTCTTTCTTTTTGTCCTTCATTCATTCTATAGTTCCATTTTGTTATTCCCACGTTCTTTCTTTCTTTCTTGCTTTTTTTCTTTCTTTCTTTTCGACATAACCTCCAATGTCTTCTTTTTGCTATCTCTATATTTCTTTTTTTATTTCATTCATTCTATATTCAAATTTGTTATTCCCACATTCTTTCTTTCTTTCTTCCTTTCTTTCTTTATTTCTTTCTTTCTTTCTTTAATTTTCTCTTCCTTCCCTTTCATTTACCATAATTTTCTCCTCTGTTAGTTTTTCTTTCTTTCTTTTTATTCTGTTACATCTACTTTTCCTTCCTTCCATCCATCCTTCCTTCCTTCCTTCCTTCCATTCTTCCTTCCTTCCTTCCTTCCTACTTTACTTTATCAAAATACGGCCATTGTCCTCAGATATTTTTCTTCGTCTTCTTGTTACTCCTGCTTATTATTACTCCTTACTTGATCTCTTTTTTAGCTTTCTTCTGTTATTCTTTTCTCGGTATGTAGTTTTATTTGCTCCTCCTCCTCTTTCTTCTTCTTTTGCTCCTCCTCCTCTTTCTTCTTCTTTTGCTCCTCTTTCTCTTTCTTCTTCTGGATTTTTTTGTTAAAGTGGTCGCAAATCGTCCGTTCAAAAAAATGGTCGTTAATAAGAGGTTGTCGCTGACTAAGATGGTCGTATACAGCAGGTTCTACAGTACTTTAAATTTTCTTACATCTGAATTTGTTTCACATGTCTATTGTATTTACAGTAGCTTCTTTGTTTCTTCTGTTTCCATTTGTTCTGTAACATACCTGTCCACCATTTTTCTATCACTTGGCGTGATGTAATGGCTAGCAACCTTGTCTCGCTAGATCAATTACAACTAAATAGTGAGTTCCGTTCTCACTGGAGAACCCATACTTTCGGCCTGGTACCACTTCTGGATGTGCGTTGTGGTGCAGTAGATATCGACCCGGAACGACAAATCGTAAAGCCGAGTTCGAATTCCAGTTGAATTCCTTGCATTCACTTTCGCACAGATACCCTTGTGAAAGGTATTAATCCGTCTCCTCCCTCCAGTTATGGGTTTAATAATAAGACACATTGGATTCTTTAGCCTTGGCTGGCAACTAGTCTACTGCAGAAAGCAATGGCAACCTACTGCGGGATATTCTTCTGCCCAGTCAGTCATGTCTCTTTCTAGGGATGATCGTCTAAAGCGTATATCACGTATAATTGACTGACTGAATATAATAGTTGGAGACATGATTAAGGCTTCTACTGGGCATAATGTGGGGGTGTCGATTTTTTATTGTTATGTAGTAATAAAATGATCCCTCACTAATTCCTACGTAATAATAGAATACATTTCTTCCCCATTCCAGTTATGAGTGAAATAACATGACAGATTGGGTTAGATAGCCTTGGCTGGCAACCAGTCTACCACAGAAAATAATGGCAACCTTATACTGGATAATATTCTGCCCAGTCAGTCATGTCTATTTCGAGACATGATCGCCCAAAGCGTGTATCACGTATGGCACTTCAATGACTGACCACATCTCAGCCGTGCTAAGAAAATCCCTCTCCCTTTCTTTCTTTCCTGCTTTATCGATTCGTCTCTATCGATAATGTGGGGGATCGATTTTCTATTGTTATGTAGTAAGAAAATGATCCCTCACTAATTCTACGTAATAATAGAATACATTTCTTCCCCACTTCAGCTATGAGTCAAACAACATGACAGATTGGGTTAGATAGCCTTGGCTGGCAACCAGTCTACCGCAGAAAATAATGGCAATCTTATGCGGGATAATATTCTGCCCAGTCAGTCATGTCTATTTCGAGACATGATCGCCCAAAGCGTGTATCACGTATGGCACTTAAATGACTGCCCATATTTCAGCTGTGCTAAGAAAATCCCTCTCCACCTTTCTTTCTTTCCTGATTTATCGATTCTTTTTTTTTTTTATTTACCATCATTCAGTTTTTTCGTCTTCATTCATTTAATTTATACTTCCTTTTTTGGAAGTGAAAAAAAATATTTTTCTTTCCTTCTTTTTGTTCTCAACATCCTCGCCTCTTTGTTATAAAATCTAGCTTCATTTCTCTCTAGCCTTCCAGAGCCTGTCTTCCCCTTCACCCTTAATTCATTCAATTTTAAAGCTATAATGGACAAAAAATTGAAACAGGTTATCTAAACTCTGTCAGCATCAACCGATTTAGAAAGTTATTAATAAACAACAATCGAAGAAGTAGCGATTTAATTGTGACAGAATAAAAGCGAATTGAGAAAAAATAGAAACAACATGAATGGAGAAATTATTTCAAAAAATGAGATAACGAAAGTAGAAGCAAACAAACAATTTGCAAAAGCCACATTCTAGGATAAAGATCACCTTGAAAGAAATTTCATTGGAAATATGGCAGGTAAGCTAAAGTTTAACATATTAAGGTAGACGCTGACCTCAAATCCAGTTATCCATATGCAGCAAAAGGTGCATACAGACACAGACATGATGTACGTGGGTGTTTGTGCACGGATGCAAGTACAGCAATAAATGTTTCGAGAAATAAGGAAAAAAAGCATTTACTTCATTCAATGTACATTCATTTTGCAACATTTTGTGAATACATTTAATTTTTTGGTAAATCTTAATCATCTAACTTTCAAGAGATATGCAAAGTCTCCATAAAGTCCGTGTGCACTTAAAAAAAATTATAACTTTATTTGTATTTGTGATAGAAATAAACTGCAAAAGATGTTATAAAGTTTATTGTACCTCGTTTTACAAGATACAGCGTGTCCATAAAGCCCGGATGAACTTAAAAAAAATTATAACTTTATTTGTATTTGTGATAGAAATAAACTGCAAAAAATGTTATAAAGTTTATTGTACCTCGTTTTACAAGATACAGCGTGTCCATAAAGCCCGGATGCACTTAAAAAAAATTATAACTTTATTTGTATTTGTGATAGAAATAAACTGCAAAAAGTGTTATAAAGTTTATTGTACCTCGTTTTACAAGATACAGGGTGTCCATAAATTCCGTGTGCATTTTATAACTTTATTTGTATTTATGATATAAATAATCTGTAAATCTTATAAAGTTTAATATAGCTTATTTTAAGTATAATTATTAAATAATGTTTTACCAAAAAAATGCAAAAGTTTTAGATAACTAAAAAATACTTTCTTTTTATTTTAGAATCAATTTGATCCACGGCTTCAAATGAGGAAAAAATAAACTGTGTCCTTTGGTTGGCTGAACTGAAATCTACTATTGCTGTACAAAGAAAGTTTAGACTTGAATATAATATAGAACCACCTCATAGAAACACAATTGCGAAATCGATGAAAATTTAAAACAGACACTAGGACAAACATTTGAAAAAATATACCGGATTTCCATAAAATCTGTGTGCATTAAGAAAATTATAACTTTGTATTTGTGATAGAAATAATCTGTAAAAAATGTTATAAAGTTTAATGAACCTAGTTTAAATTATAGTTACTGAATAATTCTTTAGCAAAAAATTTGCAACAATTTCTAGATAGTTAAAAAATCATTTTCTTTTTTTCAGAATCAATTCGATCCATGGCTTCAACTGAGAAAAAATTAAACTGTGTCTTTTGGTTGGCTGAACTAAAATCTACTGTTGCTGTACAAAGAAAGTTTAGAATTGAATACAATAAAGAACCACCTCATAGGAACATTATTGCTAAATGGATGAAGAAATTTAAAGAGACATGTTCTGCCCATGATAAGCCACGGTCTTGAAGGCCTTCAATATTAATCATCTAACTTTCAAGAGATATGCAAAGTCTCCATAAAGTCCGTGTGCACTTAAAAAAAATTATAACTTTATTTGTATTTGTGATAGAAATAAACTGTAAAAGATGTTATAAAGTTTATTGTACCTCGTTTTACAAGATACAGCGTGTCCATAAAGTCCGTGTGCACTTAAAAAAATTATAACTTTATTTGTATTTGTGATAGAAATAATCTGTAAAAAATGTTATAAAGTTTAATGAACCTAGTTTAAATTATAGTTAGTGAATAATTCTTTACCAAAAAATTTGCAACAATTTCTAGATAGTTAAAAAATCATTTTCTTTTTTTCAGAATCAATTCGATCCATGCCTTCAACTGAGAAAAAATTAAACTGTGTCTTTTGGTTGGCTGAACTAAAATCTACTGTTGCTGTACAAAGAAAGTTTAGAATTGAATACAATAAAGAACCAACTCATAGGAACATTATTGCTAAATGGATGAAGAAATTTAAAGAGACATGTTCTGTCCATGATAAGCCACGGTCTTGAAGGCCATGTATCAAAGACGAAAGTGTTGCATCCATAAAAAATACTTTAGAGCAAGTCCAAGAAAGTTTATAAAATACAGATTTCCTTATTTCTAATCCTTTCGCAATAACAAATAAAGTTATAAATATCTAAAAGTGCACATGAACTTTATGAACAACTGTTATATATGCGTATATACATCTTTGCGTTCAGACGTTCTAACCCCATCGCCATAATAATTTTGTTATTTATTATTTTAAATGTAGGTGTGGACTCGAATACATAGGCAAAACGACGCAGCGCTTGGATGTTAGCATTAAACAGCATGTGTCTTCTAAAATATTCAATAAAGCTTTTCGTCTGATGATACCATTCGAAATAAATACGGGTCTTTTATTGCGGATCACATGATAAATAATCCGATTTGTGCTATGGATTTCAGTGCGAATTGGTTTTCTGTTTTCGCCAGAGCACACTCGTTATTTAATCTGAAGGTGTTGTAGACGCTGTTCATCAGGTTCAGTTGACCCTCTCTTTGTAAACAAAGAAACTGCTTGCTTGGGCTTGCTCTGCTGTGTCTATAACATCTTTAGGTGTTAAAACTTTTATATTTTTCCCCTGTCCATTCATTTACGTCATCCGCTACAGTCTTTCTTCTCATAATTTGTTTCCCCATATATATATATATATATATATATATATATATATATATATATAACATTCACTGTTGTATGATTTGAGTATGAAGAGTGGCTTGGCCTAGCCGCGAAATATTTCTTACCCATGGATTTGTAAAATATCCAAAAATTTTTTCTTCATTATATTACTCTGTTAACCCTCTAGGGCCATTCGTATCATATTTGATACAGTATTTCCCTATAAGGAAACATTTGGTATTTCCCTATAAGGAAACATTTGGTATTCATTGACTGAGCAGTCAGTACTGCTTTCATTTGAAATTTATAAAATATTTCTCTTAAAAAATTTTTCAGGAAAATATTTCTTTCAAGGCTTGTTTTCATACTGTATCAAATATGATACGAATGGCCCTAGAGGGTTAAATTTGTCAATAAATTTCAACATTAAGTTAGATTTGAAGTTTGTCTCCGTTGTAATTTACCTTACAAAATACCAAGGTTTCTACGTCACATATATATATATATATATATATATATTGAGTTGTGAATTTAATCCTCATTGGATGCACTACAATTTCGAACTTGTGCGACATTCAAGCATAAGGTTGCCATTATTTTCTGGGGCAGAGTGGCTGCCAGCCAAGACTATAGAACCCAATTTGTTTTATTTTTTAACCTATAATTGGAGAGAAGAGACGGATTAATACCTTTTCCAAGGGTATTTGTACTTAATTTGAATGCATAGAATTTAACTGGAATTAGAACTCGGCTCCCCGACTTGTCGTTTCGAGCCGATATCCATTGCACTACAATGCTCATCTGTGATAAAAGCAACTATTGAAAAAGTGAACAAAAAACACAACGTAAATTCTTGATAATTTACGGGATAACGCCGTATCCCAACAGACCATCAGACATGTCGCCGGCAGATTTGATGTTCGCAAGAAAAATTAAATCGTTTTTCGAGATGTAGTAACAAAATCAAAAAAGGTCAAGACCTGATAACCAAAAAAAAAAACAAAGAAGCTAATTTTTTTCAAAATCACTGAAAAATGATTTTCATAGTGCATAAAAATCTAAAAGAAATGTGTGAAGACGGCGTAATAATGTCACGAATTCGAAAGACGATATAAATGGTAAAATGAAAAAATAGTAACACAAAAGACATTAAAATCAGTTAAAAAAGAAAAGATTACAGAAGAAAGTAAAATGAAAGAACCTTTATAATGACTGGATAATACTTTTGAAGTACCAACAAACCACGAATTCATTGAAAGTACAGGTACAATCTCCAGAAATGGTAAAGTACGGAAAACTAGAAGCTGTCTGTATTTCTGAGATGAGGTGGTATTTACAGTATTTACATTATCCGGACTATTGTTCTCAGCTTTGTTGCCATTTGTATGACGTTTAATAATAGATCATTCTATTTGTCTATATTTCTGAGATGAGGTAGTATTTACAGTAGTTACATTATTCGGACTGTTGTCCTCATCTTTGTTGCCATTTTTATGACGTTTAATAATAGATCATTCTATTTATCTATATTTCTCAGATGAGGTAGTATTTACAGTATTTACATTATTCGGACTGTTGTCCTCATCTTTGTTGCCATTTTTATGACGTTTAATAATAGATCATTCTATTTATCTATATTTCTGAGATGAGGTAGCATTTACAGTATTTACATGATTCGGTCTATTGTACTCATCTTTGTTGCCATTTGTACAACATTTAATGATAGATCATTCTATTTGTGAATATTTCTTAGATGAGGTAGTATTTACAGTATTTACATTATTCGAACTGTTATTCTTATCTTTGTTGCCACGACGTTTCGTCTTTTGTATGACCCGGTCTTCATGTGCTAGGAATTTCGAACCGAGACCTTTATTGCAATCACTGGGGTATATAATTCCCATTTCTTGCATCATAGTAATGTCACGATTTGAAGACATGAGTTATGTCCCTGTAACCCTGCAAGTTACTTGTTCACCATTGCAGTAGTCTGGTACTGAACTCATAACTCTTAGAGTCAGGTCAGGAACTAACCAACCTCTATATCCACTGGACCATGTGTCCTTAAGGACACATTGTAATTGTGGTTGTAATAAAGGGTTTGGTTCGAAATTCCTAACATGTTCTTTAATTTATGTTCCAAAGAAAAACAGAAAAAACGTCTAACATAACTGAAGAAAGGACATCTTTTTCTTCTATGTTCCCTGTCCTTTCAGGACGTAGGCGATCATGGCTTTCTACGTCTCCCTATTCCTGGTGGCTCTTAAATGTTTCTCCTGTTACACCTCACAACCCCCGTTCCGTCATATACCTGATCAGGCCCTTCAGATATGTTATCCGCTGCCTTCCTCTCTCTCTTTTTCCTTCTATCTGACCTGTCAGTATCACGTTCTCCAAGCCCTCTTTCCTCATTGCATGTCCCAGTAACTTCAATTGTCTCTTCTTGATGCTAACTATTAATTTTATTTTCGTTGCCATTCTTTTCCAAACCTCAACATTACTCACATGCTCGGTCCATGATATCCGTAGCATCCTTCTGTAGAACCACATATCCGCTGCTTGAAGTTTTTTCCTCATCTTCGATGATATTGTCAAGCATTCACTGCCGTATTGAAGAATGATATCTCATAGCAACCTAGCACTCTCTTCTTTCTTTCTTTCTAATGAAATTTTCCTGTGTCTTAGTTCTTTAATCAGCTTCTGGAACGCATCCTTTGCCATGACAATTCGCCTTCGGATCTCTGTCACACATTCCATCCCCTGTTAGAACGCTTCCTGGGTATTTAAATTTTTTTCTTGCTTGGTTCTAATATCCGCCAACTAAAGGAGTAACTTCTATTTATTTGAGATTTCTTCAAAACATTTTTCTTGCACTTACACCTAATACATTTTTTTTAATCATATCACCCCAAGCAAGGCGGTAACGCCACTGATGCGCAGGGGGCTACGTAAGGGTAAAAAGAATGGAAAAGAGAAAGCCGGAAACCACATCCTAAACAGGAAACAAGGGATGAGCCTCTTCACCTGTTCAATAGATGTGGGTGGAGTGTGAACCGGGCGATAGTTTAGTCTATCTACTCCAATTGAAAAAAAAATAATAAAAAAGTAAAAGAGTGAAAAAATTGGAAAAGAGAAAACCGGAAACCGCATCCTAAACAGGAAACAAGGGATGAGCCTCTTCACCTGTTCAATAGATGTGGGTGGAGTGTGAACCGGGCGATAGTTTCGTCTATCTACTCCAATTGAAAAATAATAATAAAAAAGGAAAAGAGTGAAAAGATTGGAAAAGAGAAAGCCGGAAACCACATCCTAAACAGGAAACAAGGGATGAGCCTCTTCACCTGTTCAATAGATGTGGGTGGAGTGTGAACCGGGCGATAGTTTAGTCTATCTACTCCAATTGAAAAAAAATAATAAAAAAGGAAAAGAGTGAAAAAATTGGAAAAGAGAAAACCGGAAACCGCATCCTAAACAGGAAACAAGGGATGAGCCTCTTCACCTGTTCAATAGATGTGGGTGGACTGTGAACCGGGCGATAGTTTAGTCTATCTACTCCAATTGAAAAATAATAATAAAAAAGGAAAAGAGTGAAAAGATTGGAAAAGAGAAAGCCGGAAACCACATCCTAAACAGGAAACAAGGGATGAGCCTCTTCACCTGTTCAATAGATGTGGGTGGAGTGTGAACCGGGCGATAGTTTAGTCTATCTACAAGTCATTTCGTGTTTAACGAGATGGCCGACTTATATAATGATCTGCGTGATGTTCATATATGACACTAGGTTGATTAATATTTTAAAAGCGTCAAGAAAATGTACCTTTTCGTGCAAGACAAACGATTTCTAGCCAAGAATGATATTTGAGATACAATATCAGCTGTTTGTGAACGTACCTCCTATGGAGAAGTTCTGAATTTACTTTCATCTACAAAGAGTAGAATGCTTGAAGTAATCAGGAGAAAATGGAAATTACATCCATTTTCTACTGCATTTGTTTGTCAACCACCTGCTTGACCTATCCTTTCTGTGTTTTTTTTATTTTCTTGCCTGGAAATCAATGTTACGTAAGAATTATTGAATTTTATCATTGTAATATTTTTATTTTGCTTCCGTCTCCAGACAAAGAAAGCATGCGCGCACAGACACACACGCGCACATACACCAGTGTATGTATATATATATATATATATATATATATATATATATATATATATACAGTACTGTGCAAAAGTATTAGGACAAGAACTATTTTATTTTTTATGAGCCATCAAAAATAAAGTTTAAAATCACCCCTGTCCTAACACTTTTGCAAACTACCGTACAGGGGTGATTTCCCCCCACCCCCACAAAAACAAAACTCACTTAAATTCAAATAAAGAATGAAAAGCCAAAACTTTGTAAGAATTATTTAACTAAAAAGAATAAGGAAGAAAGGCTTCGGTATTTGAATTGGTCCCCACAAAGCCCTGATCTCAATCCTATTGAACATCTATGGTATATTGTGGTTAAAACAATTGGTAAATCTGATGCTACTTAGCAAGACACACCGTGGGAACATATACAAGCTTCTTGGCAGGAGATATCATTAGATACACTGAAGAAGTTTGTGATGCCAATGCCTGACAGAATTAAGGCTGTGATCAAAGCAGAAGGCTTTTATACTAAATATGAAATTTATTTTGTAACAAGTATTTTTCTTGTAAAAGCATTTGTTGAGTAAATCAAATAAAATTGCATTAATTAAATTGTTTAGTTTTTGTAAATACGCCTAATAAAAGATAAAATAATTCTCGTGCTAAAACATTTCCACAGTACTGTATATATATGTAGGATTTTGCAAAGGATTTTCCACTTTAGCTGTGCAGTTTCATGCTGACTTCGAAGTTTAGTGAAGACATCGTTAAGGTGATCACACACATCAGCGCTGGTTTTCTTGTTGAGTACCGTTTTTTTTTATTTATAGTGAGCTCGCTGTGAATTTATAACAAATCACACCGAGCACCCTATACATATATATATAAATATTATACATATATATATAAATATTATACATATATATATATATATATATATATATATATAAACCGTTTTTTTTATTTATAGTGAGCTCGCTGTGATTTTATAACAAATCACACCGAGCACCCTATACATATATATATAAATATTATATATTTATATATATATACATATATATAAATATATATATATATATATATATACCTTTTTTTTTCTTGTAATGAGTTCGCTGTGATTTTATAATAAATCATACCGAGCACCCTATGCATATAATATATATATATATAATGCATATATATATATATATATATGTATATATATAAACATTATATATATATATATATATATATATAATGCTTATATATATATATATGTATATATATAAACATTATATATATATATATATATATATATATATGCCTTTGAGCAAATTAACTGAAACAAATGTCTTTCTAGAATATTTCACACTTTCCCTTATAACTTATTCGTCGTCTCTTAGCATTCCGACTGAATTTTCCTTTACATTTTGGACTGATAGATCCATTTATTTTATCGCCATGATTACATGATTGACAATTATAAGGCTGACATAAAAAATGACAACGATCTCTCTCTAAGACTCGTCAGTGTATTCGTGAAGAGTTTCAATTTTCGTATGCTTCCTTGGAATGAAATCCACTGCAGTACAATTGCCCATAGAACAATTAATCGACAGTCGAGACAGTAGTGTCTGGGCTAAAAATCTGATGCAATAATGGATGTCGCAATATTTGTCAAGGCCGAACAAATGTCATCATACACTACGAAAATTGTCTCATCTTACTGCACACCATTGAAAATGACCTACCTAAATAAAATAAAAACAATTACTCCCTGTAATTTTAGTATCTCTAAAACTTACCTTATGTTGAATGAAAGTAAACTAAAGCAATTGCTTCAATTGATTTGCACAAGGATATATATATATATATATATATATATATATTAATCATATCACCCCAAGCAAGGCGAAAACGCCACTGATGCGCAAGGGGCTACGTAAGAGTGAAAAGATTGGAAAAGAGAAAACCGGAAACCACATACTAAACAGGAAACAAGGGATGAGCCTCTTCATCTGTTCAATAGACGTGCGTGGAGTGTGAACCGGGCGATATATATATATATAGATATTGCAACGCATTGTGACAGCCTTCAAGACCTAACCATATATATAAACATATATTTCCTCTTTTGGCCTTGATAAAGTCCATCACAGGACAAAACGCGTAGGCAAGTTAAAGACAGTTTTCCTCTTTTCTTTTTATTTAACCACCCTGTCCTTAATCTCAGTTCATAACTGAGTATATTTTTACACACACACACACACAAACACACGTGACATATATATATATATATATATATATATATATATATATATATATATATATAGTCATCCGCAGACAGATCTGTTTTTTAACCTAGTATTGAAACACAAACGAGTTGGCGTCAGCCGGCGATTCTACCTCTAAGCTATAAACGCTCGGTAGAAGGCGGCAGACATATATATATATATATATATATATATATATGTTAAAATTTATGGTGTGTGTATACACTGCTTATATATAACACGTTAAAATTTCCCTTCTCTGATTCCATGCACCTATGGCTTAGGGTGGGAAGCGACTCGGACTGACACCAAATCGGGCCAGAAGCAAGTGGATGTGTCTCGCCACACTGATGAGCTCTGTTACAGCAAAACAGGCTTTCATGTTGATGACTAATATATATATATATATATATATATATATGTGTGTGTGTGTGTGTGTGTGTGTGTGTGGGTGGGTGTGGGTGGGTGTGGCGTGTATGTATATATACATATATGTGTATGTATGTTTGTATGTATGTATATATGTACTTGTACAAATCAATTGGTTGGTTCCAACACCCCTGTGATTTTAAAATCTGAGAAAATTTTAAACAAGTGTTCCGGCAGTTTCAGGATTACACTTACGTGTATGAATCCTGAATCGGGGTCATTTTCAGTTTTTTGGGATCGATCAAGATGTAATTTTATTAATATTTAGCTCTACCACATTGTGTGGTATTGAGCACTTTCTATCTTGCTAAATCTGCAATTGTTTTTTACTTAAAACTTCATATTCTGTGTATAATAAGCTCTGTTGGGTTGGGCTCTCGGTTGTCTTGGTAGGAGTAAGCCCTTTGTTAGACATAAGGCGGTGATGACGAGACATTGAATTTCAATGTTCAAACAAACGTACCTTTATAGCGGATATATATAGAACAATTATATTAAGTTCTAAAATATTACTTATAATAAATATTCACAGCTCTATATATTATATATCGAGCACTGTTTTAGATTAATTTTTTACACGTTGTAAGAATTCTTCGTCCTGTATTCACTCGGATATCTATCTATTTATCTATCTATCTATCTAAATAATTTAGTTCTTACAGATGTATATATATATATATATATATATATATATATATATATATATATATATATATATATACATCGCAGTTTGAGCCTATCTATCTATCTATCTATCTATCTATCTATCTATCTGTCTATCTATCTGTTGGGACAACCGCGCCTATTCGGCTATCATTACTTTACTATGTAAAGTGATGGTGGCATCTACGTAGGAGAGTATCCCGAATAGCCGTATGGACAAGTCAGTCGTAGACTTCCGGTGACGACCCGGAAGTATCCATTGCTCATACTACGTCTTATGACGGTTGGGACGATTAAACCTTATTCTTGTATTGGATACTAATAACCTTTGTAAATATTATTTTCACGGAATACAACAATTAACCTATTCCTGTTGTTGAGTTATTTATTCTTACTCACGACACAACACTATCTAAATAATTTTGTTCTTATATATATATATATATATATATATATATATATATATATATATATATATGTCGAAACAAACGTACCTTTGTAGCGAAAATATATAGAATAATTATGTACATGTACTAAAATATAATTTATAATAAATATTCAAAGCTCTATATATCATATATCGAGCACTGTTTTAAATTAATGTCTTGGACGTTGTAAGAATTCTTTCTTCGTTATACATACAATCGTATGACTATATATATATATATATATATATATATATATATATGTGTGTGTGTGTGTGTGTGTGTGTGTGTGTGTGTGTGTGTGTGTGTGTGTGTTAAGAATTAGTTGATAAATTTAAAATTTGTATTACTTCAAACGTTATTACAAAGGATATTTTGTTATAGAAGTAGACGCGTTTTTTTTATATGTATTAATCAGCGTTTATTATATCTACCAGCTTATGCATTAATATAATTCTTATTAAAAACAAATATGTTCCCCGCCAGTTTCACTTTGTATGGTGCAACTACTGTCTTCTCTTGTGCTCGGCCACGCACTATGTTACAAATCTTCCAACCGTTGATTTCTAAGCTAAATTTGTGTCGATTAAAAAATGACTGACCGATTACAAAATGGGTTGGATAGATTGTAAATCTCAACTCGTTTGAAAAAAAAATCTTCAGAAGGTCGTCAACATTCGCCTTTGTGTAGGCGATAAACAATTTTCATCCAAGAATGTTCTCTGCGTTGCAATATCAACTGTTTGTGAAGCTATCACCTCTTAAAAATTATGAAGTTAATTTCTGTAAACAGTGAGATGCTTGATGTCCTTAGTAAATAAATTCGGAATCAGAGCAACAAATAATATTATATTGGGAACTAGTTATTAAAAAAAAGTTTTATCGTTTTCATTTTATGTTTTTCGTTGGAGGTTTGTCTTTTTTTTTAGGTCCGTTTTTGTCCGTTCACTTCAAATTGATTCGTCTTGATATAGTTGCACATAAATTTTTGTATCATCATGTGATACATATTTCAGAATAAATGAAATTCAGTATGTTAATAACTTAACATATTTTTTATTTTTATTTTTATAATTATCCAAGTTTCGGTGGAAGATAATAAATAGCAGGTGAGCAGAATAATTGAAAGACATGAACGATTTAGAAACAGTTTCAAAAAATTCATAAGCCAAAAATAAATATGATTTTAAAATTTAAAATGTTATTATGGATTACTTTTAATTGCATGAATGGATTCCAGTTTAATTAGTTAATAATTATTATTGACCGATTTCATCATCGGGATATTTTTGCTTTATATCTAGTTAAAGAATATATTAATTATGGCCCGCAAATCGCAAAAGCGAGTTATCAATGAGAATGTTCAGACCTCTCTCTCTCTCTCTCTCTCTCTCTCTCTCTCTCTCTCTCTCTCTCTCTCTCATAAAGGGCCTAGTAGATATAGACGTTGGTTACTTCCTATGACTTGACCCAAAGTTGTGAGTTCAATACCAGGCTACAGCAGTGGGGAACAAGTAACTTACAGGGTTATAGGGAGAATAACTCATGACTTCCTCAAAAGACAATACTACACAAGAAATGAAGACCATATACCGCAGTGATTGTAATAAAATGTTCGGTTCGAAATTACTAACACAAGAAGGCCGGAGCGTACAACGGCCGAAACGTCGTACAAATGTCAACAAGATGCGGACAATAGTCCGACTAATGTAAATACTGTAAATACTAGCTCATCTCAGAAATATAGACAAATGTTAATGATATTTCTGTACAACGAAGATTACAATAAATGTCCATTAAAGTTTTTTGTTCTTTTTCGCTTGTTTAAATCGAGGGTTCTTCGATTATGGAAGCTAGAAAACTAAGTGCAACTGGCTAATTTAAACGACAAGTAAATTTAAATGAGTTAAATAAGAAACTTCATCGGGACAAGAGCTGCAAATTTGGCGCCAAATTATTAATTTTGCATATATATATATATTTTGTAGTTATGAAGAGGCTAGGGGTATTATGGGTATATCAATTGTACAATTTAAAATATAAGCAAAATTAATTAGGCGAGAAAAAAAATGAAACTTGTATAAATGGAAGATTGAAATAAAGGAAGACGAAGGACGAAAAAATAAAGAAAAAATGGAAATTGGAAAGAAGACAATTTATGTTAAAGGAAAAGAAAGAAAGAAAGCATAATGAAAGAAAGAAAGAAATAAAGAAAGAAAGAATATCAAGGATATTAAAGAAAGGAAGATCGAAAGAAAAAAAGGGGAAAATCTAAATTACAATTGTGAAGATGGAAAGACAGTTCAAGAAAGAAAGAGTGAAGCTGTGAGAAAGTAAATGAAAGAAAAAAGAAAATATAACGTGAAGCGAAGATAAATTAGACAAAACAATTTTAAAGGAAAGAAAATAAAAGAAAGAAAGAATTAGAAAAAATATAAAAGAAAATAGATTTATTACGAAGAATGAAATAATAAAATGATAAAATTATAACAGAGAAGAAAGAAAAAGAAATAAAAAAACGAAATCTGGCGCGATATTGACACGATAGCTGAATCACATTAGAAACTTTTGAGATGTGCATTGGTTATCGTGTCTGATACTCTTTTCAAATCTTTACGGTCATGCTTACAAAGAAATAAAATGTTATAAATAAGGCCAAGTGTAGTAAATGTCGATTTTGTTTTCTCGAGGTTAATTAACCAACTTCCACTTCCAACCACTCGTTCCCTATTTTTTCAAATCAGCTCTTTCTGAAACGTACGAGATTAAACTGAATGGGTGCCAGTTTTCAGGCTTAGAATTGTCAATTCGAATTGTTAAAAAAATTACCATTTTTACACTATTTATAAGAAAACCGAATGCATGGTCACCAGCAACAAGATCAACACAAAATACCAAATACAGGTGGGCAATACTAGAATCAAGCCGGTACAAAAATTTAAATATCTGGGAAGTGTTTTAACAGAAGACGGAAAGTGCGACACAGAGATCTGAAAAGGATTTGGCTTGGAAAAACGCGTCCCAGAAGCTGAGTAAAGTATTAAGAAACAGGACAATTTCGTTAGAAACCAAGAAGATAGTACTGGATTGCTATGTGATGTCAGTTCTTCAATATGGCGGTGAATGTTGGACAATACCATCAAAGATAAAGGAAAAACATGATGCAACTGAAACATGGTTCTACAGAAACATACTCTATACAAATGGGAGATCAATTGCATATTACAATCAATATATAAACTGACCTCTCACTTTGTGGTCACAGCAGTTTCTAGACATTTATATTCCTGAGATCCAAAAGCACAAGGATGCATTCCAGAAGTTGAGTAAAGTATTAAGAAACAGGACAATTTCGTTAGAAACCAAGAAGAGAGTACTGGATCGCTATGTGATGTCAGTTCTTCAATATGGCAGTGAATGTTGGACAATACCATCAAAGATAAAGGAAAAACATGATGCAACTGAAATGTGGTTCTACAGAAGGATGCTGCTGATATCATGGACCGAGCAATGGTGAGGTGTTGGAAAGATGAAAACAAAAAGAAAATTAATATTGAGCATCAGGAAGAGACAGCTAAAGTTCCTGGTGCATACAATGAGGAAGGAGGGCTTGGGGAACCTGATACTAACAGGCCAGATAGAGGGAAAAAGAGACAAAGGAAAGCAGCGGATAGCATATTTGAAGGGCCTGATCAGGTGGATGACAGAACGCGGGATTCGAGAGGTTACAGGAGAAAGCGTGCGAAGAGCTAGCAGGGATAGGGAGACGTGGAGGGCCATGATCACTTCTGTTCAGTCTATTGTCCTCAATTGTATTGTTATTTCGATTATATATAATCTAAATAATAAGCCAGATATTATCGAATCTGTGCGGACTAAATGCGATACACCAAGAAAGACAACCAGAAAAACAACTCCATCTAATATTGGTAAACATTCAGATCACCTAACATCACTACTCTTGCTGGATCTGAACATACAACGAAGAACATGTATATATAAAAATATAGTCTTATATATGAATTTTATATCTAAACTTATTTACAAATGGAACTTTGTCTGTGTGTGTGTGTGTGTGTGTGTGTGTCCGTTACCTATAGACGCCGAAATGGCTGAACCGATTTTCTTGAAAATTTACACAGTTGTACTATAAGCGTTTACGTGTGTTCTTAGCTAGGTTTTGTGTCGAGGTATCCCGATAAATATCGAAAATCAATAATCGAAAAAATCAGGTTATAGAAGGAGTGGTCCGATTTTAATCAAATTTCATACACTCATAGATAAAGATATAAGAAACGATATTCAGAAGTTTCAAGGTTGCAGTTCTTAAAATAGGACAGAAAATCGATAATATATATATATATAAACGGCAAGATGTTTGTGTGTGTGTTTGTTTATCTGCCTATACGTCTGTATTTTTTCAGCCCTTGGCTCTAAGTAGGTATAATTGTAGTTCTTAGTCTCAGCCATGATACCATTTACTCAGAGGACTTATTTAGCCTTCAAAATTCAGTTTACGACGAAAATCTTATTTGATATCGATACCAGCAAATCAAAATTTGACTTACATCCATTCATTTCGCTTTCAGTCTACGGTTTCGCTTTAACTGGAAACAACTATTGCTTTTTAGTCTTTCGTGCCAATGTCCAAAGAGTCTGAGCTCCAGGACCATGGATTAGTTTTAAAGCTTTCATTACACCCGAGCAACGCCGGGCTATACTGCTAGTAGTCTTATATATGAATTATATATATATATATATGACGAGTGTGTGGATCAGGAAGATAGCCGAAGTAATACCACGCAAACAAAGGAGCCGTCGGGAATCGTTATCAAGTTTCGTTCTCTTTGTTCAAAACTTCTTCTTCTTCTTCTTCTTCAGTTGCCGTGTTCTTTCAGGACGTAGGCGATCATGGACTTTTACTTAGCCCTGTCTCTTGTCGCTCTCAATAATTTTTTCTCTTGGTATCTCTATCAAGGCCCGCTTCCTCAACCATTTGCTCAGAACTTAGAAGTAGGTCACGCTCTGTTTTCCCCTGTCACTTCTTCCATTTATCCGACCTGTGAGTATCAACTTCTCCAGACCTTCCTTCCTCAATACGTGTCCCAAGAACCTCATTTGACTCTTCCTGATATTTATTATCAGTTTTCCTGTCGTTTGCTTCCTTTCCAACACAAGTACTCTGTTCATTTTATCTTCAGCATCCTTCTGTAAAACCAACTTTCTGCTGCCTCAAGCCTCACCTTCATCTTTGATGAGATCGTCCAGCATCCACTTCCACACAGAAGGACAGATACTACATAGCAATGTGATTTTCCTGTCTTTCAGTACTCTGGTTAGCTTCTGAAATGCGTCTTTGACCATGCCAATGCGTCTTTAGATCTCTGTATCGCATTTTCCATCCTCTGTCAAAACACAAGTATTTGAATTTTTTACTTGTTTTATTTTAGATTTTCCAACTTTTTAATATTCCGTGTCTGCTATCAGCACCGTGTCATCTGCGTATCGGATATTGTTGAAATTGTAGCCGCCAATGACGAATCCTGGCAAGGCTTTTATTTCTCTCGTAATTGCTTCGCTGTACAGGCTGAAAAGTTTCAGTGAGAAAACACACCCTTGTCTTGCGCCCCTTTCTATTTTATTCTACCTAGACTTTATAAAATCTTAAAACTCCTACGCAATTTAGCTTTTTCGGATTGCCGCTTTATTGACATCATCCTCGGTAGGAAGAATTCGTCAGTCGCCCACGGCAGTCCATTCCTTTTAAAATTGTTGTCGCTTGTGCTATTTTTGTTGTTGCACTTGCTGATATAGCCACTGCCGGATATATCTGAAACCGCCCTTGTCCTTTGTTGAACTTACCCATGGCCAGATGTTCTTGTCAATTACTTTGCCGCTCAAGGTAATATATTACACCTAGAGTAGTACCATCGATTTTAACAATCAAGAGAGCCCAAAATATGAGCAAACGACGGACACACTCTCCTGAGGTGCTGGAAGAAACAACAGTCGGACATTAATTTTCAAACGAGACACACACATAATCCAACAAGATCTGGATATGTTATACAGTCTTTCAAACCGTCGAGGTTCGCCTCATACCTAAACACTGATGGAGATTTTCTAAACGCAGAAGCTAAATCTATGTGGTGCCCAGTCAGGATCGAAGTCACTATTCAATATAATAATTCAAGCTGGACTAGCTTGCTAACAAATACACTCCCCTGAGGTGTTTAAGAGCAAACTCTTGTGAATGAAACAAGAAGTT
>JBBBDQ010002006.1:155000-227500 GCA_037127315.1 Ascarosepion bandense
TAGATAGATAGATAGATAGTGAAAGAGTGCATTATATATAAATATAGATAGATATGAACAGACTAAGATAGATAGATAGATAGATAGATAGATATGAACAGACAAAGATAGACAGAACGATCGATCGATAGATAGATAGATTGATAGTGAAAGAGTGCATTATATATATATATATATATATATATATATATATATATATATTGTGTAAACCTATACTTCTAAATATAACAGACAATGAATATCTATTATATCATGAGCCGTTCTAAACATCAAATTCTCGCTTTAATTTCAGGTGAAAATAAAGACAAAAATGTCCAACATTTGGATAATGTTTTATTTGACTTGTGCTGGGGAGCACCCCTTTTTGCATATAAGAATGGACTCGTCTGATGTGTACATATAATCCTGCCTATACAGAGTACAGCAGGGGTTGAGAAGCTAGGGAATCAGTAGGATATAGACTCATTACCCGGACATACTTCACTACAAGACTGCATATATTGTTTCTACAATATTCAGTATTACTAGTATTCCTGAATTGACTAACCAGTGTTCCATTTTGTATATTTTTGTTAAGTATAACTTACATTTTCTATCTCCATATCTGCTTTTGCTATTCATTATTTTGTGTGGTTTTTCAACAAGAATCCACAACAGCTAGGTCTAATCTTTCGGTTCACATCAGCCCATCTTCAGGGAGATTAGAGAGACGTTACCATAAAGACATCTACCATCAAAGATGATTTTATCTTGTGTTGGCATAAACATTACTATGCAACGATAACAGTCACAGAATAGCTGACGCAGGTCGTAAATTTGTAATTCGGTTGTATGAAGTCACACCGCGTGAGAGACCGAAATGTTAACAGAACCATATATCCAAATTCAATGTAATGTGTTGTGACCAGATTGAAATATGATTTTATTAAGCGTGGGTTGTTTTCATTTAATGTAGATGGCCTCGAATGTTTGAAGGTTTTTACTGTGTGTATGAGTGAGTATTATTGTGTTATCGACTAAAATGTTTTTAATATTACCTACATATCTATGTATTTTTAAGAAGTGTGTTGAACTATGATCAGAAAGGTGGCAGGTAAGTCTACGGAAGTCTGGACGGGCATGTAAATTGATACACTACATTGGGGTCTGTAGAGGATTTATTTGTTTGGCTGTAGGGTTATTAGTGACTATGAGGTTAATTGTTTTAAAATTGTGATAATATATGATGAGCTTCAATTGATTATTTTTGTTTATTGGTTTAACATTTCTAGGTATTATGTTTTTCAGTGTTGTTTCATCATGTTTGTATTTATTATTCATTTGGTTGCAATAGTATAAGTCAATATTGTTTTTTTACGTACTCTATTATTAGTAACATTATGAATATTGTTAGATGTAATATTAAATTTATTTAGATACATTTTACTCTGTTGATCAATGACTGAGTTAGGAAATCCATTGCTAACAAGTGTTTGTTTAATGTTGTGTTATCTAAACTTATTTATAAATGGAACTGTGTGTGTGTATGTGTGCGTGTGTGTATCCATTACCTATAGACTCCGAAACGGCTGAACCGATTTTTTAAAAATTTACACAGTTTTACTATAAGCGTCTGCGAGTGTTCTTATCTAGGTTTTGTGTCGAGGTATCCCTGATAAATATCGAAAATAGATAATCGAAAAAATTGGGTTATAGAAGGATGGTCCGATTTTAATCAAATCTGATACACTCATAGACAAAGACATAAGAAACGATATTCAGACGTTTCAAGGTTGCAATTCTTAAAATAGTGCAGAAAATCGATAATATATATATATATATAAACTTACTTATAAATGAAACTTTGTCTTTGTGTGTATGTTTGTGTGTGGGTGTGTCTGTGTCTGTGTATCCGTTACCTATAGACTCCGAAACGGCTGAACCGATTTTCTTAAAAATTTACACAGTTATACTATAAACGTCTGCGAGTGTTCTTAGCTAGCTTTTGTGTCGAGGTATACCCGATAAATATCGAAAATCGATAATCGAAAAAATCGGGTTATAGAAGGAGTGGTCCGATTTTAATCAAATTTCATACACTCATAGACAAAGATATAAGAAACGATATTCAGAAGTTTCAAGGTTGCAGTTCTTACAATAGTGCAGAAAATTTGATATCGATACCAGGAAATCAAAATTTGACTTACATCCATTCATTTTTCTTTCAGTCTACTGTTTCGCTTTAACTGGGAACAACTATTGCTTTTTAGTGTTCCGTGCCAACGTCCAAAGTGTCTGAGCTCCAGGACCATGGATTAGTTTTAAAGCTTTCATTACACCCGAACAACTCCGAGCTATACTGCTAGTTCTTTAAAGAATATGGACTTGGGAGAAGATATTTGTGCGCGTTGAATTAATTTTTTTATAACAGCTAACTTATATCGTTCTGGGCATTCACTATTATAATTAAGAAGACACGCGTTTATATTTATTATATATATTAATAAGTATTGTTAATTAATTTTTTGTCATAATTAAATTTGACCAGTACACAGTTGTATTGAATTGTGATCAATACATAAATATGTGCCGGGCTTTTTTATTTTATTTTTTATTTATTTATTTTTTTTTTGAAACCAGTTATTTCCGCAAAATTAGTTTTAATCCTTCGCTATCTTCAAGATTTTCAGAATTAGGGAGAAGTTAGTTAAGGATCTTAAACATTTTTATCCCTGTTTGGATGACCCTAAGATGTATTTTTGGCGTGATTATATCTGTATATTATGTCAGATTTTTCATGTAATAATTCATAAACAAAATTTTAAATCTCGATTTTAAAATAGAATTTTAATTTTAAAAAAAGTTGATCAATATATAGATGTAAAATTCAATCTACAAACTGGCAGTATCTCCCCGTGTATGAAAATGAATACAACTTTAAAGCTCGTAAACACGAGATCTAACCATTCTACTGGCATAATCAAACACATCCTTCATTGAAGAAAAGAAAGAGACCGTCAAAAACTTATTCTCACAATCTTTGATGAAAAAAAAATTACGACAAGGCCTTAAATGAAAGTGACCATAAAAACAAATCAGAATAAAAACCCTCAGTTAAACAAACAAATAGAAAATAATGCGAAAAACCAAAACATTATTTGGTCCAACTAACCGTTTAATTTAGAAATAAAACCCCAAACAGGTCAAATACTTTTTAAATTAATTAATAAATACTTCCTAAAAACTCGGACGTAAATGAAAGATTGAACAGAAAAATCACTTAAATTAAGTATTAGTAATTTAGAAAATGATTTTTGATATATAATGAAAAATATATATAACTAAACTAATATATATATATATATATATATATATATATATATATATATATGGTGAGGAGAGAGTAAAAGATAGGTAGAGAGAGAGAGAGAGAGAGAGAGAAAATAAACATCTTGAGACCTAAATAAATACATTGTGAGAGAAGAGCCAAAGAGAAAGATGCAATACTACTTTGGGAAATGTATGAATTAATCTATGAATATAATGACATGAAATGGAATTCGAACTCGGCTTTTCTTCAGTTCTAATACAAATTGATAAACAGATATCAACAGACTACATAACAAGAAAATATAGAGACAAATGTATATGAATAGACTAGAAACTAAAGTAGACATGATAAATACATAAATAGAAAAGAACTGACAATAATATGAACAGACTAAAATAGATAGATAGATAGATAGATAGATAGATAGATAGATAGATAGATGTGAATACAAAGAAAACAATTAACAGACAGCTCATTATTGATAGAAACGGTGTGAGATTGAGATAGAATGCGAAATATTGAAGAATATATATATATATATATATATATATACACTTCCCACCTGTGAAACTCGCTTCCATATTCTTGCTTTCCTCATCTCTTAACCACTTGACTCTAGTTCTTTCCACACCACCCTGTATATACTTTCCTTTCTCTCCACCTTTGCAACTGTCATCACACCTGTATTCCCATCCTTCTCTTGCTCCTTTTTAACTGGTTCATCCTTCAATTCACTCTCCACCTATCTAATCTTTTTACTCTCATGTAGCCCCCTAAATTTTTACTTTTATGTATCCCTCTGCACACCAGTGGCGTTACCGCCTTGCTCGGGGTGATATGATTAAAATGAATATATATATATATACTCGTTTCCAAAAACCCTCCGTGTAAACACGCCGAAGGAAAAAATGGTAAAAAAGAGAAACAGCTAAGTACTTGAACATCAGTCAAAGTACATAGCCCAAAGAAACAAAAAACCGAGACGAGTAACCTAAAACAAAAACAAAATGGATATATATATATATATATATATGTACAGAGAGAGAGAGAGAGAGAGAGAGAGAGAGAGGGTGAACATTTCTGAGATCAATTTACATAAATCGAATGAAATAGCTCGATAGACATTTATTTTGTGTAGGAAAAAAGCAATCGACGAGGAACCCTTTGAAGTGAAGGACGAAAAATAAGCAAGAAAAATGAAGGGAAAATTAAAGACTGAATGAAACAGTATTAAAATTAAACATTTTTTACGGCTTATCTACCGTTCGCAGATTATTTAAAGCCATAAAATATGAATTTTTTGAATGTCATATTAATTTTACTAATGAATTAAGCCTTAGGGTGAGAACATGTGGATTCATGCCTTTCCCACGTGTATTTCGAAGAAAGTGAACATAAGCAACCCAACTGAAATTGATTGTCAGTTTTCCGATTTTCAATTCTGATCCACTTTCTTCTTCTTCTTTGTGCCTTGTCCTTTCATGACGTAGGCGATCATGGCTTTCCCCGTCTCCCTATCCCTGGTGGCTCTTAGTATGTTTTCTCCTTTTACATCTCCCAAAACCCGTTCCCTCATCTACCTGATCAGGCCCTTCAAATATGTTATCCGCTGTCTTCCTCTGTCTCTTTTTCCTTCTATCTGACCTGTCAGTATCAGGTTCTCCAAGCCCTCCTTCCTCATTGCATGTCCCAGGAACTTCAGTTGTCTCTTCGTAATGTTCACTATTAATTTCTTTTCGTTGCCATTCTTTTCAACACCTCATCATTGCTCACATGCACGGTCCATGATATCCGCAGCATCCTTCTGTAGAACCACATTTTCGCTACTGCAAGTTTTTTCCTCATCTTCGATGATATTACCCAGCACTCTCTCCCGTATTGAAGAACTGACATCACATAGCAATTTAGTACTCTCTTCTTTCCTTCTAGTAAAATCTTCTTGTGTCTTAATACGTTACTCGGCTTCTGGAACGTGTCCTTATCACTCGAAAATCCAAGCTTACAGTTCTTTGTCATCCCAAATTGTCTCTCGCCTAAGGACTGACTCGACTCTACATTAATTAACTTGGGTGATTGTGCCAGATGGAATCTATCTGGAAGTTTTTTATGTTGGGCGATCATGCCTCGAAAGGGCCATGATTGACTGGGCATAATATTATGCCGCATAAGGTTGCCATTACATTCTGCGGTAGACTGGTTGCCAACCAAGGCTATAGAACCCAATCTTTACTATTATTTGACTCATAACTAGAGTGGAAAAAATGTATTATGTTTTTAAGTAGTAATTAGTGGTGGATCAGTTTATTACTGCATAACAATAGAAAAACGAACCCCACATTATGCCCAGTAGAAACCTTAATCATGCCTCCAGATACTGGATATCAACTCGGAACAACAAATCGGAGAGCCGAGTTCAAATTCCGTGCATTCCTTGCATTCACTTACACACAAATACTCTTGGAAAATGTATTAATCCGTCTTGTCCCTCCAGTTATGGGTTAGATAATAGAACATATTGGGTTCTATAGCCTTGGCTAGCAAGCAGTCTACCGCAGAAAGAAATGGCCACCTAATGCGGCATAATATTCTGCCTAGTCACTCATATCTTGAAAGAGACATGATCACCTAAGTGTGTATCACGTATGGCACTTTAAAAAATGTTGAAGCAACAGAAATGTGGTTCTACAGAAGGAAATTGCGGATATCATATACCGACCATGTGATCAATGATGAAGTTTTTGACAGAAGGGTAACAAAATGGAAACTAATTTTTAACATAAAAAATACAGTTAAAGTTTCTGACAAATATAACGAGGAAAAAGTGCTTGAAAAATCCGATACTCACAGGTCAGATAAAAGTGAGACAGGGGTAAGCAGCATACTTGACTGGCTTGAGCAAGTGGATGGCAAAACGGGTTGAGGTGGCCTAACAGAAGAGAACACATGCTTTAAGTTACTAGGAATAGGACGATGTGGAAGGCCATGATCTCATACACCCTGAAGGGAAAGCACGTAGGAGAAAATGTTGATTTGTAAATACAGAATGAACGAAGAGACGAATAAGAGTAGCTATTCGTTGTTACTTCTGTATTAAAATAATTTGAAAAAGGTTTTTCTGCTTACGTAAATAAATGTCATCAATTTAATCTGTCGCGTTCTATGGCGGGAAAGATAACAAAGTTGCCCAAGATATTTTAAGAAGATTAATTAACGTATTTGCAAAAAGTTAATCTTCTGTAATATATCAAACAATAGACTGAGATCGTCACTGGGCAGCTTTTATTTTTTAATAGTACAATTGCGCATGCGTCAAAATAAACACTCTTATCTATTATAATAAATACCGTTGTACACACACACACACACACACACACACACACACACACACACATATATATATATATATATATATATATATATATATATGAAAGTAAGCGACAATGGAAAAACTGTATTCGTTGCCAACGCGTTTCATCCATCGTTGACTTTCAAGGCAAAAAACGAAATGAATTTATTAACAAATAAGTAACTAATAATAAGAAAACAAAATGTCCTTTGCAACTGAAGCTATTATATATATATATATATATATATATATATGGAGAGAAAGAAAGCGAGAGAGAGAGAGAGAGAGATAGAGCGAGGGAATAACAAGGCAACGTCAGCTCAGCTCATTCTCTTTTCTACCAGTTATTACAAATTTCTACCAGTTATTAAACCGCTTTCCGCGTGTTTGCTCTTTAACAATGCCTTATTTTATTATATTGAAATATGTGGTCAAATACTGAAGAATATATATATATATATATATATATATTCTCTCTATTATAATAATTTGTGTATATATATATATATATATATATATATATATATATGCTAGCAGTATAGCCTGGCGTTGCTCGGGTGAAATGAAAGCATTAAAACTAATCCATAGTTCTGGAGCTCAGACTTTTTGGAGGTTGTCACGAAAGACTAAAAAGCAATAGTTGTTTTAAGTCAAAGCGAAACCGTAGATTGAAAGAAAAATGAATAGAAGTAAGTTAAATTTTGATTTCCGATATCGATGTCAAATACGTTTTCCGTCGCAAAGTGACATTTGAAGGTTAAATAAGTGCTCTGAGTAAATGGTATCATGGCTGAGACTAAGAACTACAATTATATCTTTTTAGAGCAAAACACGAAGCAAAAACCAAAATAAAAGGGCTGAAAACCTGATTTTGATCACATCCGATAGGATATCGGGGTATCGATTTCCAGTATCGGAGTCAAATATGTCACCCAAATATCAACTAACCTAAGTAAGTCCATGAAAAATTATCGTACCCATCAGGAGTAAAATTGGAAAAAATGAGCTGTATTAATGATTGAATATCGGTTTTTGATCAGATACGATAGAATATCGTGTGTATCGCTTGGGAATACCAGGTGCTATAGAGAAATTCCAGTTGAATACCCTGCATTCACTTTAGCACTGGTACTCTTGGGAAAGGTATTAATCCGTCCCTTTCCTCAAGTTATGGGTAAAATAACAGAGTAGGACTTGAGGACCCTGCCCTTAACAAAATCCCAATGAATCTTGATACTGGAAAAGAAAAAAGTATTACTAGACACAAAAGTTATGTAAAAAAACAAAAATAAATTGTTGAAAGAAAACGTTATTACCAGCAATAAATAAATCAAATTTAGTTGGCAATAAATGACCCACCGAGGTGTTGATATACAATAAAAACAAAACAACCAACCAACAACTTCTCTAGTAGGCCTAATCGGTCGCGCCATAACGTTACTTTCCAACGGCTCTTAAATAATTGTCTCTACGTCTTGCTGAAAATCAAATTAGCTGTGTTTTTCTTTTTTCTTTTTCAATTTCCCTCACTTTGTAGCTCTTAAGAAATTTTTCCTCACATTGTAGCTCTTAAGAAATTTTGTCTTTATGTTATTTCTCCTATACATTGTTCTGTAATCGATTTATTCAAGATTTCTAGGTAGGTTATGTATTTATATATTTACCATCAGTCGGTATTGAGCGTATTGGATTTGTCAATTAATATTTCCTAATTATGTGGCCTATAATTTTCAAATGTTTATTTCTAATGTTAATTATTAGTGTCCTCTTCTCTATCTTCTCTAATAGAGCGCATTTCTATTCCCGATAAGATTTCTCGAATATCCAAGCTGGTAGATGAAAACAAATATACGATTTAATAATTAAACGAAACGTCTACCCAGATACGAGTATCCACTAAAAATAACGTTCAATAATAAGAACGTACATCTTTACTTAAAGTCAGCGAATGAAAAACACAAAAGCCTTTCAAACTTTATAGTTACCCATTGATTGAACGACGTTTATTAATTCGACAGTCAGTCAGTTAAGTGCCATAGGTAATACAGGCTTTGGACGATCATCTAATGAAAGAGACAAGACTGACTGGGCAGAAGATTATTCCGCAGTAGGTTGCCATTGCTTTCTGCGGTAGATTGGTTGCCAGCCATAATCTGTTCTATTATTTAACCCATAACAGGAGGGACGAGACGGATTAATACCTTTCCCAAGGGTATTTGTGCGTAAATAATTTACAAGGAATTCAACTAGAATTCAAACTCGGCTCCCCGATTTCGAGCCGACGGGTCCCAAAACTTGTTTTCTTCTCTCTTATAAACCCGCTTGACTTTTTCAGGCTGATAAAATCAATGAACATCTACACAGGTATATAAATGAATGCATAGGACATATCTCTTATTTACTCTTCAGGGGATGTGGCTGTGGTGTAGGAGGTAGTGTCGGAGGGGTCAGCACACGCATATCGCGCTAACCAGAAATCGCGGACTCGGCCGTCGTTCTTCCTGTGTCTTTCGCAGTCTGAGTTCGGATCTGAACTGCTGACGGGCCAACCAACCGACTACTGCTAATCTGTCACTTATGGAAGAAACTACGTCATGTTTTATGTACATTGTTTACAACCATTTCAAGGCCCATTATCTGACCTTGGCTACGCTGGTTTCAAAACAATTAAATATTTTCGTGAAATGGGGAGTTTTGCCCGTATTCTTAACTTTGACCACAATCAAATATCTTCAAAAACAATAGCTTTTTCTTTTGCTAGCCATTTTTCTGTTTCTTAAAAATACACCTCTTTGAAAATTACACACCAGCTCAGATGATATATAACAATGCTACTTATTATTGTGAGCATTTTCTTAAAACTAGGACCGTCTTCACTTCATCTGACAGAGTTGGAGAAGACAATATTTCGACAGGCTTACAGGTGTATGATACGATATGATATAATTCAAGAACATCTCTCTCTCTCTTTCTTTCTCTTTCTCCCTATATTCTGCTCTCTTTTTCCTCTATCTTTCTTTCTCTATTTCTACCTCTCTCTCTCTCTCTCTCTCTTGCTCTATTTCTACCTTTTATTCCGCTGTCTTTCTTCCCTTCTCTTTCTCTCTCTTTCTCTCCCTTTCTCTCTCTCTTTCTCTTTCCATCCCGCTCGCTTTCTTCCTTACTTTCTTTCTCTTTCCTCTTCAATATTGCACTCTTTCTTCCTCTCTCTCCCTTTTCTTCTCCCTTTCTTTTTCTCTCTCTTTCTTCCTCTACCCTGATCGCCTTCTCCCTCTCTCTCTGTCTTTCTCTCTTTTGCATATAATCCTCGTGCCCTTGGCAGTGTCAGGATGTTAACAGATCTGCTCATAAAAGTATCAACATCAATCAATTTTTACATTGATATCTTATTGATTTACAAATAATGAAAGGCTGGTGCCTGTTGCTACTTTCTTGAATTTATTGACGGATAAACGCACATACATACGTACGAACGCAAGCACGCATGGACAAAACATAGACACCTTTTACTCTAAGACCTACTAGAAGTGCATATGACAGATAATAGGAAAATAGAAATTCCGAAGAGAAAAAAAAATACAAATAGATTGATTTCTTTTGACTCTTTTGGTCATACAACGTACATTTTTACTTAAGGTCAGCGAATGGAAAACACAAAAGCCTTTCAAACTTGAGAGTTACTAAATAAGGTGTTATATATGAACGTTAAGAGCAGGGAGCAGAAATTGAAGATTGCGTTGATGTGGCGTACACATAGGTTGGATAAAAATATTTTTAAAAAAATTGGACCTGCTTCCTCACACAAAAATAAAAAGATAAAATCCATATACACTACCGGCTATAATTATTAGGCCACCCAAGTGTTTTAAAAAATGTATTCCTTACTATTTTTAATATTTATTGACAAGTGAATATTCGTAAATGAAAATAGAATGGTCCTTCTGTTAATACTGCATTGTAACTTGTTCATCAAATAAATTAATAAATATTTAATAATCTCCTTTATTGCAGTTTCATCAAAATAACCACCTTTAGAAACCAATCTGTTCTGTTATTTATCCCATAGCTGGAGGGAAGAGACGGATTAATACCTTTCCCAAGGGTGTTTGCGCTCAAGTAAATGTAAGGAATTCAAGTGGAATTTGAACTTGGCTCCTTGATTTCTCGTTTCGAACCGATATCCACTGCACCACAACGCACATCCGATAATACCGTAGCAATTCAATAATATTTTCTCTGTTTTTAATAATATTTTGTTTTGTTTTTTTGTTTGTTTGTTTCTTTTGTTAGTTTGTCTAGCTTTCACTATGCATCTTTCACTTTTGCTTTTAGTTACGTTAGTGGCAACACATTTTTTGTCCTCCGTTCAAACACTTACTATACACGACCAGCCATAATTATTAGGCAACCCCAGTGTTTTTTAAAAATGATGTATTTCATACTATGTTTTAGTATTTATTGCCAAGTGAATAATTGTAATTGAAAATAGAATGGTTCTTTTGATATTATTTTGCAAAATTTGCAAGGCAAATAGCGACAATTTACTCATTGCACCCTCTAGATTTGTTATATATATATAATGGTGACAATTTACTCATCGTACCCTGTACGTACACTACCAGCCATAATTATTAGGTAACCCCAGTGTTTTTTAAAAATGATGTATTTCATACTATGTTTTAGTATTTATTACCAAGTAAATAATTGTAAATGAAAATAGAATGGTTCTTTTGTTAATACTTAACAATAACATATGCATCAAATGAATTTATAAATATTTAATAATTATCTATATTGCAGTTTCATCAATAAAAGAATTAAAAAATTTAGGGTGATTCGGACGAGTTCATCTTTGTTTCCTTGTCTTGTAAAATTTTGCAAACTAATAATAACAAAATAATCATTCTATTTTCATTTAGAATTATCCACTAAAACTAGTATGAAACTAGTGTGGCCTAATAATTATGGCTGGTAGTGTACGTCCGCAAATCTTTGGGTTTTGAGTTAAGTCTTAAGTCAATTTTGCAGTAGATGGCGCTGTTTTACCATGTAGACTAGGTTACTTTTGTCATTCTTCTACATGTGTGGCTAGTCTGTTTTCAACGTTTAATGTGTGTAGTAATGAGATAACTGAAAAGTGTTCCGTTTAACAATGATAAGATATTCCTTTCATGAACTGGCAGGTATTCGACATGTGGCTTTCTAGCTGTATCAAATTGCGTTTCCAGACCGAAGGCAGCCGACTCATCCGACCTTTGCTGCTGTTTATCGTTTCGTTGCTGAGACAGGATCCGTGGCGCTACAAACTATGGATAAAAAAAGACCGAGATTTTCATATACGACCGCGCAAATGACAATAGGTACGAAGCTGGACGACTGTATCAGATTGCGTCTCTAGGCGGAAGGCGGCCAAGTCAGCCAACCTTTGCTGCTGTTTAACGTCGCGTTTACGATAGAGGGTCCATGGCACCACAAAATTTGGATGGAGAAAAACTGATATCAGCTCGTACGCTTGACCACAAAGAACACATTCTCCAACTGTTGATGACGATCTTAGATTCACCTCATGTCAAGTTACCCAAACATGTCCTACACCTCGTAATATCGCATGAAGAGTCGTTCGAGAGCAGCTCATATATCCATATAATTTACAAAATCTGTAGGGTCTGTCGCCCTGTGATCACTCACTACGGGGCTATATTTACCGATAGTATATTACACAAATGACCGATCTGTTTTTTGTTTTTTTTTATAAGGCAACATTTGGAAAACATACGGAATAACAAATTTACGCAACCAGCATTTGTGGCCGGATTGGAATCCTCATGGTACAATAGGGGCTAAACACTTGCATCAAACTTAAAAAAGGTAAAGCTCAGTGGGTCATGGTAAACATCTATGCAAAATATTCTTTCACAAAGCTACGGTCTACTGTCAAATCGAGATAGAATGTGTGTGTTCCCTCCTCAGGTGAATTTCTAAGATGCTATATTAAAAAGATTTCGGCCACATCCACCATTGAAAACTCTCAGAAAATTCTTCATCGATCAATCTATTTCGATCTATTCAATATTCATTCACTATTCATTATCTATCTATCTATCTATCTATCTATCTATCTATCTCAGCCTGTTCGTATCTATCTATCTATCTATCTATCTATCTCAGCCTGTTCGTATCTATCTATCTATCTATCTATCTATCTATCTACCTACCTACCTACCTACCTATCTATCTATCTATCTATCTATCTATCTATCTATCTATCTATTTCAGTCAGTTAATATCTATCTATCTATCTATCTATCTATCTATCTCTCTCAGTCTGTTATAATGTATGTACCTATTTTAATGTTCTTTGTCGTCAGAACTTCACTATTTGTGCTTACATCAATCTATAAGTCCTAAGCAATCAATTCTGCGTCGGTGAAAGATTTCGTCAGCCAATCCAGAAAAATAATTCTTTCGAGAAATATAATGAAGAAATTAATAGACGTAATAAGAGGATGTGCGTTGTGGTGCAGTAGATATCGGCTCGGAACGAGAAATCGGTGAACCGAGTTCAAATTCCAGTTGAATTCATTGCATTCACTTACTCGCAAATACCCTTGGGAAAGGTATTAATCAGTCTCTTCCTTCCAGTTATGGGCTAAATAACAGGACGGATTGGGTTCTATAGCCTTGGTCGGTAACCAGTCTACCGCAGAAAGCAAAGGCAACCTACTGCGGGATAATCTTCTGCCCAGTCAGTCATGTCTCTTTCGAGACATGATCGCCCAAGCGTGTTTCACGTATGGCACTTAACTGACTGAATAAGTACAAGACTGTATTTCTCATCGTAAATTTATTACTTATCTCAGGCATTTTACCACCTCTTGAGTAAATCTTTGTTTTCAGATGAATGTTCTATAAAAAAAGAAAAAAAAGAAAATTAGCTACGCAAATTTTCAAGAATCCGAATGATATATTCTGGTCGAAACCATTAAAATTCTATATAAATCACATTACCAAAAGCATCTTGCTATAAGAGAAGGTTCTGGATATTAACTATCTCCATTCGATTATCAACCTCACATTATTGACGAATTGAAAATTTAAAAAAAAGCAAGGATCTGAATAAATAACCGTACTCGTATTCAAGGCAACAAAAGAAAAATCTTTTGCAGTCAAAGATGGTTAGAAAAAATCCTCTTGAAAATAACTAAAAAAGTGGTCGAGTGATCTTGGATAATAGAAAATGGTGATAGAATCGATGAATAAATATAAATAAATGCATAGGACATAACTTTAATTTGCTCTTCAGGTGACGTGGCTGCGGAGTAGGAAGTTGGGTCGGGTGGTCAGCACACACACATCGAACTAACCAGAGGTCGCGGAATCGGCCGCCGTTCTCCCTGTTCATTTCGCAGTTTGGTTTCCCATCTAAACTACCAACCGACCGACCGACCGACCTACTACTAATTATCTGTCTCTTATGCAAGCGACTACGTCATGTTTTATGCACATTGTTTACAACCATTTCGAGGCTCACATTATCTGACCTTAGCTACGCTGGATTCAAAACAATAAAATATTTTCGTGAAATGGGGAATTTTGCTCGCATTCTTAACTATGACAACAATCAAATATTTCCAAAACAATATCTATTTTTCTTTTGCTAGCCAGTTTGCATAATTTTTCTGTTTCGTAATAATACACTTCATCGAAAATTACGCACCAGCTCAGATGATATATAACAATGGTATTTATTATTTTAAGCGATTAAGCAACAGAAAAAAATAATTTTTACAGTCAAAGATTGTTAGAAGAAATGCTCTTGAGAATAACCAAAAAAGTGGTCGAGAGGTCTTGGACAATAGAAAATGTTCAAATGTTTTGCAATCCAACCAAAAGGGAAAAAAACACGAAAGAACGGTGGCAAAATAAATAGAGATTAATCTGTTCTTTTTGAACATATTTACCGAGAATGTTTAGAAGAAAGGTTCCTGCCCAAATATCGTTTATATATATATATATGTATTATTGCTAGTACATAAATAAGGAATCGTTTGAAATAGATTGATAGATGGTTAATAGATACATAGATAGTTACATAGATAATGAATGGATTGATATATTGACATAGATAAAGACTAGATCGAAACAGAAATTTAATAGATCAGTATAAATAGAGATAGATATTGTCTAGATCAAGATTGCCGATGAATAGAGAGCGATATATATATATATATATATGTGTGTGTGTGTGTGTGTGTGTGTGTGTAGATTTGTATAGTTAGGTAGCAATTTTTTTTTTTTTAGACATGTCATATTAAATAAATGCAATCATTTTGTCTGCTTCTTTTTAATAAAATCCGTTCACTCTCACGGATTATCTTTCGCGTATTATAATTGAAAGATATAAGAAATGAGCTGTAACATTGACAGATGATTTTAGTATTTGTTTGTTGATAATCCCAAGTACTTTCAATCTCTTTCCGAAATCATCTTCAGGGGTGTGATTTGTGGTAACAAAACATAACTGCAAAATTGTTTTGCTAAAAAATACTGTAATTTTTCTTCTTGCTTCAAATATATATACAGTCATCCGCAGACAGATCTGTTTCGCAGCTCATCAGTATGGATAGACATCCGATTGCTTTACCCAGAATTGAAAGCCGACCGAATTGGCGTCAGTCGGTGATTCTACCTCTGAGCTATGAGCGCTAGGTAAAAGAAGGCAGACTTTTAGCGTATGATGTAACACACGCTAGATAGTGCTAGATAGATATATAGATAAATAGATTGATAGATAAATCGAGATAGATAAATAATGAATTAACTGAAACAGATAATGAATATATATATATATATATATATATATATATATATATATGTATATATACATAGATATATATATATGTTTTGATTTTCCTTTTTCTCATCTGTAATCGCTATTTTATCGTATATTTTCTGCCCTTCTTTCCGATCAATCTGTGTCTTTAATATATTCACAGTTTTTTTTAACACTATACAATCTCTCTTGTTTCTTCTCCACCCCCCGCTCTGATTATTAGGCACCCTCTAATTTCCTCTCTCTTTTACTTTAATTCTGTGTGCAAGACAGATATCCTTTTTTTCTTTTCGATGTACTTCCTCCCCCACACACACATCGTATCTATATCCGCAAGATTTCTTCAAAAGACTTACCAACCCAAGATCGCGTAACCTTGCTCGGAATACCCTTTCATTCTACTAAACACGTCCGTTCACCAGAATAGGAGACTTTTGTCCTTGGTCTTTTCTTACACGATTATTTATTCATGCTCCACTAATGTACACGCGTCTTTCTTGGTGTTAAATCGGTGTGTCGCTCGCGATGCTTGAATTAAGCCTTTTCAGCGTTCGATCTTATGCAAATATTTTAGCATCTTCTTATGCAAACCGGATTGTGAGGTTCTATTTGCAAATACTTTTGCCAGAGTAGGACAAGCGATAAATAAGCGCAATTCGCGAAAAGAAATACTGGAAAGCGGGAAACAATTTATGAGTCTATTCCAAACAATAACATATCTCCGGAGTATATATATATATATATATATATATATATATATATATATATATATATATATCTGTAAACTCGTCGTTATACTCGTTTCGAAATAACCCTTCGAGCAAATACGCGGAAGGAAAAAATTGTGATGAAAAAAGAACAAGCTAAGAACTTGAACATCTGTCAAAGTTCGCAGCCCAAAGAAAAACACCCTAGACGAGTAACCTAAAACAAAAAATCGCTCAATACGCAAGTAGAGCAAAGTAAATAACTAACCTAGAGAGCCAACGAACCTACCAAGGTTTCACCAAATTGGGAGGTTCGTTGGCTCTCTAGGTTAGTTATTTACTCTCTCTCTCTCTCTCTCTCTCTATATATATATATATATATATATATATATATATATATATGAATTTGAAAAATACATAATTTAGATGCGGTTAGGACACATATTCAGTGATGTTACCCCGGTTCATTGACGGTTTCGCTCCTTTACAAACATCATAACAGGTTGACCCAGCCAAAGTTGATCAGGCCCCGGCCTGTGTCCTAATCTCTGCTTGCTACGTTGTTAGAATGCAAGATGGTTTGTTTTGGTTGCACAGAAGAAGAGGAAAACATTTCTTGAACAAAGTCGTCCACAAAAAACAAAAACAAAAAAAAATGAATATCAAGTGATGATAATGTGTATATAAATGGTTCAAATAAATATCGCACGGGTAGTCGAAGTAAAAGATAAAAAACAACTGCCTAAAACATGATTTTCCGTGGTAATTATGTGAAGATGAATGGTTAAAATAGATATCAGATGTATTTATTCTTAAATTAGAATATACCGACTATGGGGTATATTTATGGTGAAAAATAAATCATAAATCATACATCCTAATATAAATTACAATATATCTACTAGTAGTAATTTATTATAAATATAGCTAAAATAATAACTCCTAGTAAAAAAACATAAATAAAATATTAAAATAAAATCTTTAAAATGTCTTAAATAATAATGATACTAATACTAGATAATAATAATAAAATAATAAATATAAAAAATAAATAATAATAATAATAAAATAATATATATGTGTGTGTGTGTGCGTGTGTATGTTTATCAAACAAAATTTCTCTAAGCCGTTAATGATAATAATAATAATAATAATAATAATCATTCTATTAAAAAAAAGTGGGGAGTAAATAAAGAAAGAAAAAGAAAGAGAGAAAGAAAGAAAGAAAGAAAGAAAGGAATTTAAAACAATTTTAAATAAACGTCCTAGGTCAAAACTGACGTGTATTACACTAATATTCATTTTTAGAAACGCGACATGGGATTTACCCTTAATTTCAAATATACCGACTATTTGGTATATTTATGGTGAAAAATAAATCGTAACTCATACGTCCTAATATAAATGACAATATAAACACTAATAGTAATTTATTATAAATATACTTAAATTAACAACTTCTAGTAAGAAAAAATAAATAAAATACTAAAATACAATCTTAAAAAAACAACTTAAATGATAATAATACAAATAATAGACAATAAAAATAAAAATATAATAATAAAAATATAATAATGGTATATATATATATATATATATATATATATATATATATACATGTACCAAACAAAATTTGTCTAAGGTGTTAATAATAATAAAATAATAATAATAATGAGTTCGATTCTTGAACATGGTAGTGTGAGTACAAAGTTCCAACATGAAAAATAGTAGTTGATTTCACACGTTATTTTTTAATTATTTTTTACTATTAAAAAATGGATGTGCGTAGTGGTGCACTGGATATAGACTCGGAACGACCGGGATGCTGAGTTCAAATTCCAATTGAATTTCTTGCATTCACTTGCGCACAAACACCCTTGGGAATGTTATTAATCTATTTCTCCCTCCAGTTATGGGTTAAATAATAGGACATATTGGGTTCTTGGCTGGTAACCAGTCTACCGCACAAAATCAATGACAACCTACTGCAGGATAATCTTCTGCCCAGTCAGTTATGTCTTTTTCGAGACATGATTGCCCAAGCGTGTATTAACTGACTCTCTACGAGAAATAATAATTGGTGTAAAAAAAGAAATAATAATTAGTGTAAAATAAGATATAGGACATGAAGAAAGAAAGAAAGAATGAAAGAAAGAAAGAACGTAAGATAGGATACAGGGCATAAAGAAAGAAAGAAAGAAAGAAAGAAAGGATACAGGGCAGAAAGAAAGAAAGAAAGAAAGAAAGAAAGAAAGAAAGAAAGAAAGAAAGAAAAATAAGATAAGATATAGGATATGGAGAAAGAAAGGAAGAAAGAATGAAAGAAAGAAAGAACGTAAGATAGGATACAGGGCATAAAGAAAGAAAGAAAGAAAGAAAGAAAGAAAGAAAGAAAGAAAGGATAGAGGGCAGAAAGAAAGAAAGAAAGAAAGAAAGAAAGAAAGAAAGAAAGAAAAGTAAGATAAGATATAGGATATGGAGAAAGAAAGGAAGAAAGAATGAAAGAAAGAAAGAACGTAAGATAGGATACAGGGCATAAAGAAAGAAAGAAAGAAAGAAAGAAAGGATACAGGGCAGAAAGAAAGAAAGAAAGAAAGAAAGAAAGAAAGAAAGAAAGAAAGAAAGAAAAATAAGATAAGATATAGGATATGGAGAAAGAAAGGAAGAAAGAATGAAAGAAAGAAGGAACGTAAGATAGGATACAGGGCATAAAGAAAGAAAGAAAGAAAGAAAGAAAGAAAGAAAGAAACAAAGGATACAGGGCATAAAGAAAGAAAGAAAGAAAGAAAGAAAGAAAGAAAGAAAAGATATAGGACAAATAAAGAAAGAAAGAAAGAAAGAAAGATACAGGGCATATAGAAAGAAAGAAAGAAAGAAAGAAAGAAAGAAAGACTATAAGATAATATAAAGAAAGAAAGAACAAATGCAAGATACAGGACAAAGAGAAAGAGGGAAAGAAACAAACAAAGAAAAGACGTTATTTTAAATGCATTGGAATAAGAAAAAGAAAATGAAGACGAAGAATAATGAAAATGACAACATTGGTAAATTGAAAGATATTGAAAGAAGTTTTTATCTATATTTCTGAGACGAGGTATTGGAATTATTTTCACTTTCATCGTTCGGTCTTTTGTCCTCGTCTTTGTTTTCCATATTCACGGCATTTTGGTGGTTGCAACAACAGCCAAAACGATATAAATATGGCAACAAAGATGAGAACAACAGTCCAAACAATGTAAATATTGTAAATAGTTACAATAGCTCATCTCAGAAATCGACATTTTGAAAATTCCAAACATCTGAAGAAGGCTGGAGAGTACAACGACCAAAACAGCGTTAATATGTCAACGAAGACTGAAAAATGTAAATAGTGTAAATAATTAGAAAGAATGTCGGAACATTGAGGAAAAGAACAGCCAAGAAGAAGAGAAAAGCGAAAAAGAATATTTATTTAATTCCTCAGAAAATCAGTGTTTGAAACACTCGGAAAAGATCGAACTCTAGTGTAGTCATGAAAACCGCTCGCCATTTGATTACTGGTGTTATAAATATCTATGAAGTATCGTATTTGGGGCCTCTTGCTTCGTAATAAGCCTAATCGGATTTCGATTGATTAATAATGTGGCAGATAAAGAGATTAAGTGAATGATAAAAATAAACAAATATTCTTTTTTTTTCCTGTATTTTTATAATAAAGAATCATTAAAAAGAAATTCTAAAAATAAAGGAAAAATAAAAATAAATTCGGGAAAGTCGGCGAAAGATAACGATAAAAATTTTACCAAGGACATTTCTTTTTAATTTCACCTATCTAAAGTAGTTTTTACACATTTTTTTTTACGGTTTTAGGTTGTTTTGCATCCTTTATTTTTGTTTTTATATACATTTTTCTCATGTATTTTAACGGTGTCAATTCCAGTCTAATATCTTGCGATTACAGTTGCTCCATTTGTTTGGATTTTCAATTCACTTTTTGTTATTTCTCCGCAGGCAAATTTATTTTTATTTATTTTTTCTGTTTTTATTTTTGAGGCCTAGATTTTTCCACTGTGACGACATTTATTCCGGAGACTACGCATCCGGACATGACGCCAAGACCAAATTTTATTTTTACACTTTCGACATTGTTGCCAATTTCTCTATTTTTATGCTTGATCTTTTTTTTTTTCAAAAGATTTCTTTGCAAATTTATTTTTCGGTAACGTACAATTTCTTCTTCTTTTGTTTTTTTATCAAAACCTCTTCATTAAATTTCTTTTATTCTTGGTAAATTTTGAATTTAAATATAATTTTATTACTACACACACACACACGAACACACTCAGATCAAAAACATATAAATATGCGTATAGGGGTGTGCGTGTGTGTGGTTTTAAACAGACATCTTGTTGCTTTGGTCGATCTATTAGCTTTTATTTAGGTGTCTCCACTTTTTTGCTAAAACAAACAGCGTAGCATAATGAAAAAGACACCAAACCATCGCAGAAAAGTAGAGGCATTACATTTATTCTAATTTGGTGTCAAAAATTTCGAAAACTGTAAATTGTAAGGCACAAACCAACCGTAGGAATTTTATCTCAATATTCTGAGTTAGGCCTTTATCTACCGTATAGGTCAACCCCCAAACATACGGTAGAATACCAGTCAGCCAACATAGGCCTACCGGTAAGTCATGCTAGGATACAATATATACGATAACCCGTGCCAAAACTGCGTATACTTATCTGTATAATGAGATCCTAACTGTTATATATATCTAAACTTATTTATAAATGGAACTTTGTCCCTGTGTGTATATGTGTATGTCTGTGTGTGTGTGTCTGTGTGTGTGAGTGTCCGTTACATATAGACTCCGAAACGGCTGAACAGATTTTCTTGAAAATTTACACAGTTGTACTATAAGGGTCTGTGAGTGTTCTTAGCTTGGTTTTGTGTCGAGGTACCCCTAAAAAATCTCAAAAATCGATAATCGAAAAAATCGATAATCGAAAAAATTGGGTTGTAGAAGAAGTGATCCGATTTTAATCAAATTTGATACACTCATAGACAAAAACATAAGAAACGATATTCAGAAGTTTCAAGGTTGCAGTTCTTACAATAGTGCAGAAAATCGATTATATATATATATATATATATATATATATATAAGGCAAGATGTTTGTATGTGTATCTGTTTATCTGCCTGTATGTCTGTATTTTTTTCAGCCCTTTGATTTTAGTTTTTGCTTCGGGTTTGGCTCTAAGTAGGCATAATTGTAGTTATTAGTCTCAGTCATGATACCATTTACTCAGAGGACTTATTTAGCCTTCCAAATTCAGTTTACAACGAAAAATAAACGTATTTGATATCAATACCAGGAAATGAAAATTTGACTTACATCCATTCATTTTTCATTCAGTCTACGGTTTCACTTTAACTAGAAACAATTATTGTTTTTTAGTCTTTCGTTCCAACGGCCAATGAGTCTGAGTTCCAGGACTATGGATTAGTTTTAAAGCTTTCATTACACCCGAGCAACTCGGGCTATACTGCTAGTTTATATATATATATATATATATATATATATATATATATATGTTGTAAAATTAATGACCTAAAACACACACCGGTAAGTATTGATATTGTATCAGTATAACTTAACGAACAGTATTTCCATTAGTCGGATTTTGTCCTCATCTCTGTTACCATTTGTACGGCCTTTCGGCCGTTGTACGCTTCGCCCTTCTTCAGGTACTAGGAACTTTATTACTAGAGTATATAATTGTCATTCCTTACGTGTAATTTTAAGTGCATGTGTAATTATAAGTAATTGTATGTGTAATTGAAAGTGCATGTGCAATTGTAAGTACAAATGTAATTGTAAGTGTACTTGTAATAGTAAATGCATGTGTGGTTATAAATGTATGTGTAATTGAAAGTGTATGTGTAATCGTAAGTGGGTGTGTAATCGTAAGTGGGTGTGTAATTGAAAATATATGTAAAATTGTAGGTGTACGTGTAATTGTAAGTGCATGTGTAGTTGTAAATGTACGTGTATTTGTAAATGCATGTGTAACTGTAAGTATACGTGTAATTTTAAGTGCATGTGTAATTGTAAGTGTGTCTATAATTGAAATTACATCTGTAATTGTAAGTGTACATGTAATTGTAAGTGCATTAGTAATTTTAAGTTTATGTGTTTTTGCAAATGCATTTAAGTGTATGTGTAATTTAAGTGTATGTGTAATTTAAGTGCATATAAAATTGTAAGCGCACGTATAACATTTGTTTTTATTTATCTTAAAACCTCCTCGTTGCCTAGATGAACTGTCTGTGATATTCTTAGCATCTTTCTGTAGAACATCTCTGTTGTCTCAAGTCTCCTCTTAATCACACATGCCGGATTAAACGATGGTTTCACCATTGCTCGATCACAGCGGAAGGAAACATTTTATTTTCGAAAATTTTCGTATTTCCCAATATTTAGTAAATATGGGCAACGACGAGGTCTTAGATAAAATGGAAACAAAAAGGAAAAGTTTTACTTGAAATCAAAAAGAGGCCGTTGATATCACTGGGTCACGTAATGTGAAAGAAGGGCTTGGAAAATCTGATACACACATGAGAGAGTGAGGAAAAGAGGTGTCAGAGGAAAGCACGGTGAAGCTTGAGTAAACGAATAGTAAAACAAGGTTTGGAAGAAATAATAAAAAGGCAAAACTTGTGAAGAGCTAAAAAGGACAGGAAGATGTAGAGAACCATGATCATCACATAAAAGAATAAACTCTTTTCTGATTAAGTGTTCCAGAAATGTCAGCCGTCTGATTCTGATTTTTAGTTTCAGTTTTCTCCTACACTTAGTTAAATACCAAATCTCACCCCAGGGTAGCTACATGATTTTTATCTGCTTTTTCCTATTCGCCAGCCTGAACCAGCCCACTTTCGTCTGCTACAAGAAGAAAAGCTATGAGAGAATAATACATTTTCCGAAGTTCAAGTTAACAAATAAAGAAAGAAAAAAGGTCCATGTGGCCCTAGGCAATCGTATTTCACCTTCAATATCTGGGGAACAACGTCGAATAAGTGAACACTCGCATCATTTTAATCAATAACACTCACACCCTTGTGAAGTAAAGTCGCGCACCGGTATTGTGGCGAGTGACGAACCACTCTTAGCTCGTTTGGATAACGAGGAAAAGGGGAAATTGAAAAGATCTCGGCCTAACCAAGTAACACTTAAATAATCTAATATTTTGATTTTCATTTGAGTGCATCAGTGCTACTGAAAAGAATTATAGGTATAGAGCAAAACAAAAGGTTTGAGATAGATAGATAGATAGATAGATAGATAGATAGATAGATAGATAGATAGCGAACAAACATATAGATAATAAACAGAGATAGGTAGTTAAATAGATACCATGTAAACTCTTCCACAGATAGATAGATAACGAACAGACTGATATTGATAATAAACATAGATAAATAGATACCCAGATAGATAGATACCAAAAAAGCTCTTCCATAGATAGATAGATAGATAACGAACAGACTGATATTGATAATAAACATAGATAGATAGATACCCACAAAAGCTCTTCCATAGATAGATAGATAGATACATACATACATACATACATACATACATACATACATACATAACGAACAGAATGATATTGATAATAATCATAGATAGATAGATACCCAGATAGATAGATAACAAAAAGAGCTCTTCCATAGATAGATAGATAGATAGATAGATAGATAGATAGATAACGAACAGACTGATATTGATAATAAACATAAATAAATAGATACCCAGATAGATAGATACCAAAAAAGCTCTTCCATAGATAGATAGATAGATAGATAGATAGATAACGAACAGACTGATATTGATAATAAACATAGATAGATAGATACCCAGATAGATACAAAAAAAAGCTCTTCCATAGATAGATAGATAGATAGAGAGAGAGAGAGCTAGATAGATAACGAAGTGAATAATATTGATAATAAGCATAGATATAGAGATAACCAGATAGATACCATAAAAAGCTCTCCCATATATAGATTGATAGATACATAGTACATTAGTATAGAGAAACAGAAACAGATAGTGATGGAAATAGATAGGAATAGAGTGAAACAGATATGAACAAATGGAGTTAGATTGAGAAATATTGACAAATCAAATAGGATATATATATATATATATATATATATATATATATTGGATAAAGAAATAGGGTTGTTTAACGAGAGAACATGGTATAGAATAAAAAGTGCGAGAAGCCGTGAACGTTTTCTTTAAAGTCTATATTTATTGTTTTTGTTATTATACGTGTTATAATACATTAAGTGTCCATAATGGTATTTGTGACGCTACACGTGTTTCGAGTCTAAAGTTGACTCTCTTCAGGCGAATAAATTTGTGGCTTTACTTATCGTGATCTTTTTGTTTCTGATGTCCAACTTGTTTGTTTTATAAATAAGTAAGTAGAAAAAATAAGAAAATAAATAAAATCAGTAAAATACAACATCAGGTACATTCACAGAATCACACCGATCCCCATAATAACAAATCCACACAACAAACAATTATTTCATAACAATAATTATAATATTCACATACCTACACGTCCACCCATACCAGACCAAACATCAACGAACACACGTAGAAGGCCGCTATCTCATAACACAGACAAAACTACAAAAGATATTCCCCAAAACACAGCAAAAGCAATACTACAACTACTACTACAAATACCTGTACGGAAATACACTCACCCACCAAAGACCCCCCCCCCCAAACATACAAACACCACATTCTTCAACCCAAACACCTACCGCAGTGAAATGAATAGAGATACCTCACCAATTAATAAAATTTTTTTAGAATATCCGATCAGAAGGAAAAGACCAATTTAAAAAATCTAAAAAAATAGAAAACCCATTCACATCAATCTTTCTTCATACCCTTTCAAAGAAAAAGAAACAAACATTCTAAAATGTGGTCTAAAATTCTGCCCCACCCCCAAAATGTATATTACAGACCTAAAAAAAATCTTAAAGCATTCGAACGGAAATTTAGACTTCTTGAAATACTACACAACAACAGCAACACTACCGATAACTCAATAGCAAAAAATAAATCTAAATATTGCCCAAACAAAAACAACAATTCAAATGAAAGGAACATATTCTTTGAAAAATCTGGAATACAGGCTTTCAATATGAGCACAACACCCATAGCAATCTCACACACAAGCAAAGACTAGAAAACATCAGTAAGAACAATGATTTAATGATAAAGGAAGCAGACAAAGGCGTTGCTGTAGTCACAATGAACAAAACTTATTACAAAACAAATATTCAAGATTTTTTTTTAATCATTTCACCCCGAGCAAGGCGGAAACACCACTGATGTGCAGTGGGCTACATAAATGTAAAAAGATTAATTAGAAAAGAGTGAGGAGTACAAACTAGTTAGAGAGGAACAATAGAAAGCTGAGAAAGAAGGTGCGATGACAGATACATAGGAGGAGAGAAAGGGAAGGTTATACAGGGGTGGGGAGAGAGCTAGAGTCCAGTGGTTAGTAGATGAGTATTGACTTTGCATTTAAATTTCTGGAGGTTGTAGCCGTCAGGAAAGCAAGAATACAGGAGCGAGTTCCACAGGCGGGAAGTGCGAGAGAAGAAGCTGCAGGAGTAGAACTGTCGTCTGCATTTGGCTAACCTGACTGTGAATGGGTGGGACCCAGTTGCCAGTCTGGTTGCACGAGTTGAGGAGGCATCAGTGACTTAAATTCGTCTGAGCAGAAGCCATGAAAGTATTTATAGAACAGACAAAGAGAGACCACATTTCGACGATGGGGAAGTGGCTGCAGTCGAGCCGCCAGATACCTATCACATTACAGACTCTCCTTTGGAGCCTGTCAAGAACACTGAGGAGAACGACAGGGGCACCTGACCAAAAGTGGCAGCAGTACTCCATGCACGGACGGATGGTTGACTTGTGTATAAGCAGGATGGATTCAGGTGGAAAGAAGACGAAAATAACTACAAAAGATCAACAAGAATATAGATTAAAAAATCACATCAAAAATAAAAAAAAACTCTGCCTTACACACAGTAGAATATTAATGAAAAACAAAAATTTTCTCACAGACTTTACTAAAAAAAAACAGTAATTTTTACGGACTTCCAAAGATACACAAATCAAACACAATTCAAGCAGCTATCAAGGAACAAAAATCGGAATATATCCACAACCCAAACACCAATGACCTTAAATTTAGGCCAATTGTAGCAGGTCCAGCCTGCCCTATAAGCAAACTGGGCAATTGAATTGATAACATAACCTTACACCACAAAAATAAAAAGTTACATCAGAGACAGCATACATTTCCTAAGCTTTATGCCAAAGAAAATAGACCCAGATACATTCTTAGTAACTTTTGACGTGAATAGATTCTACAGCAACATATCCCATGACCTAGGAAAACAAACCATTGCATTTTGGATTTTAAAAAAACACACCTAGAAATACTCCCCACACGCTTCACAAAAGAATTTATTTTACAAAGCATAGATCTAATTTTACACAACAATTCCTTCCAGTTTAACAACAAAAATTATATACAAACAACAGGTACCGCGATAGGAAGAAAAATGGCACCGACATATGCAACGCTCTCCATAGCGTATCTAGAAGAAAACCTATACAACCAAATAGGGCATAAATATGTGGAAAACATAAAACCAAAATTCCCGAAATCATTGAAGACATTCCTGGATGACTGTTTTATCTTTTGGAAATCAACATGGGGGCGGGGACATAAACAAATTACACAATATACTACAACAGCTGCACCCCAAAATCAAGTTCACGCTAGAATATAGTTATAAAGAATTACCGTTCATAGACATACTCATAAAAAACGAAAACAATCACATCATCACAGACATTTACCACAAACCCACAGACACACAACAATACCTCCACTTCAAGAGTCATCATCCAAAAAGCTGTTTAAAATCCATCCCCTATTCCCTAGCACGACGAATTTGCATGATAGTAACCCTCCGTAAAATACGCCTAGAAGAACTACGAAAAACATTACAAATAAGAGGATACCCCACCTCACGAATAGACAAGGGTTTCCAACTGGCAGAACAAATACCATTAGAATCCCTCCGGAATGAAAAAAAAAAAAGAAAAAAAAAGAAAAAGAAGATAACATTCTAGCATGCGTTTCTACTCACAACAAAAACAATCCAGAATTATTCACAAAGATCAAAGCCCACATGGAATTACTCAACAATAATGAAATTATAAAAGAAATCTTAAAGACAACCAAAATAATTAAAAGCAAACGCCAGCCCCAAAATTTAAAAGACATCCTAACCTCATCGAAATTCGAACAACAACACACAACACAGGGGATCACAAAATGCAACAAAAAACGATGTGGAGTATGCAACATAATAATAGGAAAACACTTCCAGTTCGAAAATGCAACTACATTCGAAATAAAATCGGATCTGAGCTGCAACTCGAAAAATTTTGTCTACGCTCTAAAATGCGACAAACGCGCAAAGATATACGTAGGAGCGACACAATGCTTGAACAATAGAATTTCTCTTCATAAAAGCAATATAAAATTATCACATAACAGGAAATTATGTTTCCCAGCATTTACATGAATGTAGTGATGGCAAATTCAAAGCTATACCTATATATCAAAACACAGATTATGAAATATTAATAATGCAGGAAGAAAGATTCATAAAAAAATACAAGCCTTCGATCAACGAAATAACATGAAAAGCTCACACACACCGAAAAGCATACAGACACACATATGCATATACACACACATACACACACCCAGATACATACACACACACCAAATTCAAAACACAGTCAAAGCAATAAAGAACACCCAACTGACCAATGATAGATAAGCAAAGGCCACTAGAAGATAATTTTAACATACTAAAAAGGTAACCCCAGACCAAAATCACATCAAATTGGGGTAACCACTTCAGCCATACATCTGTTTGTTTATTTAACTGTTTATCTATTTATACACGTAATGATTGTGACAAAACAAAGAGCATTCAACGTGCCAACATTTGATTTATTTTATTTCATCTTATTTTATTTATTTTAATGATTTTATTTATTTTCTTATTTTTTCTACTTACTTATTTATTAAACAACAAGTTGGACATCAGAAAAAAAAACTCGATAAGTAAAGCCACAAATTTATTCGCCTGAAGAGAGTCAATTTTAGACTCGAAACACGTGTAGCGTCACAATTACCATTATGGACACTTAATGTATCATAACATGTATAATAACAAAAACAACAAATATACACTTTAAAGAAAACGTTCACGGTTTCTCACACATTTTATTATATATATATATATATATATATATCCTCATTCAATATGTTTTCTGTGATGGATGTCCATCACAGATATATATATATATAAGAAAATTTCGGGTGATCCGGACGAGTTCATCTTTGCTTCCTTGCCTTGTAAAATTATGCAAATAATAATAACAAAAGAACCATTTTATTTTCATTTGGAAATCTAAACTTATTCATAAATGGAAATTTGTCTGTGTGCGTGTGTCTGCGCGTGTGTGTGTGTATATCCGTTACCTATAGACTTTAAAACGGCTGAACCAATTTTCTTGAAAATTTACACAGTTGTACTATAAGCGTCTGCGAGTGTTCTTAGCTAGGTTTTTTGTCGAGGTATCCCCGATAAATATCGAAAATCGATTATCGAAAAAATCGGGTTATAGAAGGAGTGATCCGATTTTAATCAAATTTGATACATTCATAGACAAAGACATAAGAAACGATATTCAGAATTTTTAAGGTTGCAGTTCTTACAGTAGCGTAGAAAATTTTATATCGATACCAGGAGACCAAAATTTGATTTACATCCATTCATTTTTCTTCCAGTCTACGGTTTCGCTTTAACTGGAAACAACTATTGCTTTTTAATCTTTCGTGCCAACGTCCAAAGAGTCTGAGCTCCAGGACCATGGATTAGTTTTAAAGCTTTCATTACAGCTGAGCAACGCCGGACTATACTGCTAGCATATATATATATATATATATATATATATATATATATATATATATATATATAAGTTGCGATTGGTAAATTGTCGCAAATATTTTATTATTTTAAATATTCTTTAGGCTGAGTCTGAGCTCCAGGATAATGGATTAGTTTTAAAGCTTTCATTACACCCGAGCAACGTCGGGCTATACTGCTAGTAAATACTAAAAATGTCCGGTAGTGAATAAAAAAAATAAGATAATATCAGCAGATAAAAGTGTCCGTCCGAACTGTCAAGTTACGCTGCGTTCCAACTGCCTCTGTATATTTACTGAATTCACTTAAATCGATTTGAATCCTGTTCAAATTCTTTCATTTTTACTTTTAGCGAACCTTTTGGTCTTAGTGGCGCTTATGGCCTTGCATTTGATGAAATGATCTGAAAATAGATAATGTACGTATGTTTTATTCTTCCACTTAACTACGCAGAAAAAAGCTATCGAATAACAATGATTTAATCAAGAAAGAAAAGATTTCCTCACAATAATTGTTTGTTGTATTTATCAGCGCGTAACAAGAAATTGGATAGAAATAACTTTATGCAATAAACGCATCCATTCTTCTTAGATATTCACAATTTGCCAGGAGAACTGTCAAGACATTTCTTGAACGTTTGAAGCCGTTATAGATAATTATCCGATATTGAAATATATTTATAAGTTTATGGACGTCATGGGAGTTGTACAACTGAACGGGAAAATGTTAACTTCAGCTGACACAAATTCCTCCCTGTACAACTTCCAAGAGAATATCAAATATACACCGTTTCAAAACATTATGAAAAGTGACATGTAACTAGAATGACAGCTATGATCTCGTAACAACTGCGTATATTATGCTCAGCCATATATAAGATGATACAATACCTTTGCATATATTTGCGCATCGGTGTTTGTTGCAAGGGGATATTCACTTGGAAGTGCGTTATGGTGGGGTGGATATCGACTCGGAACGACAAATCGGGTAGTCGAGTTCAAATTCCAGTTGAATTTCTTGCATTCACTTACGACAAAAAGGTGCTCACCAAAGTAACTTTTATCAGTGAAACTACTGAAAAAACAACAATAATCTCGGCGCTAAACATTATAACTCAATACTATATATATATATATATATATATATATATATATATATAAATTAAATAGGATTTATTCAAAGATGTTGTATGTACATTTCGACATGAAATCCCCACAGGGCATAACGCATCACCTCAGCAACGAAAAGCAATCCTTTCTGAAACTGGAGAAAAAAATCAGTCTATTTTTCCTTTTTGACTCATAGATAGATTTGAAAAAAAGGTTAAAAAGAAAGAAAACCAAAAAGAGAAAGTTAAAATAAAATAAAATAAGCAAGAAAAAAAATTGGCATCGTCTGAGTTCGCAAAAAAGGAAGGAGAATTGTAACGTAAATAGAACAGACGGCGTGTTGAATTGATATTAGGTTAAGCAAAAAACAAAAAAGGTGGGAGGTAAGAGAGATAAAGGAAGGGAGGGAAAAACGAAAAGAAAGAAAAATTTTTTATATATTACAGACACTCGACATATTCAAAAACCTAACTACCCAAAAACATTGAAATATTAGGAAAAAGCCTTTTACTTAAAAAGGTATATTTATTTTTAAAGGGAAAAAAGATATAGGATTTAAAATGATTTTTTTTAAAAATTAGGTCATTTAATTTAAACTAAATAAAGATACCGCTATATATATATATATATATATATATATATATATTATTCATTTCACCCCGAGCAAGGCTGAAACGCCACTGATATGCAGGGGACTACATAAATGTAAAAAGACTAATTAGAGAAGAGTGAGGAGTACAAACTAGAAAGGAACAATAGAAAAGCTGAAAAAGCAGGTGCGATGAGAGATACATAGGTGGAGAGAAAGAGAAGGTTATACGGGGGTGGGGAGACAGCTAGAGTCCAGTGGGTAGTAGATGAATATTGACTTTGCATTTAAATTTGTGGAGGTTGTAGCCGTCAGGAAAGCAAGAATACAGGAGCGAGTTCCACATGTGGGAAGTGCGAGAGAAGAAGCTGAAGGAGTAGAATTGTCGTCTGCATTTGGCTAACCTGACTGTGAATGGGTGGGACCCAGTTGCCAGTCTGGTTGCACAAGTAAACACCTGTTGAGGAGGCATCAGTACCTTAAGTTCGTCTGAGCAAAAGCCATGAAAGTATTTATAGAACAGACAAAGGGAGGCCACATTTCGACGATGGGGAAGTGGCTGCAGTCGAGCCGCCAGATCAGTACCTATCACATTACAGACTCTCCTTTGGAGCCTGTCAGGAACACTGAGGTGAACGGCAGGGGCACCTGACCATAAATGGCAGCAGTACTCCATGCACGGACGGACGGTTGACTTGTATATATGCAGGATGGATTCAGGTGGAAAAAACATCCTGGATCGACATAGTGACCCAACCTTCTTAGCAGTAGATTTTGCTATGGATTCAATATAGTGGTTCCATTTGAGGTCTGAGGACAGGGTAAGTCCGAGGAGGCGTAGTGTATTACTCTCCGGCAGAATCGCTTGATCCATGCTTATGGGAGGCAGGAGAGGTTGCTTGTAATGGTTGACAGACAACAGCTTGGTCTTAGACGAATTGAAGTTGACAAGCCACTTCTTGCCCCAGTTCACAACAGAGTGTAGATCCCGTTCAAGGTCAGCAGCGAGATTATGTCTGTCCACCACGAAAGGTTTCTTACTGGTGCGGGAGTATATTGTAGTGTCATCTGCGTAGATGCCTACTTGGGACTTGATCTCATCTGGGAGTTCGTTGATGAAAATAAGGAAGAGCGTCGAGCCCAGGATAGAGCCCTGTGCGACACCAGCATTCGTTCTGTAGGACGAAGAGGCACGCCCATTCAGAACGACCTTTATTTTGCGGTTATTTAAGAAAGATTGGATTAGGTCAAGCAGGCGACCGGTAATACCATAACCGCGTAGTTTGCATAAGAGGCCAGAGTGCCAAACCCTGTCGAAAGCCTTGGAGATGTCCAGAGCAACCGCGCGAGCCTCGTCAGACATCAAGGGCCTGTAGCATGTACTCCGTTACGGTTGTTTGCTAACAACCGTAACGGAGTACATAACGTGGACCTGGCAAAGCGGAATCCATATTGCCTGTCGGAGAACAGTTTGTGGGCGGTGAGATGATGAACTATTTCAGCATTGATTATATTATAGCCTCGAATACTTTCCCGAATATCGGTAGAAGACTGATAGGGCGATAGTTGGATGGGTCCGAGGGTTCACCACAATTCTTAAATACAGGAACGACTGAAGAGAACTTCCAGCATGCAGGAAAGCAGAAAGCAGAAAGGCAGTAGTTAAATAGTTTAGAGAGGACAGGGGAAATTTCAGGAGCACACCTCTTAAGGACTATCACCGGGATTCCATCGTCTCCACACGCCTTATGGGGGTCGAGTTTTGAAATTACTCTGGATACTACTGTCGGGGTAATAAATATGTCGAGCAGTTTGGCCTCAGTTCTAATAGGGAAGTCGGGTGGGTGTACTCCGGACGAGTCGAATGTGGAGTTGGATGAGAATCTGTGGGCAAAGCACTCAGCTTTGTCTGCAGATGACGTGAGAACCTCAAATCCATGGATTAAAGGAGGTATTGAGGATTTCCTATTGTTGAGCACTCGTTTACAAATCCTCCAATAGTCCTTGGAGCCGAACTTGCGGTCAGCTATGTGCTGTCGCATTCTCTCAGCAAACAACTGTTTGGCGTCATTTAGGGTTCTCTTGCACTCATTGTAAGCAGATGTGAACAGGCGCCTATTGTGATCAGTTGACTGTCTCCGGAATAGACGGAAGTAATGGTTCCTGTGGGCAATGGCGGCTGAGCAGGCCGGAGAGAACCACGGAGAGGAATGGGGTTTTAAGCAATACTTCCTGGTGGGTATGAAGGCATCAATGCCAGCTTTCACCCATGACGAGACCTCAAAGGCACAGTCATCAACTGATAGGTCGAACACTTTTCCCCAAGGGACGTCGCAGAGGAAATCGCGAAAGGCATCCCAGTCAGCTTTTTGGTAGAGGTAAGGAGGTCCTATAGGTGGGGGGGGGGGTCCTGGGGGGAGTGAGATTGGAAAGAAATACTGAGAGAGACTACAGTGTGGTCGGAGTTGCCGAGAGGGCAAAGCTGCGAGACTTGACAAGCGTCAGGCGCAGAGGTTAAACATATATCTAGCAGTGAGGAATGACCCGAGGGAGTGTTTGGGAAGCGAGTGAGGAAGTCCACCACTTGCGTAAGGGATTGGGAAATAGCAGAGTTCATGGCGTGAATGCCCGCCGGATCAGTAACGGCGTTTTCAAGCCATTCAGAGTGATGGGCATTGAGGTCTCCAAATACAAATATGTGGGCGAATGGGTGATAGGAAATAGCCTTATCTATGTCGTCATGCTATCTAGTAGGGAGCAGTCAGAAGAGGAGGGAGAATATATATATATATATATATATATATATATATATATATATATATATAAACGAAAACTCAACACGTCATTTAAACTGGTTATAAATTATAATTCATTTCAATGAGCTTAATTAGCTGATTTTATCAGACCACACAATATTCCTTCCATTCGGTACAAAAAATTTTGCCGGAATAAGCATTTTCTTTAATTGAAAAGAGAGATGAAAAATAAAAATAAAAAAATAAAAAAATAAGAAGAAAGAAAAAAGAGAGAAAAGAAAAGAGAGTCAGGATACCCACTGCACCATAACGCAAATCCAAATTTTGGCATAATTATTTAAAAACGGAAAACTAAATGCGAATACCTTGTAAAATAACGTAATGATACTTATGCACTATTGACAGAGCCAAAACTTTAAACTAAAGAGAAAAGCAAATCCCGAAATAAAAATAAACAAAAAATCTAAATAAATAAACAAATTAAGAAAATAATAAACAAATTGACAAGCTACAAATACACAAATAAACACAAGTAAATGCAATAATATCAATCAACAACAAATTAAGTAATCAATAACAAATAATGATTAAAATTGTATCAAACAATTCAGGGTAATAAGCGCATTCGAATACACAATTATTTCTTTACAATTGCCTCTGGAATAATTTCGAATATTACTGTTATTACCCAACTGTCAGAAATATACAAGTGACCTTTTACCGGTAATGAAACACTGACCAGCATGGCCGTGCTTACGGCCCCCGCAGACCCCGGAATTGCGGGGGGCGTAAGTTCCATAGGGGGCGCAAGGCCCTGGGAAACAGCAAGGCTCCTAGGCTCCGCAGAACAAATGTAATGAAAAAAATATTAACAAAATAATTAGTAGGTTTAACTGGAAAATTATTATCATACTTGTATGTTGAAATAAACATCTACCAACCCGTCTCGCTCTCTCTTTATATATCTAAACATAATCTTTGATAGAATTGTTCCGGACCAGAAGAGGCCGCAAATCATTTGTAAAAAAAATAAGGAACTTGAAAGAGTAATAGATTATAGATATCTGTTTCAGCATACAAAAAAAAGTAGTAAAAGTTGTGAAAATGTTCGTAATGTATAGCTTCAAAACGCCAATTCCGCGATTTCTTCCGTTTTTTCGTGAGCACAGAATATCTGCGTTCCAAGAGTATGTTATTTTGGTTAAAGTACCATTTATTGTGGGTTCAGTATGTTCGGAGGGCGCAAGTTGCACTCTGAGGAGCGGGGCGATGTTGCTAAGCACGGCACTGCTTACTAGCATATATAAAGAGTCATGCCGAAAGTAATGCACGTGGCCTGCAGATTGCTTTGAAGCATTAAACAGAGTGCTGCCATTTGGTTTTGACCGTAACGTAGATATTTACATTTACATACGCACTGATATTTCTGACATCGAACACATTTACGGATAAATACAGTAAACATTAAGAATATATTTATCATTAATTAAGAATATTTTTTTTCATTAATTAATGTTCACCAATACATTTTTGGTTCTTAAAGGAGCTCTTCAGTGATGTGCTGCCTTCATTGCCGATTTCGGGATTTTAAACATCATATCGGCTCAGGCACTAACCTCGACTTTCGGTCCAGAAGTACCAAGCCGGCTCCTTACTTTTGCGCTACTCGTATGAATGTAATTTTTTCTGTATTTACTAGCATTCCCACGCAAGGCCGGATGTGACACATGGTCATTTTATAGTGGGTATTCCCGGTCATATAGCCGGGCCAAAAAATGTCTGTCTATTTTTACTGAGTCGTGGTTCTACCCTTCGGCGGAACCATGACTGGGTTTGTGCTCTCTGCTCGGAAGCAGAGAGCGCCCTCTACCCGAAGGCAGAGTGCTGACAGTGTCATAGCGTCGTCAGGCGAGTGCCTAAGACGTTTGCTGTATTTACTAGCCTTCCCACGCAAGGCCGGATGTGACACATGGGCATTTATAGTGGGTATTCCAGGCCATATAGCCGGGCCGTGAATTTAATTTTTTCTTTTCAGCAAAAAAGTCATACTTTTTATTGCTAACTCTAGCCAATGGGAAGAGTTAATTTTACCACCCTCCCCTATTTAATAACAAATCCACCTATTTTTTTGGATCTTTATTCATGGCCACTCTTTCTGGTATGTTCGTCAATTTTAAGAATATATTTACTTAACAAAAAAAGTGATTTAATGACACCATACACTCAAAGAAAAAAATAATTAAACTCTTACGTTCGCCTCTTTCTTTTCCACTTTATTCCTAATTTTTTTTCTCTCTCTTTCTTTCTTTCTTTCTTTCTTTGTTTCTTTCTTTCTTTGTTCCGCAAATATTACTTTTAATAATCATGAATTTCGTCCCTTTTAATTTTTGCTACCTGCATCGTTTGCTTGTTTTAATTTAATTTGATTTTTAATTTTTTAATTTTTATTTTCATAGATAATTTTAAAAAATTCAATTTCCTACATGTATAATAACATTTAGATGTGCGTTGTAGTGCAGTGGATATCGACTCAGAAAGACAACTCGCGGTGGGGGGGCCGAGTTCAAATTCCAGTTGAATTCCTTGTATTCACTTACGCGCAAATACCCCCTGAGAAAGGTATTAATCCGTCTTATCCATCAAGTTATTTTTTTTTCAATCATTTCACCCCAAGCAAGGCGGAAATGCCACTGATGTGCAGGGGGCTACATAACTGTAAAGAGATTAATTAGAAGAGAGTGAGGAGTACAGACCAGTTAGAAAAGGGCAATAGAAAGATGAGAATGCAGGTGTGATGACAGTTACATAGATGGAGGGAAAGGGAAGGATATACAGGGTGGGGAGAGAGCTAGAATCCAGTGCTTAATAGATGAGTATTGACGTTGCATTTAAATTCTTGGAGGTTGTAGCCATCAGGAAAGCAAGAATATGGGAGAGAGTTCCACAGGCGGGAAGTGCGAGAGAAGAAGCTGCAGGAGTAGAATGGTCTGCATTTGGCTAACCTAACTGTGAATGTGTGGGACCCAGTTGCCAATCTGGTTGCACGAGTAAACACCTGTTGTGAAGGCACCAGTGACTTAAGTTCGTCCGAGAAGAAGCCATGAAAGTATTTATAAAACAGACGAAGGGAGGCCACATTTCGTCGGTGGGGAAGTGGCTGCAGTCGAGCCGCCAAGTCAGTACCTATCACATTACAGACTCTCCTTTGGAGCCTGGCGAGAATACTGAGGTGAACGGCAGGGGGGGCCTGACCATAAATGGAAGCAGTACTCCATGCACGGCGGATGGTTGACTTGTATATATGCAGGATGGATTCAGGCGGAAAAAACATCCTGGATCGACATAATGACCGAAATTTTATGGGTTAAATAATAGAACAGATTGGGTTCTATAGCCTTTGCTAGCAACTAGTCTACTGCAGAAAGCAATGGCAAGCTCATGCGGTATAATCTTCTACCCAGTCATTCATGTCTCTTTCGAGACATGATTGCCCTATGTGTGTATCACATATGGCACTTAAATGAATATAATTTTACAGTTTATGATTTACACCCCTTTGATTTCTTCTCCTTGCATTTTGATATATAATATATTTTTTAATTATTTTTACCTTTTTTTAATTAAAATTTTTCATTACATGGATTCTTAAAATGTTTAAATATTTAATGATTACAAAAACAGTGACTTAACTTTATAAGATTTAATACCCATAGCACATGAAACTCAGAGTCGTGCCATCGACGTAGGAAAATATGTATATTTATTAATATATATATATAGAATATAGCTCTGTTCATACATTGGACACTCTTTTAATAATAACTGAATAATAATATTAAACATGTGTGCACTCATATCTATCTATCTATATATATATATATATATATATATATATATATATATATATGTATATATATATATATATGAGTGCACGTATGTTTAATATTATTATTCAGTTAAATTATTTTATTTAATATTATATATATATATACATTTAACATACGCTTATATCTAAATAACTATATATATATATATATACCTACAAATTGCGGTGGATGAATTGTTGTTTAAATTAGGCACAAATTAAAATACCACTGACGTCTCATTTTAATAGATACATTTAGTTACACAATGAGATATTGAAATACTACAGAGTAAATTTATTCAATAAAATCACCATTGGCTTTAACCATGTTTTCCTGACAATACTGTTCGTCTCAGTGTTCTCGGCAGGCTCCAAAGGAGAATCTGTTATGTGATTGGTCCCAACCTGGCAGCCCTACTCATGCCACTTTCTCATCGGTGGGGTATAGCTTCCCTCTGTCTCTTCTACAAATATTTTTATGTCTTCTGCTCTGACAAACTTATGTCACTGGTGCTTCCTTTGCAAGGATTTACTCTTGCAACCATACTGAATACAAGGTCCCATTCTTTTACAGTTAAATCTACCAAATGCAGCCGACAATTCTACTCCTTCAGCTTCTTTTCTCGCTCTTCTCGCCTGTGGAACTCCCTTCCATATACTTGCTTTACTGACAGCTACAATCTCCTGGAATTTAAATTCAATGTCAACTTCCATCTCTTATCCACTTGACTCCAGTCCTTCCCTGCCATTTCCTCGTCCTTTCTACATCACCCTGTGTATTTTATTTTTCTTTCTCACTTTACCTTCGCAGCTGTCATCTCACCTCTATTCCCATCCTTCTCTTGCTGTTCTCTGACACCCACTGGAACTGGTACGAATTTCTCTTCACGCTACTCCTGTCTAAACTTTTACTCTCTTATGTAGCTCTCTTTCATCAGTGGTGGTACCGTCTTGCTTGAGGTGAAACAATTAAATACCTGAGAAATAAGTGTTTAGCATGCAATTTTATTTAAAATTCGATATATATTATTTTTTAAAATCATATCACTCCGAGCAAGGCGGTAGCGCCACTGATGTGCAGGGGACTAAATAAGAGTAAAACAATTAGATAGACGAGAGTGAGGAGAGGGGTGAACCATTTAGAGAGGAGCAAGATAAAGAAGGGAATACAGGTGTGATGACAGTTGCAGAGGTGGAGAGAAAAGAAAGCATATACAAGGTGGTGAAGAAAGAACTAGAATCAAGTGGTTAAGAGATTAGTATTGACCTTACATTTAAATTCTTGGAGGTTGTAGCCGTCAGGAAAGCAAGAATATGGAAGCGAGTTCCACAGGCGGGAAGTGCGAGAAAAGAAGCTGAAGAAGTAGAATTGTCGTCTGCATTTAGTTGATCTAACTGTGAATGGGTGATACCCAATTGCCAGTCTGGTTGCACGAGTAAACACCTGTTGCGGAGGCACCCATGACTTAAGTTCGTTGGAGCAGAAGCCATGAAAGTATTTATATAACAGACAAAGGGAAGCCACATCCCGTCGGTGGGAAAGTGGCTGGAGTCGAGCCGCCAAGTCGGTACCTATCACATTACTAATTCTCCTTTGGAGCCTGTCAAGAACACCGAGATATACAGCGGGGGCGCCTGACCATATATGGCAGCAGCACTCTATGCACGGACGAATGGTTGATTTGTATACATGCAAGATGGATTCAGGCGGGAAAAACATCCTGGCCCGACACAGTGTCCCAACTTTCCTAGCAGAGGATTTAGCTATTGACTTAATGTAGTGATTCTACTTGAGATCAGAAGAGAGGGTATGGCCGAGGAGGCGCAGTGTATTGCTCTCGGGGAGACTCGCTTGGTCCATGCTTATGGGAGGCAGGAGAGGTTGCCTGTGATGATTGACAGATAGCAGTTTGGTCTTAGACGCATAGAAATTTACAAGCGATTTCTTACTCCAATTCACCACAAATGTAGATCACTCTCAAGATCAGCAGCGGCAATATGTTTGCCCGACACGCCGGGTTTTTTTTACTGATGCGGGAGTAAATGGTGGTGTCATCTGCGTAGATGCCTACTTGGCTCTTGATCTCGTCTGGGAGGTCATTTATGAAAATAAGAACGGGCAGTAGATTTTGTCAGTAGCTCCTTGAGCAGCCCAGATATGGCACCAACTTATTTCACTAGAAACTCTTATTGTATGGAAGACATAACTTCTGCATTTGCCCTTAAAGTTATCCGAAAATGTTGGTTTGGTATAGTTCTAATGAATACAATGCTGGATGACCTTTGACGGACTGAAATATAAACAAAGACGGCCGTAGAAGGTTAAATTTCCGGCACGTTGCCAACAAAAAAAAAAAAAATGCCAGAATCCGCCTTTTGAAAAATGCACGAAACACCTACACACATGCACAACCTCATATATATATATATATATATATATGAGGTTGTATGTTTTTCATTAAGTCTGATTAACCATTTTACTTGCGGGCTGCACGGTTTCGTAGATATTCCACCGGGAACTCAATAAATACTTGTGTGAAATTTACGAAGGCAACGAGAATTCTCCCCGGTTGTTCGTGCTAGATTTCCAAAGCCATCGGTCGATAAGAAGAAATATAGCGTTTTGCCATTAACATGATTGCAAGAGACAGTTGCTGGCATGCAGTAGGGAAATCAGAAACAGCAGTTTTATTTCACTGACAAATATATTTGACTCTCTCCGGCAGTATATATATATATATCTATCTCTATCTATTAATACACGCACACAGAGCTAAATATGTATTCACTCTTCATCTAAATGCACACACACACACACACACACACACACACACACACACACACACACACACACATATATATAAGAAAAATTAAGGCAGACACGTTATTTCATGGTGAATCGGACGTAGGGGCCTATTTCAGGCGGACCATTATCAGCTTATCAGTATATATATATATATATATATATATATATATATATATATATATATATAAACTTATTTATAAATGGACCTTCGTCTCTGTGTGTGTGTGTCTGTATGTGTGTGTATCCGTTACCTATAACCTCCGAAACGGCTGAACCGATTTTCTTGAAAATTTACACAGTTGTACTATAAGCGTCTGCGAGTGTTCTTAGATAGGTTTTGTGTCGCGGTACCACTGATAAATATCGAAAATTGATTATCGAAAAAATCGGGTTATAGAAGGAGTGATCCGATTTTAATCAAATTTGATACACTCATAGACAAAGTCATAAGAAACAATATTCAGAAGTTTCAAGGTTGCAGTTCTTAAAATAGTGCAAAAAATCAATAATATATATATGTATAAAGCGATACTAGGAAATCAAAATTTTACTTACATTCATTCATTTTTCTTTCAGTCTACGGTTTCGCTTTAACTGGAAACTTTTTATTCTTTTGTGTCAACGTCCAAGGAGTTTGAGCTCCAAAACCATGGATTAGTTTTAAAGGTTTGATTACACCCGAGCAACTCCGGGCTATATATATATATATACTAGAAAAATGTTAAATATTCTACAATTTCATGGTTAATATGTATTTTGCAAACAAACATGCTCGTCAGACCCAAATGATACAACAGTTAATCTTTTAACTCTTGTATCATTTGGGTCTGACGAGCAGGTTTTCCTGCGAAATACGTATTACCCATGAAATTGTAAAATATCTAAAGAATTTTATAGATGATATTACTCTGATAAATTAAGTATATAAATTTAACATTGAATTATTTTCAGTTCGTCTCTATCGGAATTTACCTGACTTAAATACCAAATATTCTACGTATATATATATATATATATATATATATATATATATATATATATATATATATATATATATACTGTTCGTTCTCCTTTCCTTTTGTTTTTCTTTCTCTTTCTCTTTTTTCCGTTTATGATTTTTCTATATTTTTCTTTTTCTTTCTTTCTTTTGTTTTTTTTTTAATGGGCGGGGAAATGGTTTTGTAGATTACCGTTACAAATATCTATTCTCGTCATGGGCACGTGAGTGTCTGTATGTGATTCTTTTCTGCATGATTTTCAATATTAACTGTTGTATCATTTGGATCTGACGAGTAGCAGCTTTTTTCTTCGAACTGCAAAATATGTATTACCCATGAATTTGTAGATTATCTTCTTTTTATCTAGATTATATTACTCTGAAAATTAAATATATAAATTTAACATTGAGTACTTTTGAGTTCGTCTCTATCGGAATTTACCTGACTATATATATATATATATATATATATATATATATATATATATATATATATATATATATATATATATATATATATATATATATATATACTTAGAATTGTTATGCAAATATATAAATATTGTTATAATTATTGTTATATAAATATACATTGCGGAACGTAAATTTCTATCTTTCGAGATTTCTATCTCGTCATCAGGCAAAGTTTGATGTTATTTGTGGAAATGATTTTCATTTGAATACAACAAACAATAGGTTTATTAGTCATAGATGTGAGAATTCATAAAATTTCTGTGTGTTTCGTTTAACTATTCAGTAAAGAGAATCACTTTAAAATTTGACAAGTAGTTTTCTATTTTGGTAAATGTTCATTTTAGGTACCGACGGCTTTTCCCCACTTCAAATTTATCCAAAATAGCATTATTTCTGTGCAGATGTATATGCTGAACTCAAATCAACAATTAGTTATTGAAGAAATTTAACTTTTTTGCTTTGAAAGTCCATAAAAAAACGAACTACATCTCGCACTTTTTCTCTCCCGTAACTCTCACGAAGTCATGTAATTAACTGCAGAATTTTTTGTAGAATTTTGGCTGATTTTCTTCCTTTACTGAAACTTCCGGCGATGTACTTTCTGATCTGAGAGTAACAAGTGTAGAAATACAATAGCTCATTACTTTAATTTCCGGAAGTACATCGACGGAAGTATCAGTAAATGAAGAAAAATAGACAAAGAATTTGCCAAAATTCGTGCAAATGCGCAGTTCGTCATTCTGCAGTTCAGTACATGACTTCGTGAGAGTTACGGGAGAGAAAAAGTGCAAGATATAGTTCGTTTTTTTTATGGACATTTAGATAAAAAAGGTAAGTTTCTTCAATAACTAACAGTTGATTTGAGTTCTGCATATACATTTGCACAGAGATAATGCTATTTTGGATAAATTTGAAGGGGAAAAGCGACGGGACTTACAACGAAAGTTTACCTCTATTTTTAAGGAATAGACGCTTTCTTACTTCATCCTTAACGGTCAAAGTGTCAACTTAATTTTAACTTAATTTAATTTTTATTTATTCTGCCTAACGACGAGATAGAAATCTCGAAACATAGAAACTTTCGTGACGCAATGTATTTTTCATTTGATTTGTAGAACCAATTTTATTATATAATTAAACTTCTATTGGATTGAGCATTTAAAAAAAAAACGTAAATGTCAAAGAACTCAAAATCGTAAATCTTTGGGCCCTACTTACCTTGATTCATATATATATATATATATATATATATATATATATATATATATATATAATTTCACCACAGGTAAGGTTATAAAACGACTAGGACGCAAGGGTTTAATCTGAGTAAAACAGAATGATATGACTTCAGTGGAGAGATATGCGGAGTAGTTATAATAACCTACTACTTCATAACATTCACCAAATATGGTGAGATAATTTTATTTCTATTGTTTTTTTTTTAATTTTTATTTTTTAGTTCAAATTTCTGAGTCAATATATATATATACATATTCGTCAATATTGACAGATGTGCGTTGTGGTGCAGGGGATATCGGTTTGGAAAGGGAAATCGATGAGTCGAGTTTTATTTCCAGTCGAACACTCTGCATTTACTTACGCACTGGTACCCCTGGAAAAGGTATTAATCCGTCCCTTCCCTCCAGTTATGGGTTAAATGACTGAGGTCTGCTGTTCATGCGATCTGTGGCGAACTTCTGCACTGATTGTTTGTTATCAGCAGTTCAAAAACGGGAGAGTCCATAATATATATATATATATATATATATATATATATATATATATATATATATTAAAAAAGGATTAATTCAAAGATGTTGAATAGCCATTTCGATATGAAGATCCCCACGGGGGACGACACATCACCTCAGCAACAGAAAAAACCTTTCAGAAACTGGAGAAAAATTAGTCTACTTTTCCTTTTTAAATAGATTGCAAAGAAATTAAAAAATAAACAATAAAATAAAATAAAATAAAAAAAATAAAAATAAAAATAAAGGGAAAGAAAAAGAAAAAGAAAACGAAAAAGAAAAAGAAAAAGATAGAATAAAATCAAATAAATAAGAAAAGAAAAAAAATTGACATCGTCTGGGTTCGCAAAAAAAAGGAAGAATGTAACTAAAAATTAACAGACAGACGCGTTAAATCGACGTAGTTTAGGCAATACGGAAAAAAGGTGGTAAGAGAGATAAAAGAAGGAAGGGAGGGTAAAAGAAAGAAACTAAAGAAAAAATTTTTTTTAAATATTACAGACGCTGGACAAATTCAAAAACCTAATTTCCCCAAAACGTTGAAGTATTAGAAAAAGGCCTTTACTTAAAAAGGCATAATTATTAATAAAAGGGAATAAAAAGATATAGGATTTAAAATAAAATTATTTTTAAAAAAATTAGGTCATTTGAAATTAGACTAAATAAAGACAACACTAGGTAAAAAAAAAAAAAAAAAAAAAAAAAAAAATTACAATTATTATATACATACCTATAGAAGTACACACATACATACATATATATACACACACACAATTCTACGAATAAGAATACATATATACACATACACACACATACATTCAATTTATTACACACTATTATACATATATATATATATATATAAATATATACACACATATATATTATTACACACCTATATACACATACATGCGCATACACACATACATATGTGTGTACACACCTATATACAAAAAATTCATATACACATAATATACATGTGTACACACACATGCACACACACACACACACATATATATATACATATATACCTATATACACATACATACACATATTCCATATGCACTCACACACATACATATTAATGAATATTATGAAAAGGAGCATTTAAATAGCTAAAAAAATTTTTTCCCAAAATTACATATAGCCCACATACATAAATACATATACATACATATATATAAAAAAGTACATCCACACACAAACATACACAAAAAAAAAAAAAAAAAAAATTAAATTTAAAATTAAAATTAAAAATTTTTTTTAAATATTAAAAAAATTATAGAAAAAATTTAGAATTTAAAAATAAAAATTTGAAATTAGAAGTTAAAATCCGCCCTATGGCGGCACTTGTTTATAAATTCCCTCCTAAAGTTCAAAAGTAAATCCTGATGAGGATACTTCAAAATCAGAATCTTCTCCAATAAACACAGACGACACCTATCACGAAAACCCTTAGGGGTACAAGCTGAGCCTATTAATTTCCAGCTGATTATAGGGTCCTGCCCTTCCTCCTTCATTTCCCAGAACCTACGTGATAGTGCCGTCTGGAATCTCTGTTTAGGGTTCGAAAACGAGTACCTGTGATTATAAAGCCTCTGTTTGAAAGAGCCCGCGGACATGCCAATATATGTCCGGTAATTGTCCTTGTTATTAGATGGAGAAATGCGGGCTTCATAAATTACATGGGTGGATTTACATTTGCCTTGCACCGGGCAGGCATCCACCGAATAACAATTGCATTTGTCGACAATTCCGGATTTAGCTTCCGTATTATTTAGTTTCATTAAAATTTGTTTATTGTGGGAATTAATTATATTATCTATATTTGAGGTGCAAGAATAACTAATTTTTAGGGTGAATCTATTAAAAATTTTATTTAAGGGATTGTTATTATTATTAAAATGTTTATCGATTAATTTGAGAAAATACCTACCAATATTTATATTAGTTAGCTTACAATAAGGAGGGTTAAACCAAATTATCTTCCTTTTTCTACATTTTCGGGTGTTTTTAGTTTTTGATGATTCTGGGTTTATAGCAGGCTTATCATATTTTAACTTATTAACAAAACCGCTTTTCTGAAGGGCCTTATCGTAAATTTCTTTGCTTGCGTTGAAAATTCTTATATTGGAAGATAATTGGTTAACCCTATTATTTACTATCTTGGGTATTTGTCTTATAATATTCTTGGGGTGGTTGGATAAACTATTTATATAGGTGGGAGAACTATTATCTTTAAGAAAGGGTTGGTAGGAACCATCATTTAAGTTAAGGGTGATGTCTAGATAGTTTACAATTTTGAGATTGGAAGTAACCTCAACCTTAAAACCAAGAAAATTAAGGGCTCTGATAATTTTCTTATGTATTCTATTAGTGTAAGGCCCATTGGAATTGGGAATACATATCAGTCCATCATCCCGATATAGTCCTATTAGTTTAGGGTCTAAAAATCTACCTAAAATATCTAAAATATAAATGCCTATTAGATCTGCTACCTGGGCAGAATCATAGGCTCCCATAGGGACATCAAAACTATCTTCAGGCCCTTTAGTCCAAGTAGAGCTATCAAAGGCGAGAATAGATTTTCTAGCACCCAGTATAATTCTATAGTCACAATCCGAAATATTAACATAACCCCTAGCAAAGTTTAAACAATCCACAAGAAGTTTTTTTGATATAGAGGAATAGAAATCCACAATATCAAATTTAAGGAAAGTGGATTTAGATTTGTCATTGATATTATCAAACCATTTTATGGTATCTAAGGAACTCTTCCAAAGATTCAGTTGTAAATTAGATTGTAACTTCTCTATTAAGTTCTTCAGAACCACCCTAGAAACTATGCCTAATTCACTCTTAGTGGGATTAATTAGTCTAGTTTGTAATTTATTTTGGAAATTAGGCTTGTGGTCCTTAAATAAAATGTAAGCTTCTTTGGTAGAAATTTTTCCAATTCTATCACTAATATTTAGTTCATTTGCAAATTTAGCCATATAGGAGTTAATTTCCGATAAAATTAGGTTACCTCTGTCTATTTTGTAATGACTAGTTATACTATTTTTAAGGATATTTAGGTAATTGGTGGTATTACACTTGTAAATGTTATTTGATTTGTCCGATTTAATCCATAGGTCTTTGGAATTCTTTAAGGTATTAATGTTCGACTTTAGTAAATCCTGGAATTCATTTGAAGTACCCCGGAACTTGATTTTGGGGATCAAATTAAAAAAAAGGTCTTTTTCAAACGAGTTTAAACAGAGATTCCAGACGGCACTATCACGTAGGTTCTGGGAAATGAAGGAGGAAGGGCAGGACTCTATAATCAGCTGGAAATTAATAGGCTCAGCTTGTACCCCTAAGGGTTTTCATGATAGGTGTCGTCTGTGTTTATTGGAGAAGATTCTGATTTTGAAGTATCCTCATCAGGATTTACTTTTGAACTTTAGGAGGGAATTTATAAACAAGTGCCGCCATAGGGCGGATTTTAACTTCTAATTTCAAATTTTTATTTTTAAATTCTAAATTTTTTCTATAATTTTTTTAATATTTAAAAAAATTTTTAATTTTAATTTTAAATTTAATTTTTTTTTTTTTTTTTTTTTGTGTATGTTTGTGTGTGGATGTACTTTTTTATATATATGTATGTATATGTATTTATGTATGTGGGCTATATGTAATTTTGGGAAAAAATTTTTTTAGCTATTTAAATGCTCCTTTTCATAATATTCATTAATATGTATGTGTGTGAGTGCATATGGAATATGTGTATGTATGTGTATATAGGTATATATGTATATATATATGTGTGTGTGTGTGTGTGCATGTGTGTGTACACATGTATATTATGTGTATATGAATTTTTTGTATATAGGTGTGTACACACATATGTATGTGTGTATGCGCATGTATGTGTATATAGGTGTGTAATAATATATATGTGTGTATATATTTATATATATATATATATATATGTATAATAGTGTGTAATAAATTGAATGTATGTGTGTGTATGTGTATATATGTATTCTTATTCGTAGAATTGTGTGTGTGTATATATATGTATGTATGTGTGTACTTCTATAGGTATGTATATAATAATTGTAATTTTTTTTTTTTTTTTTTTTTTTTTACCTAGTGTTGTCTTTATTTAGTCTAATTTCAAATGACCTAATTTTTTAAAAAATAATTTTATTTTAAATCCTATATCTTTTTATTCCCTTTTATTAATAATTATGCCTTTTTAAGTAAAGGCCTTTTTCTAATACTTCAACGTTTTGGGGAAATTAGGTTTTTGAATTTGTCCAGCGTCTGTAATATTTAAAAAAAATTTTTTCTTTAGTTTCTTTCTTTTACCCTCCCTTCCTTCTTTTATCTCTCTTACCACCTTTTTTCCGTATTGCCTAAACTACGTCGATTTAACGCGTCTGTCTGTTAATTTTTAGTTACATTCTTCCTTTTTTTTGCGAACCCAGACGATGTCAATTTTTTTTCTTTTCTTATTTATTTGATTTTATTCTATCTTTTTCTTTTTCTTTTTCGTTTTCTTTTTCTTTTTCTTTCCCTTTATTTTTATTTTTATTTTTTTTATTTTATTTTATTTTATTTTATTTTATTGTTTATTTTTTAATTTCTTTGCAATCTATTTAAAAAGGAAAAGTAGACTAATTTTTCTCCAGTTTCTGAAAGGTTTTTTCTGTTGCTGAGGTGATGTGTCGTCCCCCGTGGGGATCTTCATATCGAAATGGCTATTCAACATCTTTGAATTAATCCTTTTTTAATATATATATTTGCTCTGTAATATTTTATTACATGGAGCTCTCTTCCTGTATCATTTTTTAATATTAAAATAAATTTTTAATATTAATTAGGATCGGGTTTTTTGGAATTTACCTTCCTGCTTTTTTCCCTTGGATTGAAGTATCTGAATTAAAATATATATATATATATATATATATATATATATATATATATATATATGAAACCGCAACTGAACCATATTTCCATGCCTGATGATGGTGTATTGAGCATAAAATTTTTGATAAGTTTTGTGTTGCAGTATGCTAGGTAAAATAAAAAATACAAGATTCAAGAAAATAGAAGGAGGCGATTGGATTAAAAAAAAACTAGTGAAACAGTAAAACGATGAGAACTAACTGACAATCAAGTAAAACGTTGAAGTTCATGAAGACTATACAATCAGAACAGCTCATCGGAATGATTACCATGAAAATATTTTCGGAAAAGACAGAGAGAAGCCGCTATGTCAAGTTGAGATGCTTAGTCAGGATCGTTGAAGTTCATGAAGACTATACAATCAAAACAACTCATGGGAATGATTACCAAGAAATTTTTTTTAGAAAAGACAGAGAGAAGCCGCCACGTGAATTTGAGATTCTTAGTCAGGATCGAACACATGACAAGTCCTTCTTTGAACACATAACAAATTCTTCTTCGTTCTTACAATTTTTTTTTATAATCATATCGCCCCAAGCAAGGCATTTTACTGCCACTGTTTTGCAAGGGATTACATAGGAATAAAATTATAAGAAAGAGTGACAGTTTATAGGTAGTGTCAGGTAGTGGGTAATAGATGGAAGAGAATACTAATGAGAGTGGAGTAGACGGAGAAAAGAGTATAAGAGAGAGGGAGAGAGAGAGAGATGATGCAGGTTAGTGAGATAGGTGACTATTGACTTTACATTTAAATTCTTGGAGATGGTAGCTGTCGGGGAAGCAAGTAAACGGAAGGGAATTCCACAGACAGGAAGTGCGAGAAAAAAAGCTGATAGAGTAGAAGTTGCATTTACATTTTATTAGTTTCACAGTAAAAGGGTTGAATCTAGTTGCTAATCTTTTGACTCGAGTAAATTCATATATAGGAGGCTCCAAGGAGCTAATCTCATCGCAGCAGATGTCGTGAAAGTATTTGTAGAAAAGACACAGAGAAGCCACATTGCGCCGGTGGGAAAGTGACATACATCTCGATATTCTTGATAATATTCAATGTCACGAATCTCGAGATATATAGTAGAAACTCCAAACCAGTTATAGAAACAGTATTCAATTTCCAAACATCTTCATTACATTGTGACCTGGTTCATAGTTGATGTTATTGATAGAAAAATAAAATAAAAATCATCCTTGTTAATGTCTAAACTAAACTAGACCAAAACCATTGGATATATATATATATATATATATATATATATATATATATTAAAAGAGTTTGACATACATTATATATATATATATATATATATATATATATGTTAAAAGAGTTTGACATACATTATATTACAAAAAATTCATCTACAGTTCTACGATCTCAAGGAAAATTAAATAAATAGCTTTACGGAAAGACAAGAAAATCTCATTAGAAAGAAAGAAAAATGTGCTGGATTGCTATGTGATATCTGTCCTTTTGTATGGAAGGGAATACTGGACGATCTCATCAAGGATGAAGGAGATGCCTGAGGCAGCAGAAATGTGGTTTTATAGAAGGATGCTGAGGATTCCATGGACGGAGCAAGTGTGCAACGATGAGGTGTTGTAAAGGATGCAAACGAGATGAAAACTGATACTAAATATCAGGAAGAGACAAATGAAGTTTCTGGGACACGTAATGAGAAAATAGGGCCTGGAGAACTCAATACTAACAAGTCGGATTTATGGAAGGAGAGACAGCGGAAAGCAGCGCGAGACGTACTTGTTAGGTCTGAGCAAATGGTTGGCGGAGCGGGGCTTGAAAGTGATACCAAGAGGAAGAATATTGAGAGCGACAAGTGACAGTGCGAAGCGGAAGTCCATGATCGCTTGCGCCCTGAAAGAACAAGGCATATGAAGAAAGAAGAAGAAGAAGAAGAGAAAGAATCTTAGTATCTTGTTAGTCGTCTTTAATGGAAATTATATAAAAGAAGGATTCCTGTCCAAACACACAAGTATACATATACATATATATAAACTGTTTACACTATGCTATAATATATAGTCCTATCCCATTAGTTAATTTTATATACCTTAAATCCAACATTAATTAACTATTAGATTACTGTTTAAGATTACTTTCACTACCAGTAAACTCTAAAATCGAGTAATTCCACCTTTAATAATTAACTTACATTAAAGTTCTTTTTATATTAACAACATCCATGTAGACAAATATTTTATTGTTTTAATTCCAATCTTGTCGCAGCTCAAATAATATATTACCTAAATATTTGTTCCATATATATTTAAACTGACAAATGACACTTCTTTTTGGCATGCCAATACAATCAGACGACAACAGTTTTTGTGTCTCAATATTCATTGTCAATACCCACAAATCTTTTAAGTTATAATAACCTACTACTTCATAACATTCACCAAATATGGTGGGATAATTTTATTTCTATTGTTTGTCTGTTTTAATTTTTATTTTTTAGTTCAAATTTCTGAGTCAATATATATATATATATATATATATATATATTCGTCAATATTGACAGATGTGCGTTGTGGTGCAGGGGATGTCGGTTTGGAAAGGGAAATCGATGAGTCGAGTTTTATTTCCAGTCGAACACTCTGCATTTACTTACGCACTGGTACCCCTGGAAAAGGTATTAATCCGTCCCTTCCCTCCAGTTATGGGTTAAATAACTGAGGTCTGCTGTTCATGCGATCTGTGGCGAACTTCTGCACTGATTGTTTGTTATCAGCAGTTCAAAAACGGGAGAGTCCATAATATATATATATATATATGAAACCGCAACTGAACCATATTTCCCTGCCTGATGATGGTGTATTGAGCATAAAATTTGATAAGTTTTGCGTTGCAGTATGCTATTATGAAAACAATAATAACTACATATCTATAAATGCTTTACGTCTGCACTGAGTACTTTATAAAAAACAAATATTAAAGTGTGGAATATAAATCCATTGGCTTAAACCACACACACACACACACACACACACACACACACACACACACACACACATACATATATATATTTATTTATTGTTAATCAGTTTTTTGATCATAATTAAATTAGACCAGTACACAGTTGCATTAAAATCTGCTAATGCATATATATTGTAGAGTATTTGATTTTGAATATTGATTTTTTGAATATTGATTTCCAAGCGTTATTCTCTATACATGCATATATATATATATATATATATATATATATATAACAACACAGAGGAAAGTAGAAAACAACTGCTTTCGAGCACAAAAATAAACTGCTAAATACAAAATTCAGCCAGAAAAATGTAGATCAAAATATACTTAACAAAATAACTTCTCACACCTATATACCCGGGTTTCAACCGTGAGGTATCTTCAGGCAGAAAGTCATTTTGCTTAATGATACCTCAAGGTTGAAACACAGATAACTAGGTGTGACACCTTATTTGTCGGATTTCGATCCCAGCATGAAGCTAAACGGATAACCTAGCTGCGATACTGCGAAAAACACTTCTCTGCAGATGATTATATATATATATATATGTATGTATGTATATATATAAAGTCATCCGCAGGCAGACAGATCTGTTTCGATGTATCACAGCTCATCAGTACGGTTAGACTCCGATTGCTTTTTAACCCAGGATTGAAACCAAACAGAGAATTGACATCAGTCAGCGATTCTACCTCTGAGCTATGGTAGATGGGGGTAGACTTTTTAGCGTGTATATTATCATTATACACGCCCAATAGCTGAGAGTGATATATATATATATATATATATATATATATATATAAGTGTGTGCATGATGGTTGGATGTTATATGTATTAACCTTATGTGGTTATATATCAATCAGTTGAATGTCATACGTGAGACACGGTTTGGGCGATCATGCCTTGAAAGAGACATGACTGACTTGGCAGATTATCCCAATGTAGGTTGTCATTCCTTTCTGCGGTGAACTGGTTGACAGCCAAAACTATAGAACCAAATCTGTCCTATTATTTAACTCGAAGAGACTGTTTAACACCTTTTCCAAGGGTATTTGTGCGTAAGTGAATGCAAGGAATTCAACTGGAATTCGAACTCGTCTCCCCGATTTCTCCTTCCGAACTGATATCCACTGTTCCACAACGCACATCCATTATATATAATGCTTCAAAAATAGAAAAGAATTATTTGATTTTTAAAAATTTATAGAAATGAAAAATATGTATGTGGTTTCATATGTGTACGTTAGAAATCAATAAGTATGAATGAGAAAATAATCGATAAAATTTCTTGTTTAATTAATAATCCCGTTCCTCTCTTCAATGTGGTCGGCAAGCAATTATTCCAGATAAGATCCAGAACATTTGCATACATTGTTTATTCTGTAAAATCTAGGAAGGATTTAATGTAAAAAAAAAAAAACACATAAATAAATAAATAAATAAAAATAAAAATAAATGTAAAAAGGAAAGCTAAATTATCAAAATTGAAAGTTTGGAAATAAAGAGAAAATGAGGAAGAAAGAAAGAATCCGGAGAGAAAAGAAGAATGAATGAGAGTCGGACAAAAGAAAACGAAAGAAATTGAGCGAAATTCAATTGGAAAGATTGAAGAATAAAATTGAATGAAAATCATTCTTAGTAAAGAGAAAATAAAGTAAAAAGAAGAAAATAAAAATGAAAATAAAAAAAGGAAAAACCATTGCATGATTTTCTGTTTTTCTCTTTGTCTCTCTATTTTCTCTCTCTCTCTTTCTATATATATATATATAACTGTTTTATTTCCCTCTCTCCATGATTTTGACTCTCATCCTCTCTCTTCCTCAGCTTGACGTGAAATGTTCGATTTGAAATCTGCATGATTTACTCTCACTCTCTCTCTCTCCCTTTATCTATACGGTTTTAATTTTATATATATATATATATATCTCAGTCATTTTACTTTCACGCTTACTATCATTTTCTCTCGCTGTCTATCTTTCTCAATGATTGTGATTCTCACTGTTTTCTTTCTCTCTTGCTCGCTTATGAGAAATCTGAGATTTGAAATAAAAACTTTATTGGGCGTGTATAATGATAATATACACGCTAAAAAGTCTACCCCCATCTACCATAGCTCAGAGGTAGAATCGCTGACTGATGTCAATTCTCTGTTTGGTTTCAATCCTGGGTTAAAAAGCAACTGTTCTAACCGTACTGATGAGCTGTGATACATCGAAACAGATCTGTCTGCGGATGACTATATATATATATATATATATATATATATATATATATATATATATAATCATCTGCAGTCTTATTTTGTCTCTCTATATATAATATTTGGATGTGAGTTGTGGTACAGTGGATATCGGTTCGGAACGAGAAACCGGCGAGCCGTGTTCGAATTCCAGCTGAATCCATTGTATTCACTTACGTGCAAATACCCTTGGGAAAGGTATTAATCTGTCTCTTCCTTCCAGTTATGGATTAAATAGCAGGACAGATTGGGTTCTATAGCCTTGGCCGGCAACCAGTTTACCGCAGAAAGCAATAGCAACCTACTGCGGGATAATCTTCTGTCCAGTCAGTCATGTCTCTTTCGAGACATGATCGCCCAAGTGTGTATCACGTATGGCACTTGACTGATATAATAGTCAGTTGAGTGCCGTACGTGATACTCCCTTTGGAGATCGTGTCTCGAAAGAGACATGACTGACTGGACAGAAAATTTTCCGCATTTGGTTGCCATCATTTTCTAAACTGGTTGCTAACCAAGGCTATAAAACGCAATTTGTCCTGTTATTTGACCCATAGCTGCAGGGAAGAGACGTAAGTGAATGCAACGAATTCAACTGGGATTCAATTTCTCCGATTTCTTGTTCCGAATCGATATCTACTGAACCACAAGGCATATATATATATTAGTCATCCACATACAAGCCTGTTTCGCTGTATCACAGCTCATCAGTGTGGCTAGACGCATCCACTTGCTTCTGTCCGGGATCGAACCTCGACCAATTTGGTGTCAGTCGGATTCGCTACTCCCTAAGTCATCGACGCATGGAATCCGAGAAGGGAAATCTTTACGTGTTGTATATAAGCAGTGTATACACCCGCCAGTCACCGAGAGAACTCGATTCATTTCTGAAGAGACACGCATATAGCAGAAGCGGAAGCTGTTTTCAAAATTTTCTTCTCCAGAGAGCTCAATCATAATGAGAGCATAATATATATATATATATATATATATATATATATATATATATCCTGTGTGTATTTAGGCAGCATTTTTCATTAATGCATTTTTCATTGAATAATATAAACATATTGTGTCTATTTATTTTATGCAATTCTTTTTTCATATAAGCTTAATAGCATTTTCATTAAAAGAAGAAAGAAAATTACAATATTGATACATAATTTTTGTAATAATCCAGTCTAAGCTTTCGGCTTACATAAGCCATTTTCAAAGATGTCAATTGCATAATATATTATAAACAAAGGACACACTATAATGACAAACTGTTTTTATTTACATGGAAGATTTCCAAGCAACAACAAACTCGGGCATTTATGACGCTGGAATCGAATGTCGCATCACAGCTTGTGACGTCGCACATGACCAAGCGATAGTGAAAACAAGAAATATTCTATATATATATATATATATATATATATATATATATATATATATATATATTCATTTTTAAACGAGTTATTTCGCTAGCGTGGTTTCTACCATGAGGGATGTCTTCAGGCGATTTTTAATAACTGATTTTACTTTTTACCGTTTTTCTTTTTAAGAACGCTCTTGTAACGGTGTTTTATTTGAACGTTCACGTGGCAGAGAATTTATGAACGCACATTGTTTAAATTCAAACGAATTATGACGTCTTCATCCATTAGTGTGGATGCATTTTGTCATAAAATCCGTTCTTTCATTTAACAGATCGTCAAAAGTTGTACAATATAATTGTATAGAACACTTTTTAATACAAATGTGTACTGGTCTAACCCTTTTAGGACCGAAAACTAAGTATTAAACAATATGTATATATATATATATATATATATATATATATATATATATATATATATATATATATAATACGTAGAAATGTTAAACCAGTGGAGAGTAATAAATAAATTAAACTCATTATATATTATAAAAAATTTAAAACAATTAACCTCATAATCTCTAATAACCCTACAAGCACTAAACTAAATTCTCTACAAAAAAACAATGTAGTGTACCAATTTATATGCCCGTTCAGAGATTGTATCTCTGGTACAAATAAAAAACCCAGTACATATATTGGTTTTATTACAACCACTCTCTCCTGTAGACTTACATGTCCCCTTTCTAATCAGAGTACAATTAAACAACATTTCTCAGAAAAACATAAACATGTAGGTAATATCAGACAGATTTTAGTCAATATTACAATAATCCTTACTCATCCACACAGTAAAAAGAACCTTCAGATATTGGAGGCCATGTACATTAAATCCAAACAACACACACTTAATAAAACCACATTTAAAACCTGGCCATAACATATTACATTGCATTTGAATACATGGACCTGTTGTCATTTCGCGCTGTCACGCGGTGTGACGTCATAGAACCGCATTGCAAATTTGTGAATTGCGTTTGTTATTTTTGGTAACTATTGCCGTTGCCTAGCGGAGTTTTATGTCAACACAAAATAAAATCGTCGTTGATGGTGGATGTTATTGTTTTACCGTCTTGGTGACCTCTCTGAAGATGGCTTATGTGAGCCAAAAGCTTAGAAACAAATTAATAAAAAATTATCCAAATTTTGGAGAATTTTTGTCTTTATTTTCAACTGAAATTAAACAATATATATATATATATATATATATATATATATATATATATATATATATTGAATTATTGTTAATCAGTCCTTTGTCATATTTAAATTTGACTAGTACACAGTTGTATACGTGCTTAAGGAATATATAATATAGTGTTTTTAAATATTTTTAATTTGGAAATGTGTTATTTCTGCAAACTAGATTTCAACATTTCGGTATCTTCGAATAATTTATAATATTATAGTTATTATAAATAACCTGAATGTACATATATATAATTGTGTCTTTCTCTCTATCACTATGATTTTGACTCTCTCTCTCTCCTCTCTCCGTCTCTCTCTGATGAGAAATCTGTGATTTAGCATAATAATGATTTTTTCTTATCTCTCTCTGTCTCTGTCTCTGTCTCTGATTGTGTCACTCTCTATATATCTTTTGTCTTTTCTCTCGCTATCTCTTTCATTTAGTGTTTCTCTCTCTCTCTTTTACTGTGCGCGTCTCTCTCTCTCTCTCTCTCTCTCTCTCTCTCTGAACTTGTCTTTCTCTATCTCTATGAGTTCGATATTCTCACTCATTCTTTGATGTAAAATCTGAAATAAGCATGATTTCGTTTTCCCTCCCCTTGATTTTGCCTCTTTTACTAATTTTTCCTTTCTCTCTGATTTTGTTTTTCTCTCTCTATGATTTTGTTTTTCTCTCTCACTCTCTCTTGGTCTTGGGCATGACCCCAAGCTGCATCCGGCAGCAAGGCCTCTCATTAGGAGGTTGTGAGGAGCATGGAATCACCTCTTAATTGCTGTTGTTCTCAGGTTCACCCTGACCCTGAGTGGCAGCACCTGTTAGGGTCCAAGCAAATAGTTAACCCTCAAATGTGGGTCAAAACACCATGAAAGTACAATAATACACTTTTATAAAAATATATACATAAAAATACTTTGATAGAAAAATATATATTTTTGAAGGGAAGATATTACCAACAATAAAATTTGAAGAAAAAGTTATAACCAAAACACATGTTTGAAGGAAAAAATGATTCTCAGCAAAACATTTTTAAATACAAAACTAAAAGACATTTTCAATTTTCTAAAATGAAAAGAATAAGAACCAAAAAAATTTATTAAAATCTTACTAAATCAACCTTCACACTATAACCAAACATTAAAAAATACCTTAAAACCCCACCTTTTGTTTGTCATTAAATAACCCACAGAGTTCGATATGCCGTTTAAACAAAACTCAAACGCAAACTCAATCTCTCTCTCTCTCTCTCTCTCCCTCTTACACACTTTGATTTTATTTTTCTCTCTCACATTTTGATTTTTCTTTCTATTTCTCCTAATTTGCCCTCCAATTTTTCCGTCTCTCTGATTTTATCCCTCTTTCTGATTCTGTTTCCTGTCTCTCTCGCTCTCTCTTTGACAGTTCTATCTCTCTGATTTTGTTTTCACTCATTGATTTTGTCTTTTTCTCACTGTAATTGACCCCGTCTGATTTTCTTTTTTCCTCTGATTTTGTGCTTCTGTCTCTCCGAATTTCTCTTTCGTTCTCACTTATTTTCTTTATAACACTCTCTGATTATTCTTTCTTTCTCTCTTTTTGAACTGGTCTTTCTCTGTGTCCTTAAAAAATTATGAAATACTTCTGAAATGAATGAAAAAAAAAAACAGTAAGGAAGATTGAATTTTAAAAAAATGCAAAACAATTGAAGCGCTAAAGAAGACCGATCAAGGCAGTCAGGTAGGCAGTCTGGCAAGTAGAAAGAAAGAAAGAAAGAAAGAAAGAAAGAAAGAAAGAAAGAAAGAGAAAAAGTGTACGAAAGAGAGAAGAAAGAATGACAGAAATAAAGAAAAAAAGATACGAGGGTCATTCAATAAAGAAGGTGAATTTTTCGGTATGACGAGTTTTAATACAGATAGAAGCTTACTTTTTTTTCAATTTTTTACTTTACTTCTTTTTCAAAGGGATTTAATTTTTTTCTGCAGATTGAAAAAACTTTGAGAGTTTTGGAGATTAACAAAAATGGCCGACCAAGAAGCATGAAAGGTGCAAACCAATTGAAATTCATATGAGAATGTCAACTGTGTATGGTGCCACACGTTTCAGCCAAAAAATGTCTACAACTAGGCTAAATTGTTTAAAGAAGGACGGAGCAGTGTTGAGAATGAAGACTGGCCTGGGAGGCCTACAGAAGTGAGGTATCCTGAGGTGATCGAATCAGTCAATGACCTCATTCTGTCTGACAGAAGGGTGACAGTGGATGACATTGCAAGGACTATTGGGACACCACACAAAATTGTCCATGATGACCTAGTCTACTCAAAGGTCAACTCACACAGGAGCCCAAACGGTGCAGACCATCAACGAGCTGGGCTGGGAACTGCTCTTTCATCCCCCTTACAGCCCAGACCTTGCCAATTCAGACTTTCAACTGTTTGATTCCTTTGAAAGCGTTCACGAGAGACATGAAGTTTGAAAGTGACGATGAAGTCAAAAGTGCTGTGAGCGATTGGCTTAGACATCAGTCTAACGTTTTTTCACGCTGAGGGAATACGGAAGCTTGTGCACAGATGGGAAAAGTGTGTGACATTGCTGGGAGACTACGTTGAAAAAAAGTTCTATCTGTATTAGAAGTCCTTATACCGAAAAATTCACCATATTTATTGAATGATCCTCGTATAAAGGACGAGTGTAAGAAAGAATGAAAGAATAAGAAAGAGAGAAAAGTGTACGAAAGAAACAAAAGAAAGAAAGAATAAGTGTAAGAAAGAAAGAAAGAAAAGTGTACGAAAGAAAGAAAGAGAAAAGAAATAAAGAAAGAATAAGGATAAATATAGAAAGAACAATACCTGATGAAAGATGTGAATTAACAAGCACAAAAAAATTGAAAATAAAAATTGGAAGAACGAAAGAAAAGAAGAAATCAGCTTCAAAAACAGAAAAAGAAAAAAAAGAGAAGTGTGAAAGAGAGAAAGAAAGAAAGAAAGAAAGAAAAAAGGAAAGACAAAGGGAATTAATTCAAGTACAGAAATTAATGCAACAGAAAAAAAGAGAAATACAAGAAGGAAAGACAAATTGAAAGAATGAAAGTAAGACAAAGAAGGTAACAGAGAATGAGAGTGTGTGAGAGAGAGAGACAGAGAGAGAAAATGAAATCCAATTTGAAAGTACAGAAACGAAGGTAAGAGAAAATAAAAACAAAATCAAACAAGTATGAAGAAAAAAGGAAAACTGAACGAAAAAGAAAACGAATGGAAGTACAGAAATGAATAAAACAAAAAAGAAAGAGAAAAAGAAAGAAATATAAAGGGAATGAATGACAGAATCTGCCAAAGAGAGAGATAGAGATAAAACCAGAAAGAGAGAGTAAGCAGAATCAGAAAGAGAGATAAAATCAGAGAGACAGTGAAAGTGAAAAACAAAATCGGAGAAATAGACAAACAAAATCAAAATGTATGTGGGAGAGAGAGAGAGAGGGGCAAAAATAAATAAATAAATAAATAAAGAAAGAAAGAAAGAAAGAAAGAAAGAAAAAATCCGGATATGACAAAAGATAATTTAGTCAATAGTGAAAGAAAGATAGAAAGAACTCATTGAAATCGCGGGAAAAGAAACACACAAATAAATAAAGAGACGAACGAAAGTAAAAGTAAAGAAAGAAAGAAAGAAAGAAAGAAAGAAAGAAAGAAAGAAAGATATCAAGAGAGTCAGAGAAAGACAATGAGAAAAGGAAGGATATTACAGAAAAAAAAAACCAAAGAATTTACCCAAAAAAAATATAGAAAGGAAGAGCTCAACAGAGACAGAGAAAGACAATGAGAAAGGGAAGGATATTACAGAAAAACAAAAAACAAAAAAAAAAACGAAAGAATTTACAAAAAAAAAAATCGCCTAATGAATTAAAGAAGGACAGACTCCTGAAGAAGGGAGGAGATTACAATCGGAAAAAATGCAGTCGAAAAGTGGGTTATAAAATACGAACGAACCTGAAAAATAACTCGATATCCCAACTTGAAAAAGAATACAACGAAAAAAAAAAACAAAACATAGAAATCCAATACATTTTGACCTGTCAAATGCATATTTGCGAAGTAATTTCGGCAATGTTTATCATTAACACCCAAATGTTTACCGCTGCTTTTCTCTCTTATTTGAGAAACTTTCGTTATAAAGAGAGCTGCGAGGTAATACCGATAATCGTATATGGCAGTGAATGCGGGACAATTTTCTCCACAGATGAAGAATAGATATGAGGGAAAACTAATGTGGTTCTAAAAAAATGGATCGTGAGAATACCATGGGCAGCGCATGTATCCGACAAGAAAATTGGGAACGAAGAAGATAATTGATAGAGATGGTGGACATCTCTGGTAAACAAAAAGAAAAAAGAGCATTTAGAGAATTTAACACACACAGGGCAAATTGAATATTAGTGTGACTTAAGGAAACATAATAAATCTACCGAACGAGCTTGAGTAAGTGCATGACGTAATAAATAGCCGGAAAAGAGAGCAAGTGAACAAATATTGCTTCGAGACTTCTTCTATATGCCCTGTCCATTCAGGACGTAAGCGATCATGGCTTTCCACGTCTCCGTATCCCTTGTATCTCTTAGCACGCCTTCTCCTGTTACACCATACAATCCTCGTTCCATCATCCACCTACTTAGGTCCTTCAAATATGTTATCCGTTGCTTTCTCCTGTCTCTTCTTCCCTCTATCTGGGCTGTTAGTATCAGGTTCTCCAAGACCTCCTTCCTCATTGCGTGTCCCAGGAACTTTAGCTGTCTCTTCCTGATGCTCAGTGTTAATTTTCTTTTTCTTTCCATCATTTCTAAGACCTCATCATTGCTCACATGCTCGGTCCATGATATTCGCAGCATCCTTCTGTAGAACCACATTTCACTTGCTTCAAGTTTTTCCTTCATCTTTGATGATATTGTCCCGCATTCACTGCCATATTGAAGAACTGACATCACATAACAATCCAGTATTCTCTTCTTTGTTTCTAGCGAATTTGTCTTGTTTTTTAATATTTTACTCAACTTCTGGAATGCTTCTTTCACAATGCCAAATCACCTTCGGATCTCAGTGTCGCACTTTCAGTTTTCTGTTATAACATTTCCCAGGTATTTTTGTACCTGCTTGATTCTAATATCCTCCCACCTGTATTGGGCATTTTGGGTTGCTCTTTTTAAACGAAAATATTTGAAGGAAAGTGCTGATCGGCGAACGTGTATCAATTTTGCCTTTCTGTCTTTCTATAGAAATAAGAATAGAAGCAATCAGAGAGAGAGAGAGAGAGAGAGAGAGAGAGAGAGAGAGAGTGTGTGTGTGTTTGTCTTATAGAGGGGGAGAGGGGGGAGAAAAAAGATATAAGACAAAATCAGAGAGAAAGAAAAATATAATCAGAGAGAAAGACAGACATTATAAGATAGATAAAAACAGAAAGAGAGAGAGAGAAAAAAAGAGAAGGAAAGAAAGATAAAAGAAAAAATCAGAGAAAAAAGCTTCATCAGATAGATAAAAATAGTCAGAGAAAAAGAGAGAGAGAGAGATAGAGAGAGAGAGAGACAAAATCCGGAAGCGGAAAGACAAATTGAGAGAGAGAAAGAGAGAGAAAGAGAGATAGAAAGAGAGAGAGAGAGACAAATATAAATATTTATATTTGCTTCTGTCTTTGTCGGGAGAGTGAAATCTCGAAGTCTCTCTCTCTATAAATGTATCTGAAATCGTCTCCAGTCGTTTGCCGACGTGTGACGTTCTAGTACTGTTCTTAAAAACGGATAACCTGAATATTCTCACACCATTATCGAAAGCAAAGGGACGTATAATTTTATTGTCTCCAGTTGTACATGAAAACATTAAATTCTCCAAATGCTGCTTTGTTTTTCAATGTCGTATTTGTTGAAATTATGAGAAATAAAAACCTTGCCAGGATTCGTCATTGGCGGCTACAATCTCAATAATATAAATACGCGTATGACACGGTGCTGAGAGCAGACACGGAATGAAAAATGCAGGACTTCCTACAGAAGGTAGCAGAAGAAAGCTCTTAGCATAAACATAAAGAAAACTTAATATGTGGTAATTTGCAAAAAGAAGAGCTTAATATGCCAATAACAAGTCGGAGAAACTGAAAAAAAACAAAAAACAAAAAAAACAAGTAAACAAATTCTAAATACCTGGAAAGGTCTCTCACAAAGGATGGAAAGTGCGACATGGAGATCTAAAGAAGCATTGGCATCGCCAAGGACGCATTTCAGAAGGTAACCAGAATACCGAGAGACAGGAAAATTTAATTGGAAACAAAAAAAAAAGAATGCAGGATTGCTATGTGATATCTCTCTTTCTGTATGGAAGTGAATGTTGGACGAGCCTGTCAAGGATAAAGGAGAGGCTTGAAACAGCAGAAATGTAGTTTTACAGAAGGATGCTGAGGATACCATGGACGGAGCACGATGCGCTGTTGGAAAGGATGCAAACGAGAAGAAAACTGATATTAAATATCTGGAAGAGACAAATGAAGCTCCTGGGACACTTAATGAAAAAGAAGGGTCTCGCAAACTTAATACTCACCGGACGGGTAGAAGGAAAGCTAGACAGGGGAAAGCAGCGTGAGATATACTTGACAGGTTTAAGTAAATGGATGGCGGATGGAGGTTTGGAAGAGATACAAAGAAAAGATATATTGAGAGCGACAAGAGACAGAGCCAAGCGGAAGTCCATGATTGCCAACGTTTTGAAGGGACACGGCTCATGAAGTAGAATTTGTTGAAAATTTCAATAAAGAAAGCAATTTAGTTCATCCAATGTAGCTTTGCTTGTATCAATAAACATTAGAGAAATCAGTTTTCTTATGCTGTTTATTTCCCAACTTTCACATTTTATTTTATAATCGTATCGCCCCAAGCAAGACATTTTACTGTAACTGTTTTGTAGGGGTTTACATAGAGAAATTGATGAGAAAAAGGGGTTAGTTATAAGAAATGTCAGGAGGATGGTAATAGATGGATGAGAATACCGAGAATGGGGGTGGAGTAGATGGAAAAAAAGAACCTTGAGAAAATGGATGCGAGTTAGTGAGATAGGAGATGTCTATATATATCGCATATTTAAATCCCTGGAGATTGTAGCTGTTGGCGAAGGAAGTATATAGAAGGGAATTTCACAGGCGGAAAGTGCGTGAAAAAAAGCTTTTAGAGTAGAAATTGCAGTTACTTTTTATCGGTTTCACTGCAAGAGAGGGGGGACCTAATTGCTAATCTAGTAGTTCATATAAATTCATACCTGGGGGTCACCAGTGATCTAAGTTAATTAGAGCAGAAACCGTGAAAGTATTTATAGAAGAGGAACAGGAAAGTCACGTCACGCTGTTGAGATTGCGACTGCAGCCGAGCTGCCAGATCAGTATCAATCACATTGCAGATTTCTCTTGGTGATATTGAGCTATATGGGGAACTTCGACTTTTTGTAATAATCTGTTTCTTTCATCTCCGTTTAAGTTCATATCATCAACTTTTTAGCCATTTACATTTTCATACAGTTCATTCTTCTGATCCTACTTTGCGGGTGTGCAATTTTAATTTCTGCGTTTCACTTAATTGTTGGATGATATAAGATTTGATGCAAATGAAATGTGGTTCTACAGAAGGATGCTGCGAATATCATGGATCGAGCATGTGAGCAATGATGAAGTTTTGGAAATGATGGAAACGAAAAGGAAATTAATACTGAGCATCAGGAAGGGACAGTTGAAGTTTCTGGGAGATGCAATAATAAGGAAGGAAGGCTTGGAGAACCTGATACTAACAGGCCAGATAGAGAGAAAAGGATACAGGGAAAACAACGGATAACATATTTGAAGGACCTAATTAGGTGCGTGATGGAGCGAGGGTTGCATGGTGTAACAGGAGAAGGCGTGCTAAGAGATACAAGGGATACGGGGACGTGGAAAGCCATGATCGCCTACGTCCTGAACAGACATGGCACATAGAAGAAGAAGAATCTTATATATCTGTCGAAGCAACCAATGTAGAGCACCACCCATGAGTAGCAGTTCCAGCTTGCCACTGTCCATGGCTCTAGCTATCGCTGTTCTAGCCAACTCCAGCTTCAGTTGTCTCATCATCAACAACAATATCCAATAAAATGCCCTTTCAAGGACATCGCTTTCCACTGATTAGAAGCTCTCTTTCTCAAAACAATGCCCTTCAGTGACTACGAAACTCTCCTGAGAACAATTTTATTCTTCCCCTACATGAATATGCAGATATATTTTTATTGATGTATTTTATGTAACATCCACAACAGTCTTGCCTTAAATTGACAATTTTCCCTAGAAGAATTCCACATGGTTGTTGAGAACCACTGTTTGAGTAACTTTTTCAATAGAAAGAGAAACAACAACATAAAAAACAGAAAAATATGACAATCTTGAGCACTAACAATCCTTAATATTGACAATCTTTAATATTGACAATCTTGAATATTGACAATCTTTAATACTGGTAATATTAAATATTGACAATCTTAAATATTGACAATCTTAAATATTGACAATCTTAAATATTGACAATCTTTAATATTGACAATCTTTAATATTGAAAATCTTTGATATTGAAAATCTTAAATATTGAAAATTTTTAATATTGACAATCTTGAATATTGACAATCTTGAATATTGACAATCTTTTATACTGATAATATTAAATATTGACAATCTTTAATATTGACAATCTTTAATACTGACAATCTTAAATATTGACAATCTTTAATATTGACAATCTTTAATATTGACAATCTTAAATATAGACACTCTTAAATATTGACAATCTTAAATATTGACAATCTTTAATATTGACTATCTTTAATATTGACACAAACGACTAGAGCAGAATTGTATTGTAAGAGAAAAAACGTGGCTTTGAATGCATGTAAAATAATTTTGTGTTGTACTCATTGCTTGAAATGGTTTATATTTTGTAATATTTTATTTTTTCCGCATAGTTTTTCGATATATAATCAAAATTCTCAATATTTCTAAAATTTATCATCGAAGACATTTGAAATATAGGAAGCCAATTCCCGTCGTTTGCCGATGTGTGATGATCAAGCAGATCTGTTTTAAGCATCGAATAGCTAGATTAATGGCGCATGGGATTTGTTGAAGGTGGTTTGAGTTAATGCACATCTAACTCCGATTTGTGAAAGAGCCAAATACAGGGAACTCGTTTACAGAGTGCCACAATTTCCCCAAACAAAGTTCCTAAAGATTGTTTTAATCGATTTCTCCCAAGCAAGATAGCAGTGCTACTGGTGTGCAATAAATTACAAATGAAAAAAGCGAAAGAAAAAGAGGAACAAGATACAGAGGTGGGAATCAGGGAAAGGATAAGTGAAAGTTGGGAATCAAGGGACTAAAAGATGGCAATGACGTTGCACTTAAACTCTTGGAGATTATAGGTATTTGGAAAGCAAGTGTATGAATGGTAATTCAATACGCGAAAATGGAGAGAAAATAAACTTTAGAGTTGATGAGGCGGTTACAATTGACAATTTTCACTGTAAAAGAATGGATCTTATTTACCAGTCAATTAGTAAAAGAAAATTAGTTTATAGTGATAAGTTCGTCACAGAAGGAGCCGTGGAAATATTTATAGAAAAGACAGTGGGAAACCACATCGCGACGGTGAGTAAGTGGCTGAATCCGACCTAACAAATCGGGATATATTAAATTACAGATTTCTTTTTTTAATTTTGTCGAGCCCCCTGAGTTGAATAGCAGTAGCGTCGAACCAGATATGACAAAAAAAAAACCAATGCACGAACGAATGGTAGATTTATATATATGCAAGATAGATTTTGACGATAAAAACCTCCTGGCACAACAGAGTGACTCGAATTTCCTTGCAGTAACTCAGAGTTTTCTTTATTCTAGATTAGTTCTACACAAGGTTTAAAAACCCAGTCTGTCCTGCTAAATATCCATAGTAGGCTAGAACATATATATATATATATATATATATATATATATATATATATATATATAGTACAGTGCAAAAGTATTAGGACAAGACCTATTTATCTTTTATGATGCATATTGACAAAAAATAAACAATTTAATTAAAGTAACTTTATTTAATTTATTCAACAAATGCCTTAAGGAAAAACACTTGTTACAAAATAAACTTAATATTTATTATAATACCGTTTTACTTTGATCACAGCCTTCATTCTCTCAGGCATGGACATTACAGATGTTAAATAGGATGAGATCATGGATTTGTGTGGGCCAATTCAAATTCTGAAGCCTACCATTCTCTTCCTTTTCAGTTAAATAATTCTTACATAAGTTTAGCTTTTTACCCTGTATTTGAATTTCAGTGAGGTTTTTAGGAAAATCACCCCAAAATACTTTTGCACTCTACCGGTAGTGTGCAAAAGTGTTAGGACAGGGGTGATTTTAAACTTTATGTTGATGCCTCATAAGGAGATATTATGTGATCTAGGCTTCTACATTGTGGTGTCTTTAGGTGATTTGCTATAACTGATTTTACCGTTTTTTTTAAAAAACGCTCAAGTAACGGAGATTTTTTGGAAAGCTCACGTAACGGGGAATTTTTGAACCACACAATTTCCAACATTAGAAGAAATTATGACGTTTTCATCCATGTTTGTATGACCCTAATAGGTATTTTATTGTAAGGTTACACTTAGTTATAATTTCTGTTCATTCATTCAGTATATCCTTTTTGTTTGCCTGGCACATATTTTACCACCGTTGTAAGTCTTGGTTGTTTTACTATACACCACGTTATATCTGGGTCTTTTCCATATTTTAATTCCAATTTCAACACATGCTAGCCAATTTTGTAGAGTTTTCTTTTTAAGTTTTCTATTTTAAAGGTAGACCTGTGATTAAACCATCTGGTCTTAAAAGTATTTTTGGTTGATCCCAAATATGTTTTGTTTTGACCATTTAAGTCATGTACTTTTGATTGTTAATAACTTCTTTTGTATTACAAAGTCCTTGAGAGGACATTTATTTTTGTCCCTGCAGTTACACTCCTTTTTAATGATCTTGTTTTGCATGATACTATTTAAATTTCAGGCGTTTTGTTTCTTTAAGAAATTTTCTAAATGACTAGTACAGCTAAAACTCAGTTTGATTGTATTCCTATATAGAGAGACAGTCATACAGTTATGTGCCATACGTGACAGACGCTTGGGCGATCATATCACGAAAGAGATATGACTGACTGAGCAGAAGAGTATCCTGCAGTAGGTTGCAATTATTTTCTGTGGTAGACTGTTTGCCAGCCAAAGCTATAGAACCCAATCCCTCCAGTTATTTAACCCATAACTGGAGTGAAGAGACGGATTTATATCTTTCCCAAGTGTATTCCTAAGTCTATTTGTGATTACTATGAATTCAACTGGAATATATGCAAACAGAGAGAGTTAAGGAAATAGAAAGAGATAAGCGGGAGTAAAAGAGAGAGCAATGAGAGAGATGGAGAGGTAGAAAGAGAAAGAGAATAATAGGAGTGGGAAGAAAGAAAGAAAGAAAGAAAGAAAGAAAGAAACAGAGAGGTAAAAATAGAGAGAGTAGAAGATATAGAGAGAGAAGAGAAAGTAAAATAGAAAAGGGATGAAGACCAAAAAGAGAGAAAAGATAAAAACAAGAGGGAGAGAAAGAGAAAGATATAGGTGGAGATCGCGAAAGAGAGAGAGAGAGAGAGAGTAGAGGGAAAGAATTAAAGAGAGAGAGAAAGGGAGATGAATGGTGAGAAAGAGAAAGATGAGGAGAGATATAAAGGAGGATCTAAATGTATTTATAAATGGAACTTTGTCTGTCTGTGTATGTGCGTGTGTGTGTCCGTTACCTATAGATCCCGAAACGGCTGAACCGATTTTCTTGAAAATTTACACAGTTGTACTATAAGCGTCTGCAAGTGTTCTTAGCTACGTTTTGTGTCGGGGTACGCCCGATAAATATCGAAAATCGATAATCGAAAAAATCGGGTTATACAAGGAGTGGTCCGATTTTAAACAAATTCGATACTCATAAACAAAGGCATGAGAAACGATATTCAGAAGTTTCAAGGTTGCAGTTCTTACAATAGTGCAGAAAATCGATAATATATATATATATATATATATATATAAAAGACAAGATGTTTGTGTGTGTGTCTGTTTATCTACCTGTATGTCTGTATTCCTTCAGCACTTTTATTTTAGTTTTTGCTTCGGGTTTGGCTCTAAGTATGTATAATTGTAGTTCTTATTCTCAGCCATGATACCATTTACTCAGAGGACTTGTTTAGCCCTCAAAATTCAGTTTACGACGAAAAAAATCAAAATTTGACTTACATCCATTCATTTTTCTTGCGTTTAGTCTTTCGTGCCAACGTCCAAAGAGTCTGAGCTCCAGGACCATGGATTAGTTTTAAAGCTTTCATTACACCCGAGCAACGCCGGGCTATACTGCTAGTATATATAGAGAGAGAAGGAGAGGGAGTGCAAACGAAAATGAGGTATATATAGAGAGAAAGCTGCAAAGGAAAGTTTACAAAAAAAATGTGTAACAGTTCATTCAATAAATTCGTGTCTGCCGCGATATGTCTACTTAACATTATTGAATATTTTTGTTAAAATAAATTTGAAGAAATAAATAACAATGCGTAGCTTCGAACAGACAATCATATCAATGGACGAGTTCCATATTTTTACTTGAAGCGATTTCGGTGTTGTCAAATCTGAATTCCAAAACTGATATTGGCGAAATTCGTCATTCCTGAGAAAAAGACAAAAACGAATCTCTGCGAATTTTGGAAAATGGAAATAAATTGGAAAAAAATTATCGACAGAAAGAAAAGAGAGAGAAAAAATTATTTCAAGGTAGGAAAGATTTAACGGATTCATAGAAGACGTAAAGAAGGAAGAAAGTTATTGAAGGGGTGATTTGAGGAAGAAACGAAGAAGAATCTGTTAAAAGAATAAATTCAAGGGAAGAATAGAAAGAGAACGTAAAAAGTGTTGGATGAAAGGATGGGAAGGAAAGAAAGAATGAAGAAGAAAGTTTCAGCTTGAAGGAAACAACTGAAAGAAGAAAACAAGAAAATAAAGAGAATAAAAAAGAGAATGAAAACGTTTATAGATCTAGAACAATAGAAAAATTAATAGGACCATACAAATGAAAAGGAATGTCATTCAGTTAAGTGCCATACGTGATACACACTTCAGCCGATCATGTTTCAAAAGAGACATGACGGACTGTGCAGAAGATTATTCTACAGTATCCTTTCTGTGGCAGTCTGGTTGCCAGACAAGGCTATAGAACACAATCTGTCCTATTATTTAACCCAAAACTGGAGGGAAGAGAAAGGTTATTACTTTTCCCAAGGGTATTTGTGCGTAAGTGAATGTAAACTGGAATTCGAACCCGGCTCTCCGATTTGTCGTTCCGAGATGATATCCGCTGCACCACAACGCAAATTCTCGAAAAGAAATGAGATAGAACCGAGTAGAAAAGGAAAAATGAATAAAGGGAGTTAAAAAAAGGAAAAGAAAACAGAAATGAAAAAAGTATAAAAAATATAGACGATAAAATGAAGGAAAATGAAAAAAAATAAGAGGAAAAACTGGGAAGAAAAACGATGTAGAAAAATATTCAGGAAAAACGAAAGAGAGATTGAAGTTAAAGATATAAAAACAAATCTAAACTTATTTATAAATAAAACTTTGTCTGTGTGTGTCCGTTACCTACAGACTCCGAAACGGCTGAACAAATTTTGTTGAAAATTTACACAGTTGTACTATAAGCGTCTACGAGTGTTCTTAACTAGGTTTTTGTCGAGATACCCCCGATAAATATCGAAAATCAATAATCGAAAAAATCGTGTTATACAAGGAGTGGTCCGATTTTAATCACATTTGATACACTCATAAACTTCAGAAGTTTCAAGGTTGCAGTTCTTACAATAGTGCAGAAAATCGGTAATATATATATAAAAAAGCAAGTTGTTTGTGTGTGTGTCTGTTTATCTACCTGTATGTCTGTATTTTTTCAGCCCTTTTATTTTTGTTTTTGCTTCGAGTTTGGCTCTAAGATGGTATAATTGTAGTTCTTAGTCTCAGTCACGATACCATTTACTCAGAGGACTTATTTAGCCTTCAAAATTCAGTTTACGACGAAAAAATCTTATTTGATATCCATACCAGGAAATCAAAATTTAACTTACATCCATTCATTTTTCTTTCGGTCTACGGTTTCGCTTTAATTGGAAACAACTATTGCTTTTTAGTGTTCCGTGCCAACGTCCAAAGTGTCTGAGCTCCATGACCATGTATTAGTTTTAAAGCTTTCATTACACCCGAGCAACGCCGGGCTATACTGCTGGTATGATTATATACACTGACATGCTCATGGCGAGAGAGACACAATAAGAAGAATGAAGGAAAAATAATGAAAGAGAAAAAGGGAAAAATAGCAAGAGAGAAGAAGAAAGGCAGAAAATATAGTGATATTAAAGGAAGGAGAGACTACAAAAATAAGAATTAGAGGAAACAAAAATCAAGGAAGTGGAAACGATAAAAAGAGGAGAAGGAAAGAGAGAGAAAACATGAAGAAACGATGGAAGGGTTGGCATGAAAGACAAGAAGAAAGGAATACAGAAAAAGACATAAACAGTAAAATTAAAACGAAATCAAAGGAACGATGAACAATTAAATAAAAGAAAAAGGAAAGACAGAGAGATGAATGAATCGATCGATGACGGATTAAAGAATAAGAAATGAGAGGAAATTAACTCAATCTATTGATTCCATTATTACAAAAATATTAAGTATAATGGAAGGCCTTTAGATAGACATGAATAACATAGATAGATAGATAGATAGATAGATAGATAGATAGATAGATAGATAGATAGATAGATAAAAGCAGAACGACATACACAGACAATCAGATACAAACATAGATACCCAAAGATTGAAATATATATATATATATATATATAATACTTGCTACAATGGTTTTTAAAAGCATAGTATCACTACACAAAAATATTTAGCTCTACTCTGTATAGAGCACACTTTATAAAAGTAAATGCTTGAACAGTGTGTTTGAATGTACGTGTTCTTTCACTTTCCTACAAAACACACACACACACACACACACACACACACACACACACATATATATATATATATATATATATATATACCCTGTCATGCTCATAGTGAGAGAGACAACAGAGAGGCAGCGTCAGCTCAGTCCATTAGAGAAAAGAACGAGATAGCGAGAATTTATATGATTCTCTTTACTACAATTTATTAAACTTTAGTAACAGTTATGAAAACTTATGCCTTATTTTTGGTCTTTAACAGTTTTTATTGCTTTAACTTTTGCAATAATTATATCGTCGAGTAGTGAAGAATATTTATATTTGGGGATTATTTTGTTATTTTCTCTTATGTCTTATTGTAAAAGACTCAAGAGTAGGCACATCAATATGAATAGTCGTTATTTTTGACGGCACGTACACACTTGCTAAAAAATAATTACCTATCTCAATATATAGAGATGTCAAAGCTGCTCTGTATTAACCATCATAGGCAATCGCTCACTACCCCCCATTAGCATGGAACAGGCTTGCCTCGCTGAAAGTCAAACGCTACGCCTCCTTGGTCTCACACTTTCAGCGGAACTCAAGTGGAATAACTACATCGAATCTATTGCTAAATCCGCTGCTAAGAAGGTCGGTTCACTGTGCAGAGCCAAGAAGTCTTTCCTGTCTGAGTCCATCCTGCACGTATATAAATCTACCATCCGCCCGTGTATTGAATACTGCTGCAACATCTGGTCGGGTTCCCCTGCTATTCACCACGGGGTTCTTGACAGAATCCAAAGTAGAAACTGTAATATCGACTTGGTAGCTGGGCGGGAGTCGCTATCTCACCGGCGTGACGTGCCTTTCCTGTGCCTCTTCTATAAATACTTTCACGGCTTCTGCCCCAATGAACTTAGAACATTGGTGCTTTCTAGGTATGAATTTACATGAGCTACTAGATTAGTAA
>JBBBDQ010002006.1:232500-262500 GCA_037127315.1 Ascarosepion bandense
GCACTCTTTTGGAATAATCCAGAGACCAAACACTCACTACAAACAGCAAGTGGTCAAAAATGTTTTGCATGATACATTTTTTAGTATTTATTGGTGTATATATATATATATATATATATATATATATATATATATATATCCTTTGCTCTACTTTCGTACTTTCGTATTGAGCTCTCTACTGTTAGGGTTTTCGTCTTGGGTTTTTGTCTTGGGTTTTTGTCTTGGGTTTTTTTCTTTCAAACAAGCTCTTGACTCATTGTTATTGGGCTTTGTTTGTTTCTTTTTTTTTCTTCCCCTTTAACCCACGTGGTAGTCCTCGTTGGGTTGTTGACGATTTACGTTACTTATTTGTTAGCGTTAGTTTTTTCTGACTTTGGTCTTTATTAGTGCTACTGTATTGTTGGTACATATAGTAATATATATATATATATATATATATATATATATATATATATATATATATATTGATGCATGTTTCATTAAATAATATAGACAAGTTTTGTCGATTTATTTTATGTATTTTTTTTTCATATCGTCTGATATGCTTACTAGCATTATCATTGAAAAAGGAAAGAAAATCATAATAATATTGACAGATGTTTTTATTTAATCCTTTCTAGGCATTCGGTTTATATCAGCTATTATCAAAGATGAAAATAGTGTTGGTTGTAACGAACAGTTCGCGGACGGACGATAGTAGTAGTCGTCTATTTTGTTTGTATGGAGGATTGGCGAACACGTGCGTGCCTGATAGAAGCGAAAATTGCACAACAGCTTGTGGCGTCTCACATGACCACACGAAAGGATATATATATATATATATATATATATATATATATATATATATATATTAAAATGAATAAAAACGAAGTAAATAATTGCAACGTTCAAAACATTAATATAAACAATGTTCAATATAAAATAGAGCAATGAATATTTATTATAAATTATCATTTTAAAACATGTGGTAACAACAAACTACTACAAAATTCTATATTTTGTTATGTTTATTTATTTTTTTTTTTAATCGTATCACTCCGAGCAAGGCGGTAACGCCACTGATGTGCAGGGGGCTACGTAATAGTGAAAAGATTGGAAAAGAGAAAGCCGGAAACCACATCCTAAACAGGGAACAAGGGATGAGCCTCTTAACCTGTTCAATAGACGTGGGTGGAGTGTGAACCGGGCATTAGATAGATCTATGTTTCGACATTGAAAGACGAATGTCTCATTAGGTAGTTAATAATGATGGCGTGAAACCTTTCCTTCAGTTCAGCTTTGGTGCTAACCTGATGAGATATTGTTTATTCAATGTCGAGACAAAATGTACAATTCTTTAGTAGTTTGTAGTTTGCTTTTATTCTAAAGTAATAATTAATATATATATATATATATATATATATATATATATATATTCCTCCTGTCATGCTTATGGAGAGAGAAACAATAACAAGACATTGTCGGCTCAGTTTATTAGAGAGACAATATAACCATTTTTTACATAACTTCTTCCTGAAAAATCTTCTCGAAGTATTACATCAATCTTAGCACTAAGTTTTTTTTTCTTTTCAAAGAAGAATGAAAACTTCACACACACTGTCCTTTTTAATTTAATTATTTTTTCAACTTCTTTAAAATTAGTTGCGAATATCGAGTGTTATAGCAAGTGCGCCAGTCTGAATATTTTGCAGCAATAATTAATGCACGAACGAATAGCAAATTGATAAATGTGCAAGGTGAATATTGATGGAAAAAAACTGAAGCAGTTGATTCAATATTAATCCCTTGTAATAACTAATTGAAACAAAATTAAAATTGTCTTCTTAGGATCTTTCGCAATTTCCTGATCACATATACGTCATCTCTTAGGGTAGGTTTTTCCTTCCACCGGTATTTTCGCATGTGTTTTGGAATGGTGGATAGGGTTTGTTACTTAGCTTTGAAAATTAAAAGGCTGACATTAACAATACTAGCGACCTCTCTGTAAGGCTTGCACGTGTGTTTGAGCAGCGTTACAATTTTAGTACGCTTTTTTTTTTTTTGGAATAACGTCCATTTCAGATAATGGCCGTACGCGAACTAATCGACAGTGTATGGGCGTATTAAAAATCTGATGCAATCAGTGTTAAAGCAACATTTTTCAAGGCCAAACAAATTTAATTTTTCACCCCGAAAATAGATTCGTATTGCTACGCACCACTGCAAATGATCTCATCTGAGCCAAAAAACAAACAATACAAATCAATTAAACCCTGTCACTTCAGTGGGTCTAAAACTGAACGCATGGTAAAAGAAAGGAAACTAAAGGAGTTATTTCAATTAATTTGCACACGAGTATATATGTATACTCTATCATATATATATATATATATATATATATATATATATATATATATATATATATTCATATCAAACACGTTGTATTAAACAACAGCGATTCTCTTTTCTATTTTCTCATATTTTCTAATGAGGCTTTATATTTCCGAATTATATTTATGCAAATATTGTCCATCGGTTAACCGAGTACTTTCGAACGTCATCGTTCATCATCAGGGTCAAATTGACAGTTTTACAGTTTTAAACATTGATCAACACACAGACATTAGACGCCTAAAAATTTTAGAAGCTCTACATATCAGAAGTAATAAACCTCTTATCAATAGCACAGCTTACCAAGTTTCTGGACACATACTTCAGTGTGTTTAGATTGTATATTTGGAATATAATTAAGGTAAATAATTCTTGCCTCTGCGTAATTAGATAATTTACATAATTACATCCCTTGAATTTTAAATTCCCTCATGTATTATTTTTTACGATATTTAAAAATCTTTAGCATTTCTAAATATTCCATATTATCTGATAATTCACGCCTCTACGTGATCACATATTTTCACGCTTGCACGTGTTTACATTATTACTTACCTTTAATTTTAAAAATTTTCTTAGCATTTATTTAGTTCTTAAAATGTCGTAACACGTTCTCTGCTACAAGGCAATTGTTGAAGTTTAAAATACAAAACAAAAAAGTAGGTTATCTCCATCGTTTAATACAACGTGTTTAAAGAAAAGATGTTGCCAAAATATACCTACTTTAGATTCATATTACTGTATACCAGTGCAAATGACCTAATCTTAAGGAAAAAAAAATAACAGAAGTCAATTACACTGTCACTGTAGATCTAAAACTGACCGTATGGTGAGAGAAAGAAAACTAAAGTACTTGCTTCAATTAATTTGCACATGGATGTATATGTATGTATACTTTAACGTGTATATATATATATATATATATATATATATATATATATATATATGTATGTATTCATATAAGAAAATGTGAGACAAAGATGCGTAATGAGTTACTATCCTGGTCGTTATCATCAGCTTTGTTATTGGAAGGCTAAAATGATTCTCTATGATGATTAAAAGATAGTAGACTTGTTTGAGACGTTCATATTTACCAGTCATTTCTTGCCCTAATTAACAAATGATTGGAGGTTATTTTGGTGTGTCGCTGACGATTTTACTTTGTCGGACTTATCATCGGACTTACTGTTAGGACAGAAGTAAATGGTTGGGATATCAGGATAATTACTTAGCTGAGAACTTATTCCATCGAGAACGTCACAAAACAACAAAGAACTAAAAAGAAAGAAAAAAAAAACAGAAAGAAAATAAAGCAAATCACCAAGAAATAAAGAAAACAAAAATCACTTTTCTTTTCGGGGAGCAAATATTTCTCTAGAAATTTCTTGATGTTTTAGCTAATGACAAGTTTATACACTCTCCGCCCAAAACATACTTACACTTATATACACACACACACACACACACACACACACACACACACACACACACAAACACACGTATATATATATATATATATATATATAGTTTACGTACACTCACCCAAAAATATATCTACACACACACACACACACACACACACACACACACACACACACACACATATATATATATAGTTTATGCACACTCACCCAAAAATATACCTACACTTACACACACACACATAAATATATACTTTACAAACACTCATCCAAAAAACATACATACATTTGTACACACACACACACACACACATATAGTTTCCGCACACCCACCCAAAAATATACCTATACTTACACACACACACACACGCATATAAATATATACTTTACAAACACTCACCCAAAAAACATACACATACTTATACACACGCACACACACACACACACATGTATATAGTTTCCGCACATTCACCCAAAAACATACCTACACTTATACATACACAACTGTACACACACAATCACACACACACTCACACACATACATATATATATATGCTTAAAAAAGACAAAAAAACTAAATTTTACTCGCCTGTTGTCTTCTTTCAACTATACTGTTCCTAATTTCGGATTATAACTGAGTATAAATTTTGAAATACATACATACATATACATATACATATATATATATATATATATATATATATATGTGTGTGTGTGTGTGTGTGTGTGTGTGTGTGTGTGTGTGTGTTATACGGATGTGAAAGAACAGGTAGATTGAAACCCATTGTTGAAGCAATTACTTTTATAAAGACTACTCCATACGATGCAGAACCTAATATAAATGTAGGTACATATATAGCGTGCACCCACTCACCCCAAAACCTACCTACCCATACACAGATATATACAAATTTGTAACAATTGTTTGTCGTCTTTTTTTTTTTGGTTTGTTTTTTAGTAAGTTGTCTTTGAACATTTGATTTTTTTTATTAGTTAACGAAAATTTATGACATATTCTGAAAGGTGATATTTTAATAGAAAGATGCTAGCGAAACATACATGTGAGCAATAACGAAATGTTAGGAAATGGAAACAAAAATTAAACTCATAGTCAACTAGCAGTATAGCCCGGCGTTGCTCGGGTGTAATGAAAGCTTTAAAACTAATCCATGGTCCTGGAGCACAGACTCTTTGGACGTTGGCACGAAAGACTAAAAAACAATAGTTGTTTCTAGTTAAAGCGAAACCCTAGACTGAAAGAAAAATGAATGTACGTCAAATTTTGATTTGTCTTACCAGATCTATTTAACTTATACAGCGATACAATTCTGAGAGCTCTAGAAGTCCTGCTATGATTCGTCATTGGAGACCTCAATCTGAACAATATAAGATACGCAGATGATACAGTGCTGATAGTAGGCACGGTAAAGAAACTACACGATCTCATACAGAAGAAATTGGAAAGAGAGGACTATATAATAACTACAAAAGAAAAATGTATGTATAGTCATCAGTAAAAAGAAGAGCCAAAAATGCCAACTAGAAGTCGGGGATAGTAAAATGAACCAGGTACAGAAATTTAAATACCTGTGAATTGTTCTAACAGAAAAGAGAAAGTGTCACACTGAGATCCTCACGCGTATTGGGATGTCCTTGTACGCATTCCAGAAGCTGGTTAGACGACTGAGAGACAGAAAAATTTTGGGGGAAACAAAGAAAAGTGTATTGGATTGTTATGCAATGTCTGTCTTTACATATGACAGTGAATGCTGTACAATCTCATCAAGTGTGAAGAAAGACAGGAATCAACCGTAATGTTTTTCTACAGAAGGATGCTGAGGATACCATGGACCGAAAATATGAGCGACGACGAGGTTTTGGAGTGGATGCAAACGAAAACTAAGCTGTTACTTAACATCAGGAAAAGGCAGCTGAAGTTTTGGGGACATGTAATGAGGAGGGAGGGCTTGGAGAATCTGATACTCACAGGATATACATTGAAAAGGAGACGGGAAAGCACTGCGTGACATATTTTTGATTTGGAAGGGGTTAACAAGATCGGGCGCATTAAGAACTACAAGGAATAATAGAAGTTCTGAAGAGACACGACACATAAAAGGAGAAAAAAGATAAGAAGAAGAAAAAGAGAAGAAGAAAAAGAAGGAGAAGAAGAAAAAGGAGAATAAGAAGTAGGAAAAGAAGGAGAAGAAGAAGGAGACAAAGAAGAAGGAGAAAAAGAAGAACAAAAAACAAGAAGAAGAAGAAGAAGGAAATGAAGGAGAAGAAGAAGAAAAAGAAAAAGAAGAAGGAAAAGAAGGAGAAGAAGAAAAAGAAGAAGAAAAGAAGAAAAAGAAGGAGAAAAAGAAAAAGAAGAAAAAGAAGAAGAACAAGGAGAATAAGAAGAAGGAAAAGAAGGAGGAAAAAGAAGAAGAAAAAAGAAAAAGAAGAAGAAGAAGGAAATGAACGAGAAGAAGAAGAAAAAGGAGAATAAAAGAAGGAAAAGAAAAAGAAGAAAAAGAAGAAGAAGAAGGAGAAAAAGAAGAAAAAAAGAAGAAGGAAAAGGAGAAGAAGAACAAGAGAAGAGGAAAAGAAAGAGAAAAAGAAAAAGATGTAAAATAAGAAGAAAAAGGAGAATAAGATGAAGGAAAAGAAGGAGGAAAAGAAGAAAAAGAAGAAGAAGAATAAGTAGGAGAAAAAGAAGAAGAAAAAGAAGAAGAAAGAAAAAGGAGAAAAAAGAAGAAAAAAGAAGAAGAAAAGACAAACGAGATGAAGAATAAGAAGAAAAAAGGAGAAGAAGAAGACGAAGAAGAAGGGGAAAAGAAAAAGAAGAAGAAGAAGAAGGAAAAAGGAGAAAAAGAAGAAGAAAAAGAACAACAACAACAACAACAAGAACTAGAAATACCTAGACAAGGAACTCAATTTAGATATCAACTTCTTTCCAAAGATATTTTGCGTGATTAGTTTTTTCTGTTCCTTTTTTTATATCTTATTCTTTAAGTTTGGCCTGGAACTTTAAGTACCATTTCACTATATCTTAGACTAGAATATAATTTGTACTACAGTTACTTAAAAATAATCTCGAAGCATTACAGCAATCTTAGCTAAAAAAAAAAAAGAAAACTTCATTTATATTGTCTGTGCTTTGACTTTTTTAACACTTTTTTAACAGACATCGCAAAAATCCCTAAAAAAAAACGTGCTTCCAAACACGAAATGAAAGAGAAAATAACATGAAATCACCTCGTAGACTGGCTCAGAATCGAGTCAAATCGTGACACTTCATAGTGCAACGGACAACGTCCGATATGCGTGTTCTTGTGTGAGGGAGATGTCTCATCGATGTTATCTCATCACAGTGGGGATCCGAGCGTGAGGGCACCTTTGGTAAGTTGGCTGAAAACTAGACTCCGGCCTGACCCAAGCTAACTAGTAAAATTAGGGAGAAAGAAATTTAATTGGAGTAGATAGACCTATCTATCGCCCGGTTCACACTCCACCTACGTCTATTGAACAGGTTAAGAGGCTCATCCTTTGTTCCCTGTTTAGGATGTGGTTTCCGGCTTTCTCTTTCCAATCTTATCTCTTTTTCAATTGGGGTAGATAAATCTATATATCGCCCGGTTCACACTCCACCCACATCTATTGAACAGGTAAAAATGCTCAACCCTAGTTTAGAATGTGGTTCCCGGTTATCTTTTTTCCAATCTTCTCACTTTTTCAATTGGGGTAGATAGATATATATATCTCCCGTTTCACATTCCACCCATGTCTATTGAACAGGTGAAGAAGCTCATCCCTTGTTCCCTGTTTAGAATGTGGTTTCCGGCTTTCTCTTTTCCAATCTTCTCACTATTTTTTTCAATTGGAGTAGATAGATCTATCTATCGCCCGGTTCACACTCCACCCACGTCTATTGAACAGGTTAAGAGGTTCATCCCTTGTTCCCCGTTTAGGATGTGGTTTCCGGCTTTCTCTTTTCCAATCTTCTCACTTTGTTTTTTTTTCAATTGAAGTAGATAGATCTATAAATCGCCCGGTTCACACTCTACCCACGTCTGTTGAACAGGTTAAGAGGCTCATCCCTTTTTTTCCTGTTTAGGATGTGGTTTCCGGCTTTCTCTTTTCCAATCTTTTCACTATTACGTAGCCCCCTGCACATCACTGGCGTTACCGCCTTGCTCGGGGTGATACGATTACAAAAAAAAAAAAAAAGAAATGTTCTGAAACTATTGATGTTTTTGCAAGTATGGAACCTCAAAATATCCCGAGCAAGTGAGGACAGCGTATGGTGCCACGACCAAAATGTGATTCACACCAGATTAAGCGCTTACTCTTATAAATTGTAACTAAAATACATCTTAGTGGCAGCATAAAGCACATGGCTGACACTATGTCTAAGCACATCTATATCAAATGCAACCATATATATACACATGTAATCAACTTTCATTTTTAATGAAAATTGCATAAAAGAGAAATTGTTGGCCAAATACACAAATATCTATATATATATAACTGTGTATTTATGTAATATATATATATATATATATATATATATATATATATATATATATATATATATATATTCTTCATTTTAAACGAGTTATTACGTGATCTATGTTTCTACCATGTGATGCCTTCAGGCGATTTGCAATTGGATTGAACACTTCTTGATACAAATGTGCACTGGTCTAATTTTATTATGACCAAAAACTAAGTAATTAAACAATATATATGTATACATATATATAGTGTATCGAGCCAGCAAATAATTTTCTAAACATATATTGTCAAATATAACAGACAATGAATTTCTATTATGTTTACTCATGAGTCGCTCTAAACATGTTATTTTGACATTCATTTCAAGAGAAAATAAAAACAAAAATTCTCCAACAATTGGATAATTTTCATTTTGTTGCTTCTAATCTTAGACATATGTTTCTCTTAACATTTCAGTTTCTCAAGCGGAGTGATGTCATAGAACCGCATTACAAATTTTCAAACTGCGTCTGCCATTCGGTGACTGTTATCGTTGCATATCAATGTTTTGTGTCAACACAAGACAAAATCATCTTTGATGGTTGATGTCTTTATGTTAACGTCCCCGTAACCTCTCTGAAGGCGGCTGATGTGAACCGAAGCATAATATGAAATGCATCATTTCTTTTAAAAAACTGGGGTGGCCTAATAATTATGGCCGGTAGTGTACATATATTTCATGCAGTTTTGTTCATGCTTCGAATAAATAGATATATCAATATGCAAATACTGTAAGAGGGAGAAAGAAGTACCTATAAACACGTATGGACTGATAAATTTGGACAGATTAATGTATATATATATAAGAAAATTTTAGGATGATGAAGTCCTTAGAATATTAAGCAGGCTCACAAATTTGCCATTAGGAATGCCTTGCCCAAAATGGCCAGGGACATCGTCACTAAAGCCTGTTCCAGCTGAAAGAAAATGGTAGGCACTAATGGTAGCAACATCGATTGATTTTTGTCTATTTTCTTAACTCTAAAATTTTCTTTAAATATATTAATTTCTTATAAAAAACGATGTTTTTATGATCCATAACATTTTCTGGGATTTATATTCGCCTCACAATAGATAGATAGATAGATAGATAGATAGATAGATAGATAGATAGATAGATAGATAGATAGATGAAAAGAACTTCTGATAATCCTATATTTGGAAAAAAATTTTAAAAAAATAGATAGATAGATAAATAGATAGATAGATAGATAGATAGATAGATAGATAGATAGATATGAAGCGATTGAGATAGATAGATAGATAGATAGATAGATAGATAGATAGATATTGAAGCGATTAGGATAGATAGATAGATAGATAGATAGATAGATAGATAGATAGATATGAAGCGATTGAGATAGATAGATAGATAGATAGATAGATAGATAGATAGATATGAAGCGCTTGAGATAGATAGATAGATAGATAGATAGATAGATAGATAGATAGATAGATAGATAGATAGCGCGACAAAGAGAGAGAGAGAAGAGGGATAAGAAGATAGATAAGTTACTCTGCAATCCTCGCATGAAATGTTTATTTGCCCACATAGATCGCGCATTCGTTTTTCAGCCTTACCCACGCATTGCATTCGCCCATATTTCTCTGTCGAATTTCCGTTCATAATAGTCTGTCTCTAACTGAAGACGCCACAATCCAAACAGAAATATAATTAGTTTGCTCCACGATATCAGAAATCACCTTATTAGTAATGTTAACTTGGTACCACTCTCCGAGAATAGCTTCCGACGTACGTTCCCACGGCCCGACACTCAGTGCACCCCAGGGGTTAGCAATTTCGTGTCGTGTGTCGGAAATTCGGGAATAGCGCAGAAATGAACAAGAAAAAGAAGCGAACACGACGGTATATGAAAGCTCCGCGCAGTTGAGTCGCTGAACATTCGCTTCCAAATAGCTGCATACATATGTCACGTATGACGCGATGTTTGTGCATAAATCCATTGTCAGACAAATATTAATTAGGCTCAGGGTTAATTTCCTAGACGGTACTGACAGAGATTTATTCACCATATGCCAGAAATCAAGGCGGTTTCTTTACAAAGCAAAAATGCTTTTGTTTTTTTGTTTTTTTTATTATTAAAAAAGAATACAGGTTTATCTACCCTGAAATCACAGCAACAAACCCCTGGTAGATTTTCGGGATATCAATACTTCAAGTTGGGGTTTATTTCACGAACCTACACTTCTCAGTAATTAATTTTGCTTTGTTTTGTTTATTTAACGGCATGTCAACTACTTATGGGTCATTTAATGCAGAACATTTATTTTCTTTTGAGCTTTCGTATTTTTTTTTTCGCTAAAATAAGTTGCTGACCTGTTTTTTTTTTTCAATCATATATTGTTGCTATTGTTGGTATCAAATTATATCTTTTCTTTTTTTGCTCTGCAAATGTATTGCTGGTAATTTTAAAAATATATTCTTATATATTCATTTTTTAATAGTGGCTTCAGGTTTCACTATTTGCCGGTAAATTGGACCTGGGAGCAACAGTAATTAAGAGGTGGTTCTACGCTCGTAAAACATCCAGATCAGATACATTGCTCCCGGAAGAGGTTTATCGTAATAACCAGGGCGCCTCACTTATGTAACCTTTAACCGTCGGCGAATCATTTTCCACCCTACAGCTCCATTACAACAGGCGAAAAGCTCCAAAGCTATATATATATATATATATATTAATTCAGATACTTCAATCCAAGGGAAAAAAGCAGGAAGGTAAATTCCAAAAACCCGATCCTAATTAATATTAAAAAATTTATTTTAATATTACAAAAAGATACAGGAAGAGAGCTCCATGTAATAAAATATTTCAGAGCAAATATATATTAAAAAAGGATTAATTCAAAGATGTTGAATGGCCATTTCGATATGAAGATCCCCACGGGGGATAACACATCACCTCAGCAACAGAAAAAAAAGTTTCTGAAAGGATTTTTCTGTTGCTGAGGTGATGTGTTATCCCCGTGGGGATCTTCATATGGAAATGGCCATTCAACATCTTTGAATTAATCCTTTTTTAATATAAATATATATATATATATATATATATATATATATATATATATATATATATATTGTCCATCTTTTTGTATGAACCTAAGAGGCATTTCTTAGTGTGGATGCATTTAGTCATAATTTCAATTCTTTCATTTAACAGTTCGTTTTTATTTGGGAATATCATAATTTCTAATTTTTCTTCTTGACACAGTCTACATATTTATCCACCGTTGTAAGGCTAGGCTGTTATGACTAAATGCATCCACACTAAGAAATACCTCTTAGATTCATACAGCCATAGACGAAAACGCCATAATCCGTTTTAATTTAAATTGCACGTTTATAAATTCCCTGCTACGTGAACGTTCAAATAAAGCACCGATACAATAACGTTCGTAAAAAGAAAGACGGTAAACGGTAAAATCAGTTATTAAAAATCGCCTGAAGACACCACTCATGGTAGAAACCTGGGTAGCGAAATAACTCGTTTAAAAATGGAAAATATTCACACGTTCTACAATATAATCATATCAAATATGTTTAATACAAATTTGTACTAGTCTAAACCTATTATCAGTAAAAACTAAGTATTAAACAATATATATATATATATATATATATATATATATATATGTGTGTGTGTGTGTGTGTATATATATATATATATAGTGAGTCCTTCACCAAGACAATTTCAACTATTTCTCGTGAATGTTATTATGCAGCTAATTTTTGTGTTGTTTTTCAAACCAAGGCTGTCGTTCCATGGATGCGTAAAAACGTTGTACACCCCCACCATAATAATTATGTTATTTATTATTTTAAATGTAGTGGTGAACTTGACTACATAAGTAGAACGACGATGCGTTGGGATGTTAGAATTAAACAGTATGTGTCTGCTAAAATACTCAATAAAATTGTTTCGTCTGGTGATACCATTTGAAATACATACTGGCCTTCCATTAGGGGTCATTTGATAAATAATTCGTGTTGTGCTGTTTATTTTATTGTGAAATGAATTTCTGTTTTGGCCAGAATACACTCGTTGTTGGAGATATTGTTTATCAGGTCCAGGCGACCCTCTCTTTGTAAACAGAGAGACAATTTGCTGGGGCTTGATTTGCTGTGTCTCTAGCATCTTTATATGTAATAAATTTTATTTTGTCCATGTCCATTCATTTACGTCATCCGCGACAGATTTTCATCTGATAATTTGTTTTCCGTTTACAGTTCTGACGAGAGGGAACGAAAAACGGGCGACTGGTGTTTTTTTGTTTTAAAATTGATCATGGTCCATAGTAAAATATTTCTTGCATTTAATACCATAATATATATATATATATATATATATATATATATATATGTTGTTGAAATGTGATAATGTACATTGACAAAGAAAAACGTGCTCATTAAGAAGGGAAGAAAATGCATTGAGAGTTCGCTGATCTCAGATTTCCCGCCGTTGAACAAAAGACGAGGTTCATACATTATACGACAGATCCTGACATAATACGACAGATTTTACATGCAGGCATTTCAAAATTTGTACTTTGAATTAACATTAATAGGAACTAAAAAACATTATTAATGTAAAAAAATCAGGTACTGAAAATTTAATTAAATTGTAATTAAAATGGCGTTATTTACGCTGGGTACTATATACCCATGGTTAGTTTTCTCGGCTTAATGTGACCTCAAGATGCCTACCTAATACACAGAAATGATGCGCACTGTCATTGATAATCATTACATATGTGTAAGTGTCTTTTCACCGGATCTTTTCAACCTGTACATCGAAGCAATTATGAGAGAAATAAAAGCCTTGCCAGGATTTGTCACTGGCGGACATAATCTCGACAATATAAGATACGCGGATGACAGGGTGCTGAAAGCAGGCACGGAATTTTCTACAGAATGCAGGATCTTCTACAGAAGTTAACAAAATGAAGTGAAAAGAAGGGACTGAGCATAAACCTCAAGAAAACTGAATGTAATGTCATCAGCAAAAAGAGGAAACCAATATATCAACTACAAGTCGGAGAATCTAAAAATATTTAAATACCTGGGAAGTGTTTTGACAGAGGATGGAAAATGCGACATGGAGATCCAAAGACTCATTAGAATGGCCAAAGACGCATTTCAGAAGCTAACCAGAGTACCGGAAGACAAGAAAATCTCATTAGAAACAAAGAAAAGAGTGCTGGATTTCTATGTGATATCTGTGCTTCTGTATGGAAGTGAATGTTGGACGATCTCATCAAAGATGAAGGAGAGGCTTGAGGCAGCAGAAATGTGGTTTTACAGAAGGATACTGAGGATAACATGGAAAGAGCACATGGGCAACGAAAAGGTGTTGGGAAAGGTGCAAACGAGAAGAAAACTGATAATAAATATCAGGAAGAGACAAATGAGGTTCCTGAAACACGTAATGAGGACGGAAGGACCGGGGAAATTGAAAATCACAAGTCGGATAAATGGAGAGAGAAACTGGGGAAAGCAGCGTGAGACATACTTGTTAGTTCAGTGTAATTGGTTGACGGGGCGGGGCTTGGAAGTGATAACAAGAGAAAAACTATTGAGAGCGACAAGAAACATAGCCAAGTTTAAGTTCCTGATCGCCTACATCCTGAAGGGACACGGCACATGAAGATATATACATAATTATATGAAAAATCTCTGTGTGTTAACCTGTAGAAAAGACAACGTTCGTATACTTCCTTATATATATATATATATATATATATATATATATATATATATATATTTGAACTTCCGCTGGTATAATATCTTTGTTCATTTTGTCATTTGGTTTTTTGAAATAAAATTTGTTTGCTGAGGACGCGAGAATTTTATCGTAGAAATAGCCATCCAACGAATTTGAACATAGGAATTTTGTTTTATTTTATAAATGGCTTTGTAATTTAAATATAAATTGCATTGAGCGTTCCACCTTGATCAATTTTAATATTAATATTAATGAAATTTATATTAATTAGGATTGGGTTTTGGGGATTTACCTACCTGCTTTTCCTTTTGGATTAAAGTTATAAATCTGAAAGCTTGATAGTGCTATCCTTAAAAGACAAGAAATTGCAGTGATTGTTGATTTTTTATCGGGTAGCATCATTCGGCTTACATAAGCCATTATCAAAGAATGAACATTTAACATATAGTGAACATAGAACATTTAAGTTATTAACAAAGTGGAATTAAACAAAGAAAATTAAATCAAAGCGACAAGTCCATTTTTAACGTGGCGGATGGCTGCAGACGGTGACAAAATGGTGGTGGTGTGGTTCTTGGTCACATGAGGGTATAGTGGCATGAGCGGATTGGTCTGCGAGCTGCTGCTACTATTGGTAGAGGGGGTAAGCGTAGTAACTATGACCTCTCCCGTCGATTACAGGTATTGGAGTATGTTAGTAGAGATATCGAAATTTATTTTATTTAAGCTAGGTTTAAGCTGTTTGATGTAGATAGTTTTTCTAGGATTTTGATCCTACACAAAATAAATACACAAAACTTGTCTATATTATTCAACGAAACCTGTATATATATATATATATATACTGAAAAATCTTTCAGAGTTAATCTGTAGAAAAAGACAATATTATAAATGTAAAAGACCATAGGAAAACTGTAATAGTTGCCAACGCGTTTCATCTCAAGCGAACTTTTTAAAAACAAGAACGAAATTAATTTATCAAACAAAGCAACTAATAATGACAAAACAAAATGTCCTTCTGGAAGAATTTATAGAAATCTCTTTTCATACTGTTAACTGAAAATTACGTCAAATATTGTCACGTGTGGAGATATTGTTTTTATTGCTGTGTTGAAGGATTCCGCTATTTTCTTTTGAAATAGGGAAAATATACGACCAGGCTTTTTCCCCCTATTTCACCTTTCTTAACAGATTCACTACTATCTCAAACAAACATACACAACAGTATCAAGAAATTTAAAAAAAAATGGTTGAATCCAGTATTTGTTGTTGATCTTTATTATCATTTTTCTGCATTTCCAATTTGTTTACTGTTTACTTAATATTATTTTTTGATTTCGGTATTTATTTGATCGCTATTAGTTATAGATTTTTAAGCAAGGATTGTTTGGTTATTATGGCATATAAACCTCGGCGGGTCATTTATTGCCAACTAAATTTTATTTATTTATTACTGGTAATACCTTTTCCTTTCAACAGTTTATATATAAGTTTTTATATAAGTTTTTATGTAAGTTTTTATAAAAGTTTTATGCCTAGTAATACTTTTTCTTTTCTAGTATCAAGATTCATTGGGATTGGTTTTTCTTAAGAGCAGGGCCCCCAAGTCCTACCCTTAAAATTTAACCCATAACTGGAGGGAAGGGACGGATACGGATTAATACCTTTCCCAAGGGTACCAGTGCTTAAGTGAATGCAGGGTATTCAACTGTAATTCGAACTCGGCTCACCGATTTCTCTTTCCGAGGCGATATCCCCTGCACCACAACGCACATCAGTCACTAAACGGTTACAACACCTGGTATTCCCAAGCGGTCATGCATCTAAGTACTGACCAGGCTCAACGTTGCTTAACTTCGGTGATCGAGCGAGAACCGATGTATTCAACGTGATATGGCTGTAAGCCCTTAAAGCAATGAAATGAAAAATTGTTTTAGTGTGTGCTTTAAGAGATGATTTTTCATTGTTTATTTAGGTAATTACAGCTAATTGTCCTCTAGACAGTGCTTACAATTTTGGGATTTATTTTGTTGAATAAAAATAAGTAAATAAATAAAATGAAATAAGAATTAAATAAATAAGTAAAATAGAATAACACAAATAAATCAATAAATAATATCAAATGAAGTAAACAATAAAGAAATTAACAAACTAAGAATGCATTATTGTAGTTCTATTGCGTTAGCCTAACGGTTATTGGGTGAACGGTAACGGTTTTATTACAAATTATTCTAGGATCTATGGAGTGGAAATAATTGTAGATAATGATGCATTTTACTGTTAAATAAAAAATAAAATAAAATAAACCATAAATATATAAATAAGTAAAATACTTAAATACTTCATTAATTTAACTGTAAAGATCACTTCTAATCATTAATTAAGCTAATTGTAAAAATTACTTCTAATCATCTTCTTGATGTAATGCAGTGGTAAACCCCGTACTGTTGAATTACACTTCGTATACATATGTTCCCGTTAAACTTTCCTAAGATGACTTACTGCGTTGGATTTAAGGGTTTATTTTTCAGTGCACGTCGTTACCGAATGTAACCAATATTATTTGGTTACTTTCCCGACAAAATCCAGGGAAGTATAACCGCACTAGATTTAAATTTCAAAGAGAATATAACGACATTTAAACAATGTACCACTTTAACAGCATTGGATTTTATTACTCCCTCCGCTGACGATGACAAATGTGAGTCGAAATGTTTAACTCAATATGAATATCGGTTTAAACCTGCAGCAGCTACGTTTGTGGCAAGTTTCATATTTTAGAAAAAAATCAATAAATTTAATGCACATAAAACGTATATTCATTTTAATAAGTATTGATACAAAAATAATTTCTGACAAAATAAACTACTATATATATATATATATATATATATATATATATATATATATATATATATATATATATATATATATATATATATATATATGGTTTATGCTTTCTCTTTTCCATTCTTTTTACCTTTAAGTAGCTCCCTGTGCATCAGTGGCGTTATCGCCTTGCTTGGAGTGATATGATTAAATATATATATATTAGTCATCCACACACAAGCCTGTCTCGTTGTATCACAGCTCATCAGTGTGGCTAGACGCATCCACTTGCTTCTGATCGAAACTCAATATATATATATATATATATATATATATATATTAATGTATCGAGGCAGCAAATAATTTTCTAAACATATACTGATAAATATAAAAGACAATGAATGTCTATTATGTTTAATCATGAGCCGTTCTAAACGTCGTATTTTGGCTTGAATTTCAGTTGAAAATAAAGACAAAATTCTCCAACATTTGGATAATTTTTTATTAATTTGGTTCTAAGCTTTCGGCTCACATGAGCCATCTTCAGAGAGGTTATTAATGTTGGAGAATTTTTGTATTTATTTTCAACTGAAATCAAAGCCAAAATACGACGTTTAGAACGGTTCATGATTAAACATAATAGACATTCATTGTCTCTTATATTTAACAGTATATATATATATATATATATATGTGTGTGTGTGTGTGTGTGTGTGTGTGTGTGTGTGTGTGTGTGTGTGTGTGTGTGAATGGTAAATTGTAATAATTTATGTATCGCGCATGCAAGTAGTTTATTAATGATTTTATTGACTGCACAGTATAGTGGGGTCAGGTGGGCACCTTTTGTGAGAAAAATAGCATCATAACGCAATTCACTTTGCCACTAATTTGGAAGTGAAAACTGCTTGGTATTCGGGCCGGAAGCTGCTATGAGAACATTTCAGCGTATTTGGGTGTCAGTTAAAGGATTACACTAATAACAAGTGATAGCAATTTTATGTCGCCATTTATGGGCATTTGCCTACCCAGACTAAGCACGAATGGCCGCGTATTTCACTGTTTTGCATAATTTTGATAAATAGATCGATACGAATTTCTGTATATGCAAACGGCTGACAAGATCCTGCAATTGCTTTCTTTGTTGGATCAGGTGATTCACTTATTGTGTAATTACGCAGCAATCCTACGTTTATAACAAGAAAATAACGGTAGTAACTCGTGTGTCGTTTGTAAAGAAACATGTATAAAATAGAGATTTTTGCCCAAACACAGACAAACACACACAAAATATTTTTATACATCTGCAGATAGATCCGCCTCGCTGCACTACATCCCGCCAGTACGGTTAGACATCCGATTGCTTTTTAACCAGGACTGAAACCCGACCGAACCGGCGCCAGTCGGCGACATCACTTCTGAGCCACGGGCGCTCGGCAGAAGGCGGCAGACCTTTTAGAGTGTATATTATCATTATACACGCCCAATAGCTGAGATTGTTTTAATTCATTGCTGAATGAACGATGCGTAGATGCTAGAGTAGCTACTGTTTTCAAAATCTACCATTCTTTCAGAGTGCTCACTATACCAAATGGAAACGAGTTATTTTAAATGCTGTACATTATGAATATATTGAACACTTTTTAATAAAACTGTGTACTGGTTTAAATTAATTATGTCAAATAGCTATTAATTAACTAGGTATATATATATATACACACAGAGAAAGAGAGATAGAGATAGAGAAAGAGAGAGCTAGAAAGAGAGAGCGAGAAAGAGAGAGAGAGAGACGTTTGTGTTTAAGCATGAAAAATTGTTGCCACAGGATGCTGACCCCAGTCCTCATTTATATATATTTATTTACATAAACACGCTCTATCCTTTATACTGAGAATTTTCTTCCATCCATATAGCATAGCTTTAAAGTATATCTTTGTGAAACACACACACACACACACACACACACACACACACACACACACACACATATATATATATATATATATATATATATATATAGGCGGTAAACCTAAAGGATCGGGTTGGTAAATTATCCGGCATAAGCTTGGTAAATAATCCAGGAGGATCCTAATGATATCGTTAAAATATTAAAACTGATCCAGTAGAAAGGTCAATGTAAATTTATTTAACCAAAAGAAGGGATATTTATTTATTTGCCTGTAAATTCAAACCACACTTATAGCTGATATAGCCATTTTCAACAAGGTTTCTCAGCCCCATTTTCTTTGCTCTAAAATAATATGTTGAAAATGGCTATTTCTCCGTTAATTTTTACCTGAATTTATAGATAAATAAATGAATATATATATATATATATATATATATATATATATATATATATATATATATATATAGTGGGATATCCACATATCTTTCTATCTAAAATAATTTTTTGAAAATCATAGAACTGTGAAACCGGTAAACTTACATTAAATAAATATTCTTAAAGACTCCAGTTCCGTTTTCAAATTTCTTTGCTTTCATATATATATATATATATATATATATATGTGTGTGTGTGTGTGTGTGTGTGTGTGTGTGTGTGTGTGTGTCGGTGTGATTGAGTGTGCGTTTGCATCTATATGTAAGTATGCAGATGTGCAAGTATTGCATTGCTTTTCAGCTAATATTATTCCATTTACTTCAATAAATAATAAGCCTGGTTTCATCCAATTAACTAGACTGAGCGAATTCAAAGACCAAGATGACACGCAATCCATTTACCGAACATTCCCAACCAGATTCCAAGTTTGGAAACAAAACCAAACTATGGAGACGTACGTTAGTAGAGAATCGAGAATTTTCAGAGGCGGTGGTGCTGTGGTGTGTGGGTGGGACAATTCCTACGGAAAGGTAGTGATCCACAAACGCAAATAAACAGTCAACAATTAAGCTAAAAACATAATGACTCCGTTCTGTACTATTTTCAACTGATATATATATATATATATATATATATATATATATATATAACGCTTAAATAAATAAATATATATATATATATATATATATATATATGTAATTTATAATGCTTAAATAAAGAAATTATATATATATATATATATATATATATATATATATATATATATACATGTACAGTTGCAAAACTATTAGGACAAGAACTACTTTATCTTTTATGAGGTATACTGACAGAAAATAAACAATTTAATTAAAGTAATTTTATTTGATTTACCCAACAAATGCTTAACAAAAAAATACTTGTTACAAAATAAATTTCCTATTTTTTATAACAGCCTTTTACTTTGATCACAGCCTTCATTCTATCAGGCATTGACATCACAAGCTTCTTCAGTCTATCAAATCGTATCTCCAGCCAAGAAGCTTGTATTTGTTCCCAAAGTGTGTTTTGAAAAGTAACATTAGATTTATAATTTTTTTTATCCAAAATATCCCATAAATGTTCAATAGAGTAGTTTCAAAATAACTTGTTTAATAGAAAATAGGAAAAATTAAATATTACTAATTTTTAATATATTTCTTTTCCACTTAATAATCAATATTTATTAGCAATTTACTTGGCTTTTTACCCTGTATTTGAATTTCAGTGAGTTTTTTTAGGAAAATCACCCCTGTGCTAATACTACCGGTTGTGTTCAAATGTTTTAGAACAGAGGTGAATTTAAACCCTATTTTGATGACTCATAAAAGATAAAATAGTTCTTGTCTTAATACCTCTGCAAAGTACTGTAAGTATATATATATATATATATATATATATATATATATAGAATTTATTTATTTATGAATTATTTTTATAAAATTCTCACCTTCGCCTAAATGCTTACCTATGTTATAACTAAAGTTTATATTTATTTACATCTACTTGTCGTAAAAATCTAGAAATCTACTTAGGAAAATATGCGTCCTCCGGCAGAAGATCGCCCGGTTCACACTTCACCCACCTCTATTGAACAGGTGAAGAGGCTCATTCCTTGTTCCCTGTTTAGGATGTGGTTTCCGGCTTTCACTTTTCCATTCTTTTTACCCTTACGTAGCCCCCTGCGCATCAGTGGCGTTATCGCCTTGCTTGGTGTGATATGATTAAAAAAAAAAAAAAAAAAAAAAGATGAAGAATTATAAACTTTTTTCCGCTTGCGCGTTTCGTCCTGTGACGGACTTCTTCCTCTTTGCCTTGGTAAAGTCCATCACAGGACGAAATGTGTAGGCGATAAAAAAAACAAAACAATTCTCTTATCTTCTTTATTAAACCATACTCACCCCTCCTCGGTTTATAACTGAGTATATATATATATATATATATATATATATATATATATAGTACACCCATGAAGATGATCTCAGAAACAGATTGAAGTAGCTGTGAACATTGAGAAATGGATAATAAAATAAACTGTAAAAGTTACAGCGCATTTCTTACATCTTTCAGTTATAATACACGAAAGTTTATCCGTAAGTACGAACAGATTGTATTACATCCACGGATAGACAGAGTTAATGTATATGTTATCTTTGTGATGGGTGTTTTTTTTAAACGTATTTTCTTAAACATGTTCTGTTATTCTTAACTTAAAATTACTCTTTGTCTTTCTGAAGTTATGTAAAAAATCGTTCTCAGTGCAATTTGGATAAACAGAGATGGTAAATTGCATCATGTTGTTATAAGACACCACCCATCCATATAATTTAAAATGGCACGTGACAAAATTTGGGCCCAATCTGATTATTAGTTTACAAATTAAACTTATTTAAGTGAAGCTAGTGTTGCTAATTTTCAAAACAATGGAAAAATTTGACTTTCGTGTGTTGATAAAAGTATTGCTTTCTGATGGGAAAAAATACTGTTCAAACAAAGCAATGGCTTGGTAAGTGTTATTCAACTGTTAAGAGGTGGCATGCTAACTTTAAAGCTGCAGTACACACACAAACTCTTCTGAAATCTCAGGTCACCCAAAATCGGCAGTTGTCCCGGAAAACACCAACAAAATCCATAAACTCGTTTTGTCCGTTCATAAATTGAAGTTGCGTGAGATAACAGAGGATTTGGACATATCAGAAGGCAGTGTATTCAACGTTTTGCATGAATATTTGTCAGTGAGAAAGCTGTGTTTGCACAAAGTCGATGAAAAACGGCAACGCATCGACGGTTCAGAGCGTTGTTTGCAACTGTTTCAACGCAACAAGAAATAGTTTTTGCGTAAATGTGGATGGAATGGATCCACCATTTCACTTTGGAGTCAAAATGGCAGGCAGCTAAGTGGATAACAACAGGTGAAAGCCGTCAAAAACGACCAAAGACGCAAACATCAGGAGGCAATGTTTTGGACTCTGTATTTTGGGATACGCAAGGTATTTTGTTCATCGATTAACTTGAGAAAGGAAGAACCAACAATATCGAATATTATATAGCATTTATGGTGCGTTCGAGGAAAGAAATTGCACACAAAAAAAACGGGCAAAAATGAAGAAGAAAAAAGTGATCTTTCACCAAAACAATGAATGATGTCACAAGTCGATCTCAACGATGACAAAACCACATGAATTGCACTTACAGTTCTTTCTGCATCCACCCAATTCTCCAAATATGGATCCCAGACACTACTGCCTGTTTGTGGACTTTAAAAGAATGCTCCAAAGAAAGAGATTTGCCTCGAATATGAAAAGAGATATCCCCAAATATGTCCCCCAGCGACTTCTAGCTGTTTGCAGATTTCAAATCAATGCTCCAGTGAAAGAGATTTGGCTCTAACAAATAAGTGATATCTCTAAATCTGACCCCCAGCGATTACTGGCTGTTTGCAGACTTCAAATCAATTCTCCAGGGAAATAAATTTGGCTCTAATAAAGAAGTGATATCGGAAACTGATGCGTACTCTGAAAATAGTTTAACAAAAAAGGATCGAATTCCTATAGAAACGTTAGAATCAGTGTATCGCCCTAGAAGGACACTATGTTGATGAATAGAGTCGGATTTTGCCTTAAAGTTGTTGTTTTTTTTTTCAGTTAGGACCGGGATTTATTGAGTGGTTTGTTACGTCTGTAAACTCAAATGCATTTTAACACAATACTCGTAATAAATCTTGTCTGGCGTTGCTATGTTGCTTATGGTATAGGAGGCCGAGAGAATTTGAAGTGTTTATTATTTTCCTGGTGTAAGTGTTTTCAATCAGTATTTTCCTAGGTGGTCAGGAATCTGTCTTTGAATGTCATGCAATAGAAAATGTATCCGAAAAATAAAGTGTAAGACACTTGATAATGTTTCCTATAAGCCTACTATACTGTAATCAATTGTATTCTAAATATGAACAAGATGAAAATCTTAAAACATCTCATAAGTACTAATATATTCCAGTAAAAATTAAAATGAATTATATACAATACTAAATTTAACAGAACCAACTTCAAATAATTATTTTCCATCAACTAGAATTTTGAAAAAGATCAACATTGTATAACAGTTTACAGGTTTTTTTGGAGATTGTATCCCTGACAAAAAAGTAAGTACATACGTTGGCTTGACAACAACAAAATTATGAATATATCTTTAAAAAAAAACAAATATGCAGGAACAGGTGTCTCTGACATGTATTATATAGTCGTTCTAAGAGAGAAATGTGGTCGAAAATCTAGACTAATCTGTCATTATTATTTGACTTATATCTTTCGGGATTTTATGAGTATGATCGTACGTGCGGTGAGTAGATCTTTATTTCTATATATTTAAAGACATCATTTCTGTGTACAGAGCGCGATGAGTAAATTGTTAACTTTATACAATTTAATAAATGCCTGTTGTTTGTTTTTGATTTATTTGACTACCCAATATAGTAGGGTCTGTTGAGAACCGTCTGTTAGGAAAAGACCACCATGACGCAGTTCACACTGCCAGATATTTCGAAACGGCAGGCAGTAGTGCGTGGTATTTGCTCCGGAAGCTTTAATATAAATATCCCAAAGTGTTCGCGTGTCAATCAGCGCAGAGGTTTTGTAAAGAGTTGGATGGTATATCCAGTCAACATCATAGTGTTTAGCGGGATCGCTAGTGATGGCAATGTTAGACCTTCATTCATCTTTCTACAGGGCCACAGACTCAACACGCAGCCATACATCAAATGACACAAGGTGTAGTGCTGCCCTGGGTCAAAAGGGTGGCTGCTGAAAGTACCTATCGTTTTTCTGATAACGTTTGGAGCCAATAGCGATTTTATTGAAAAATTTAATCTGCAGTATTTTAAGATATTTTTGTGTAATTTTGGTAAATATTTCTGTTAAAATAAGATGTCAATGTTATTTGCATTTTTGCGTAATTTAGACAACTCGTCTATTGCATCGTGTATATCTGTTCAAATATAATGTTAATATTACTTTCTTTTTATTTCATTCCTTTTTTAATCGTTTCACACCAAGCAAGGCTACCGCCACTGATGTGCAGTGGGCTACATAAAAGAGTGAAAATTTTAGACAGGAAAAGAGTGAGGACAAAGACAAACCAGCTACAGGGGGTGAAAGAGAAAAGGCAAGAGAAGGAAGTGAACACAGCAGTGAAAACAGTTACGAAGGTAGAGAGAAATGAAAAGAACAAGATACACGGGGTGATGTGAAAAGGGCTGGAGTTAAGTGGATAAGAGATGGGAATTGACTTTGCATTTAAATTCTTGGAGGTTGTAGCCTTCAGGAAAGCAGGTATATGGAAGGGAGTTCCACAGGCAGGAAGCGCGAAGACGATACATCGCATCATGTATATCTGTTCAAATAAATGACAATGTCTCTTCATTTTTGCGCCATTTAGACAACAATTTATCCATCGGACCATGTACATCTGTTCAAATGATATGTCAAAAAAATGTTTAATTCTTGCGTCATTCAAACGGCTCTTTATCCATCGCACCATTTACATCTGTTCAAATAAGATGTCAATATTCTTACATTTTTGCGTCATTTAGACGAAAATTTATCCATCGCACCATGTACATCTGCTCATTTAGACGACAATTTATCCATCTCGCCCTGTATGTGTCCCAATATTTTCATACTGGGCCTTCATACTCGCTTGAAGTAAAATGACAGAAAACTTCATATCAATTTCATTTTTTTTATTTAGATATGTGTATTTTCCTCAGTTCTGAAGACGTTTTTCCAACTTTCTGACGTTTTTTTATATTCTCTATCCAAGAACTGAATACAGATATCTCTGATTTTATCTACATACAAAACAATGTGACATATTTAGACCTTCTAAAGCACTTCTTCAGACTAAATATTTTTATTATTTATCTATGTAATCACAATGATGAAGATATACTATATACTTTGTACGTTCGACTTTGTACTATATACAAAGTCGAAACAAATTTATTCATTAAACAAAACAGAAAAATAATCACATAAACTTCTTTTCATACCATACGTGAAATTCGAATAAAATCTGTGTTGGCAATTATTTTTAATTAATTTTTCACAAGAAAGGAAATAAAGCCGTTAAGATGTAAGGATTTACTGAGTGTTAGAGAATATGAGAAAAAACACTCTTAAAGGGTTAACAATAAAAAAAGAGGAATTAAAAAAGCGATTTACATTGCATTTAATTTTTTGAAGATCAACCATAACTGAAAAGCAAGAAGCCGGAGCCTATTCCACGAGTATGAATTGCGATAGAAGAAACGGTTTGCATAGAACTTACGGTTACATCTATCCATTTTAAGTGTAAAGCGATTATGCATTTGCCATTAACAATCAGTAACCCTCCTGCGTCTTATTTGCCCAAATGGCTGGAGAAGGCTGTCACCGACACTGCTGGTGTCCACACCATGAACTTTTCAATCACCCAATCCCTTACGCAAGTAGTGGACTTCCCCACGCGTTTCTCCGACAACCCTAACGGAAGGGACTCACTTCTAGACCTCTGCTTCACTTCCATCCCAGACTCTTGCACTACCAGACAACTCTACTCACTCAGAAACTCTGACCACACTGTAGTGTGCGTCAATATTTCACTCCACTCCCGCCCGACCCATGAAACCTAGACAAGTAGAATATCCTACTGCTATCAAAGAGCAGACTGGGATTCGTTCCGAGACTTCCTCTATGACATCCCTTGGAACAACGTTTTTAGTCTTCCCATCGAAGAATGTGCATCCGAGGTCTCCTCCTGGGTTAAGGCTGGCATTGATGCCTTCATCCCTGCTAGGAAATTCCAGCTTAAATCTCATTCGTCTCCATGGTTCTCACACGCTTGCCATTGCCCACCGAAATCATTTCTTCCGACTCTATCGTAACTACGCGACAAAAACAGGCGTCTTTTCACTTCAGCTCGTAATAAGTGTAAAAGGATACTTAACGAAGCTAAGATGTTGTTTGCTGCCAGAATGAAGCAACGCATAGGATGCTCTAAATTCAGCGCCAAAGACTGGCGACTCTGTAAAAGAGTACTTAACAAGAGCAAGTCCACAATACCCCCGCTAATCCACAAATTTGAGGTCCTCACCTCCCCAGCAGATAAGGCTGAATGTTTTGCCCGCAGATTCTCGAACAATTCGAGTCTGGACTCGTCTGGAGTTTCTACACCCGACTTCTCACCTAGAACTGAGGCACAACTGAATGATGTCCACATTACACCTTCGCTTGTCTCTAAGATAATCTTAAAACTTGACCCTCACAAAGCGAGTGGTGGTGACGGAATCCCAACCATAGTCTTAAAGAAATGTGCCCCTGAACCCTACTCTGTCCTTTCTAAGCTCTACAACCTCTGCCTATCTGCTTCCTGCTTTCCTGCCTGTTGAAAATCTTCCTCTGTAGTTCCTATATTTAAAAACACTGGAGAACCCTCGGACCCTGCAAATTACCGCCCTATCAGCCTTCTTCCGATCTTTGGCAAAGTGTTCGAAGCCATTATCAACGCCGAGATGGTTCAGCATCTCACAGCACACAGGCTCCTCTCGGACAAGCAATATGGTTTCCGCTTCACCAGGTCTACTGCTGATATGCTAACGACCTTCACCGAGTACATATACCAGGCACTCGACAGAAATGGCGAAGCCCGAAACGTTGCATTGGATATATCTAAGGCGTTCGACAGAGTTTGGCATGCTGGCCTTCTATGTAAACTGCGGAGCTATGGTATAACTGGACATTTGTTTGAACTAATCCAGTCATTCCTCTCTAACCGCACAATGAAGGTGGTATTAAACGGAATGTCTCCCAGAACTACCATACAAACGCAGGTGTCTCCCAAGGCTCCATCTTAGGTCCTGCACTCTTCATGATATACATTAATGATCTCCCTGATTCCATAAGAGCCCAAGTAGCTTTGTACGCCGATGACACCACAGTTTACTCTCGCCTCGACCAAAAATCTGGTGTAGGCGTCAAAGATAACCTCGCAGCCGAGATTGAAAAAGACCTCCAATCCATAGTGGACTGGGGTAAGAAATGGCTCGTAAATTTTAATGCTTCTAAAACGAAGCTTCTCTCAATTAACCATCATCGACAATCTCACCTACCTCCCATTAGCATGGACCAGTCTTGTCTCCCAGAGAGTAAAACACTACGCCTCCTTGGTCTCACACTTTCAGCGGACCTCAAATGGAATTACTATATCGAATACATTGCTAAATCCGCTGCTATGAAAGTCGGTTCTCTGTGTAGGGCCCGGAAGTTTTTTCCGTCTAAATCTATCCTGCACATATATAAATCTACCATCCGACCGTACATTGAATACTCCTGCCATATCTAGTCGGGTGCCCCTGCTATTCTCCTCGGGCTTCTCTGTAAGGTTCAGAGGAGGGTCTGTAATTTGATAGATACCGACTTGGCAGACCGCCTGCAGTCTCTCTCCCACCGGCGCGACGTGGCTTCCCTGTGTCTCTTCTATAAATACATTCACGGTTTCTGCTCCGATGAACTTAGATCACTGGTGCCCCCTAGATACGAATTTGCACGAGATACTAGATTAGCAACTAGATCCCACCCTTTTACAGTGAAACCGATAAAATGCAGCCGTAACTTCTACTCCAACAGTTTCTTTCCTCGCACTTCCCGACTGAGAAACACAGAGCTTAATCACAAACAAATATTTAATTTACAATAACACAAAATAAAAATATATTTCTACTTAATACTTCTACTCCAACAGTTTGTTTCCTCGCACTTCCCGACTATGGAATTCCCTTACACGCGATTGCTTCCCCGACGGCTACAATCTCCAGGAGTTTAAATGCAAGGTCAATAGACACCTCCTAACACACTAACCTGCTCCCATTCTATCAAACACTCTTCCCATCTGCCCAACCCTCATCATCTCTATCCTTACTCATCTGTCGCCTTCCTCCTGACATTCCCTATGTCTAACCACGCCTTCTCTTTACCTTCCCCTATGTAGCACCATGCGCAATAGTGGCAATGAAATGACTTGCTTGGGGTGAAATGATTTTAAAAAAATTATCGCCTTGGTTAGAAATGACTAAAAAATTAACTTGTAATAATAAGCTTAATTTGAAGGAGGAATTTACTATCTCTCTCTCTCTCTCTCTCTCTCTCTCTCTCTCTCTCTCTCACTTGTAATAATTATCACAAGGAATACATAGGAGGAATCTGTAGGAATAGAATTTCATTTGAAGACAAATGAGATCGTTTCAAAAAACACGCTAAGATCGCCGTTATAGATTATGAGCAGAGATTCCATTTAAAAATAATAAATTGTTAAAATCAATTCATCCCAAGTAAGGCGATAAAGTAGTAAAGACGTAAGATAAAGAAATTTATCTCAATATTCATCTCCCGACCGAAAAATTAAGCAATGGTTTGTCCGCAAAACTATGGAGTAGAGGTGATCAATATAACATCAATCAGCGAAGTGAAAAATTTTAAATTTGTATTAAACCAATTAAGGTGTTATCTAGAACTTTATTGTAAAGAATGTTTGATCTTAAAAGTACTTTCTTTGAGACTTCCACTGACTGTAAGCAGTTTAGGCTTCACATCATATATATATATATATATATATATATATATATATATATATAGAACTGTGCAAAAGTATTAAGACAAGAACTTTTTTTATCTTTTATGAGGCATACTGACAGAAAATAAACAATTTAATTAAAGTAATTTGATTTGATTTATTCAACAAATACTTTAACAAGGAAAATTACTTGTTACAAAATAAATTTAATATTTAGTATAATAGCCTTTTGTTTTGGTCACAGCCTTTATTCAGTCAGGCATTGACATCACAAGCTTCTTCAATGTATCTAATGGAATCTCATGCCAATCAACTTGTATTTGTTCCCAAAGTGTGTCTTGTGAAGTAACATTAGATTTATTAATTTTCTTAATCCAAAATATCTCATAGATGTTCCATAGGATTGAGATCAGGACTTTGTGGGGAACAATTCAAATTCCGACACCATTCTTCCTCTTCATTTTTAGTTAAATAATTCTTATAAAGTTTTGGCTTTTCAATTTGAATTTCAGTGAGTTTTTTAGGAAAATCACCCCTGTCCTAATACTTTTGCACACTAACGGGGTGATTTTAAACTTTATTTTGATCTAAACTTATTTATAAATAGAACTTTGTCTGTGTGTGTGTATCTGTTACCTATAGATTTCGAAAAGGCTGAACCGATTTTCTTGAAAAAATTTACACAGTGGTACTATAAACGTCAGCGAGTGTCGTTAGCTAGGTTTTGTGTCGAGATACCCCGGATAAATATTGAAAATCGATAATCGAAAAAAACGGGTTCTAGAAGGAATGATCCGATTTTAATCAAATTTGAAACACTCATAGAAAAAGACATAAGAAACGACATTCAGAAGTTTCAAGGCTGCAGTTCTTATAATAATGCAAAAAATCGATTATATATGTATATATATATATATATATATATATATATATATATATATATATATAAAGGCAAAATGTTTGTGTGTGTGCCTTTTTATTTGTCTGTATGTCCTTTATACAAATCCACAATTTTTATCTGATTCTTACCAAAATTCACACAAATATTCTTTAGGCTGAGTCTGAGCTCCAGGACCATTGATTAGTTTCAAAGCTTTCATTACATCCGAGCAACGCCGGGCTATACTGCTAGTGCCTC
>JBBBDQ010002006.1:265000-277500 GCA_037127315.1 Ascarosepion bandense
TGAAGATAATAGTTGGAAACATAAGTAAAGCTTCCACTGTGCATTAATGGGGGATCGATTTTCTACTGCTATGAAGTAATAAACTGATCCCCCACTAATTACCAATTATTAATACAATCCGTCTCTTCTCCCTTCTGCTATACTCTAAATAGCAGAATAGAAAATCTCCTGCCCAGTCATTCATGTCTCATTTCGAGACATGATCGCCCCGTACGGCACTTAACTGACTGACTAGAATGACGGCAATGTCTCATCATTTTATCGGTAAATGACTAGATTTAACCGTAAGTTCTATGATAACAGTTTCTTTTAGGTAATTCTCGCTTGTGAAACATTCTTCGTGTTTGTAGCTTCCCAGGTAACTTTAATTTTCAAAACTTTAAATGCAGGTTAAGCAACGTCAAGCCTAGACAATATCTGTATGAGTAACTGTTTTGGAATATCAAGTGCTGTAAGCATGAATGTAATAGTGGTTTCATGGATAACGACCCAAAATGAGAAATCGGTGAGACGCGTTTTAATTCTAGTCGTGTTCGTTACATTCCCTTACGTTCAAACACCGTTTGGAAAAGGCATGAACCCACATCCCCGCAATAGTAAGATTTCAATCAGAAATTTATTACCATTTCTTTTTATATTCCAATCTGAAAATATATTTTGATTTTAGAGGTATATTTTTATGATTTCGTTTGTTAGTACAAACAAAACAATTATTTATAATTTTAATAAGAAATAAGGTCGAAATAAAAATGACTACAAATAAACTACAAGAAAACCGAATGTATGGTCATCAGCAAACAGAGGAGCCCAAAAACCCAATTACAGATTGGGGATACTAAAATCAAGTAGGTACAACAAAATAAGTACGTGGGAAGTGTTCTCACGAAAGACGGAAAATGCGACATTGAGATCCGAAGGCAAATTGGAATGACCAAGGACGCATTTCAGAAGCTGAGCAGAGTATTAAGAAACAGGAAAATGTTGCTAGAAACAAAGAAGAGTGTTCTGGAATTGCTATGTGATGTCTGTTCTTCAATATGGCAGTGAATGCTGGACAATATCATCAAAAACGATAGAATAACTACAGAAGGATGCTGCTGATATGATGAATTGAGTATGTGAGCAATGATGAGGTTTTGGAAAGAATAGTGACGAAAAGGAAATTAATATTGAGCATAAGGAAAAGTCAGCTAAAGTTCCTGTGACATGTGGTGAGGAAGGGATGCTTAGAGAACCTGATACTTACAGGTCAGAGAGAGGGAAAGAGGGACTGGGAGAAGCAGCGGATAACATATTTGAAGAGCCTGAGCAGATGGATGGCAGAGCGGGGTTCGGGTGGAGAAACGTGTTAAGAACTCCCAGAGATAGAGAGACCTGGAAGGCCATGATCGCCATAAAGGCCATGAAGGCTTATTGCAGAAAAAGTTTGATTATTATATTATTGTATATATTTTGTAAGATTCGACTGGGTCATTTAATGTCGAAATTTAATTATTTTTTTGAAACTTTAGTATTTTTATTTTTTTTTACTAATAAAATTTTTACTTGTAATTTATGTCCCGTTAAGAAAAACGCTAGGATTTTTTTACCATGAATGTCTACTGCTAGATTTTGTTTTTCTATTAAAATCTATGGCGGATTTTGCCTTATTATTAAAATCTATTATTGGGGTGACAGGGTGTAATCGATTTTTATTTGTCCTCATATTAATTCATATGCAGTGGTGTGTGTTGTAATATGAATCTATTTTCGGGGTGTTTCATGAAATATGTTTGGCCTCGAAAAATATTGTGTCATCCGTGATTGCATCAAATTTTTAGGGGTGACAGGGTGTAAGATTAATTCATATGCAGTGGTGTGTGTTGTAATATGAATCTATTTTCGGGGTGTTTGATGAAATATGTTGGGCCTCGAAAAATATTGTGTCATCCGTGATTGCATCAAATTTTTAGGGTTGACAGGGTGTAAGATTAATTCATATGCAGTGGTGTGTGTTGTAATATGAATCTATTTTCGGGGTGCTTGATGAAATATGTTTGGCCTCGAAAAATATTGTGTCATCCGTGATTGCATCAAATTTTTATCATCCCAGACACTACTGACACTATCAACAATCAATTAGTTGTCCAACAGCTGTTGTCTCCGATGGACGTTACTCCAAAGATGCATATGAAAATTATAACGCTGCACCAACACACTGTCAAGCCTTACAATGAAATCGCGGATATTATTAATGTCAGCCATTTAACTGTCAATCATGTCATCAGAGTGAAGAAACAAACTTGATCCATCAGTCTAAAACGTAAAGACAAATGTGGTTGACAGAGAAACAACAACGACAAGAGACGACGTATGAGTGATCAGGGAAAGTGTGAATGAGCTTAAGAAAATATTATTCGTTTCCTTTCAGTTAATTTGCACAAGGGTTCAACTGGAGGAAACAATATAATCTCGCTACATATACTAACAGATTGCCTAGAATCCGAGGGGCTATCCGAATGACAGGTCGCAAGATTTGCCTGTTGAGAATGGTGATAAAACAACATTAGTTGCTATCTCCACGGAAAGAATAGAAATGAGCGGTCATGTTAAATTCAAAGTAGAGGAAAGTTTAATTATAGAGCGTCGCCCAAAGAAATCAGCAGAGTTTCTTGAGAGTGATTAGTTAAAAGTGGGGAAAAAAACACCTAGCACGATAGGCACTTAACTTAGGTGAGGTCAGTCAGTTAAGTGCTTGGGCGATCATATCTCGAAAGATACATGACTGACTGGGCAGAAGATTATCCCGCAGTAGGTTGCCATTGCTTTCTGCGGTAGACTGCTTGCCGACTAAGACTATAGAACCCAATCTTTCCTATTATTTAACCCATCACTGGAGGGAAGAGAGGGATTAATATCTTTCCCAAGGCTATTTGCGCGTAAGTGAATGCAAGGAATTCGACTGGAATTCGAACTCAGCTCCTCGATTTCTTGTTCCGAGCCGTGAGGTAGATGAAGTCTACTCCCAGTCTATTATGTATACATTTCTGTTGGAGATGTAAATAAATACACGGAAGAAAATAATAATAATGTTCTGATGGACCCATTGAAGGGATTCTTGGACGCCCAATCCATAAAGAAAAAAACAAAAATTGATACTCAAATGTAAAGCTCACACATTCCGAAAGGTTTTATCTATGTAAAATGTGTGTGATAATATGTTTTGGTTTTTATTATTAAAAAATATACCTAATGGAAAATATCAATTCTGACCATAGGTCTCTGGTTGGAACCCGTAGTTTACCCTGGAAAAAATGAGTATACCCCAGAAAACTCCCTTCCACATACTTGCTTTACTGACGGCTACAACCTCCAGGAGTTGAAATGCAATGCCAATACACATCTCTGAACCACTTGACTCTAGTTCTTTCTATATCACCCTGTATATATTGTTCTTTTTCTTTCTCTCTACCTTCTACATGTGGGACTCTCTTCCATATACTTGCTTTACTGACGGCTATAACCTCCAGGAATTGAAATGCAATGTCAATACCCATCTCTTAACCACTTGACACCAGTTCTTTCTATATTATTCTATATATATTTTCCTTTTTCTCTACCTTCGCAACTGTCTTCACACTTGCATTCACATCCTTCTCTTGCCCTTTCTCTAACACCCTCTGTAGCTGATTTGTTTTTCTCTTCACTGTCCTCCTCCCTAAAGCTTTAACACCTTGTGTAGCCCCTTGCACATCAGTGGCGGTACCGCCTTGCTTGCTGTGAAAGGATTTAAAAAATCAAAGGAAGTAATAATAAAAATAATGATAAATGCAGGTTATGTGATAAATGCCAAAAAACAATGGACTATATAATCTCAGGCTGTTCTGTACTGCTCCAAATGAATATAAAAATCATCACGATAGAGTGGGGCAATATTTACATCGGACAATGTGCAAACACTATGGTAAATATGTAAACAAACACTGGTATGAACATCACTCAGCACCGGTTACAGAAATAGAAGATGTCACCTTTCTATAGGATTACATCATCTACACTAACAGAAATATTAAAGCAAATAGGCCAGACATTATTGTTAAAACAAAAAAAAACAAACTTGCCTATCAATTGATATGACTTGTCCAGCGGATTGTAACATAGCAACCAACCAAGGAATTCGAAAAACTGTCAAAAAATAAAGACCTGGAAATTGAAATAGAAAAAATGTGGAAATTGAAAACAAGAGTTGTGCCAGTGATAGTAGGTGCACTTGGAATGTTAAAAAAATGGAACAAAACAACACATTGAAAGAATCCCTGGAAACCCCAGCTAAAGAGATATACAAGAAAATTGTCTTGTTAAGTACAGCCCACACACTAAAGAGAACTTTGTCTATGTAACGCTAGGGATGTTAGGGTAGATAGAAAAACATGAAATGGAGCCATAACAACACAAGACGACCTGCTTTAGGTCTTCCCGAAGACTTGGTAGGTAGTGCGACCATAGCAGAAATCGAAATATGATGAAAGATGACAAAATAATAATAATAATAATAATAATAATAATAATAATAATAATAATCAAGAAGAGAATGTGTTTTTTACTGACATGACAGCTCGTGTAGACTGGTATATCTCTTTGTTCTTCAAAAAAGGCAATGATCTTAACCCATTTTAACACAGTGTTCTCAATTTAGGACAGCATAAAAAAACATTAAAAAGTAATGGGTATAAATCATTATATAAAACCATTATTATCTATAGGTAGTGAGGCCATATTGATTAATCAATAAAATTACCTTCTAAATATTGCTCGGTTAGAAGAAAATTTGTTGTGATTTGAATGAATTTAATGTTTTAAAAAATGAGAACACTGGGTTAAAATGGGTTAAAATGGACATTTGAGAATTGTATGTCGGCTTAGGAAAAAAGCAATTCTCTCAGAAAAGATGATATTGAAGAAAAACGGGGCGTAGATTTAAATTTGGATAAAATTCAATGGCGACAATCTCGAGAATTTTCCTTCTGTGTAGATTACTTTCTCTTTTGATGGGTGTGGCATTTTTTCGATCAAATTTTCTGCGTATGAGTAGGGAATCTGTAAAATTGTTATGTATAAGGACACTTTTATGTTCATAGATATGCTTAGATTTTTTTTAATTTCTGTGTGTTGCCGCAATGCATTTTTACGAACATTTTCGGAAATTTATATTGATATTTCAGATATGAAGAAATACATTTGTAAAAAGGCAACATGAAGAAACAAAATAAAAATTATTCTTTATCAGCACGTTTCATCCTCAGATGAATTTTATTAAAGTAAATGTAAGGATTTTATTTACCACAGTGTTTTTCTAAAAATATTTTTTTAAAATCTTTAGGTTTTCAACATTTTTTTAATTTCAGAAAACGCAAAAATATATTTTTCACGCTAACGATGAAAGTCAAGGTAAATTGTGAAAGATGCTAAGGAAGCAAATTAATGACCAATGAACAAATGTATATATATATATAGCCCGGCGTTGCTCGAGTGTAATGAAAGCTTTAAAACTAATCCATGGTCCTGGAGCTCAGACTCTTTGGACGTTGGCACGAAAGACTAAAAAGCAATGGTTGTTTCCAGTTAAAGCGAAACCGTAGACTGAAAGAAAAATGAATGGATGTAAATCAAATTTTGATTTCCTGGTATCGATATCAAATAAAGTTTTTTCGTCGTAAACTGAATTTTGAAGGCTAAATAAGTCCTCTGACTAAATGGTATCATGGCTGAAACTAAGAACTACAATTATACCTATTTAGAGCCAAACCTGAAGCAAAAACTAAAATAAAAGGGCTGAAGAAATACAGACATACAGGCAGATAAACAGACACACACACAACATCTTGCCTTATATATATATATATATATTATCGATTTTCTGCACTATTGTAAGAACTGCAACCTTGAAATTTCTGAATATCGTTTCTGATGTCTTTGTCTATGAGTGTATCAAATTTGATTAAAATCGGACCACTCTTTCTATAACCCGATTTTTTCGATTATCGATTTTCGATATTTATCGGGGGTACCTCGACACAAAACCTAGCTAATAACACTCGCAGACGCTTATAGTACAACTGTGTAAATTTTCAAGAAAATCGGTTCAGCCGTTTCGGAGTCTATAGGTAACGGACACATGCACACACACAGACACACACACACGCAGACATAGTTCCATTTATAAATAAGTTGACATATATATATATATATATATATATATATGGAGAGAGAGAGCGAGAGAGAGAGAGTTATATGCAGAAGAGACAGACACAGGCGCACAGATTCAAAAGCAATTTATGATAACAATCAAAAATTAATTCAATATTTCCAACAAAATAATTAAGCTCGCATTGTGCTGAACATTTTCTCAAAATTTACTGACAGATAATTTCAAAAGCTGCAGGTTTTACGGTCTGTTTCTATATTTATAGGGATATAGTAAACATTTCTTTAGTCGAAACCGTTGTTTTTAAACAACTGTCATTCACGGCTGACTTAAGAGGGAGTGAAAAAACCTAGTGATAGAAGAGAAAGAAATATTTCAAGGTGACCACAATTGGAGAGGAGCAGGGGTGGTGTGTACTACACGAAGAGCATATTAAACAAGTAGGAGGGCAAGAATGATTCCGGGTCCCCGGGCAATGTTTATTGACTCACTCGCTCTCCCATCGACATTTGCTTTTTGTATCTATATATATTTATATTAAAAATTAAACTAATAACAACTGTTCCAATATATTTTCCGGATTTTATCGTCATATTCCAAAAAACTACTACACGTGCCGATCCGTGCAATCCTAGTGAAAATCCGGGTAAGGAAAAATGTCTTCGCCAGAAATCAAACTAAACAATTCACAAAGAAAGAATGAAAGAAAGAAAGAAAGAAAAACGAAAAAAACATCCGAATGAACGCAGTAAAAATCTGTTTATTTATTAATTTTGGGAGAAAAGACTGGTTCTACTCAGAAAGTTCAAACCCGATTTCCTGTTTTAGTTCACGTTCTATGCCTAATTTCCATTTGAATAACCGAAAAAAATTTCTGGAAGCGGATAACACTGATGACGTCATCACATTGTCACCTAATAAATCCGGGCGAATTTCTCTGTGCCCGTTGTATTTAGCATCAGCTACGGCCATATATATATATATACATGTGTGTGTGTGTGTGTGTGTGTGTGTGTGTTCGTGTGTGTATAAACAAAGGTTTCGAGGTACACAATTCGTATACTACTTTAAAAACAAGGAATTTATTCACAGTCTCAAGAGCCCTTTCGTCTAACATCTGATAAGGAGAAAATGGTTGGAATCACAAATTAAACACAAAAACAGCAACGAAAGTGAAGAGTAAAACAAGTGGGGACGCTAAAATAAATATACATATAAATATATATTTATAATGAGGGGAGGAGAAATTATCGAGGGACAGTTAAAATAAAATATCCCCCAACAAATAAAGAGATTTAACAAATTCCTTCTGCCGGCAAAAAAAAAAAAAAAAATATGGTTTCCTTAAGATATTCAGACTGATTCTAAAATCTTTAATTGGTTAAACAGCTATATATATATATATATATATATATATATATATATATATATATATATATATATATATATATGAATTATTTATATATGTATATTTGCATATATATATATATATATATATATATATATATATATATATATTTATATATATATATATATATATGTAATTATTTATATATGTATATTTGCATATATATATATATATATATATAAATAATTACATATATATATATATAAATAATTACATATATATATATATATATATAATAATTTATTTATATATATATATATATATATGTTTATATATATATATATATATATATATAATATACATATATAAATAATTACATATATATATATATATATATATAAATAATTACATATATATATATATATATTTATTTATATATATATATATATATATATGCAAATATACATATATAAATAATTACATATATATATATATATATATATAAATAATTACATATATATATATATATGTAATTATTTATATATGCAAATATACATATATAAATAATTACATATATATATATATATATATATATATATATATATATATGCAAATCGGCTGTAGACACCATTCATGGTAGAACCCTAGGTAGCATAATAACTCGCTTATAAATACAAATGAAGAAATATATATACATGTGTGCGTATGTGGTTGTTAAATCAATTGGCTATTCATTAGTTGGTGACCTCAGGATTGCATTAATCATAGACTACTTATATACACATACATAAAAAAGACCGTTAGTTACTCACGTGCTTGCGCAAAGAGGTTTCTTGCGATTTTCTAACAATATGTTTCAAATTGTGTTCTCGTAACGAATACAACCCCGTGATGTACAAACGCGGTCACGCACACAGACACACCGACTCACAGGTATGCACCCCAAAGTGATACATCGGTGCAGAGGAAGTGGAAGCTTCACGTGTGAATATGGAAAGAGGGTTCATTCGAATCAACATTCCGCGAAGATCGACACTTGACAACCGATCTCAGATCCGATTTTTTAATAATCGTCATCTCCTCAAATAAGGCATTGAAGCCACAAAGAGGCGAAGGGGTTACAAGTCTTGGAATAATTTGGAGCAGTCAAAGAGGAGAGTACTGGACTGCTATGTGATATCAGTTCTTCAATAGGACAGTCAATGCTGGACAATATCATCAAAGATGAAGGAAAAACTTGAAGCAACTGAAATGTGGTTTTACAGAAGCATAATGTATACAAAGTGGGGGATCTCTTCTGTATTACAATTAATATATAAACTGACCCCTCACTTTGTGGTCACAGAAGTTTCTATACATTTATATTCCTGAGATTCAAAAGCACAAGGACGCATTCCAGGAGCTGAGAAGAGTATTAAGAGACAGGAAAATTTCGATAGAAACTAGGAAGAGAGTACTGGATTGCTACGTGATCTCTGTCCTTCAATATGGCAGTGAATGCTGGACAATATCATCGAAGATGAAAGAAAAACTTGAAGCAACTGAAAGGTCGTTCGACAGAAGGATGTTGCGAATATTATGGATCGAGCATGTGAGCAATGATGAGGTCTTTGCAATGATGGAAACAAAAAGAAAATTAACACTGAGCATCAGGAAGAAACAGCTGAAGTTCCTGGGACATGCAATGAGGAAGGAGAGCTAGGAGAACCTGATACTAACAGGCCAGATAGAGGGAAAAAGAGACCGGGAAAAGCAGCGGAGAACATATTTGAAGGACCTGATCAGGTGGATGACGGAACGAGGGTTGCGTGGTACAACAAAAAAAGAAAGCGTGCCATGGATAGGGAGATGTCGAAAGCCATAATTGTCTACATCCTGAAAGGACAGGGTACATAAAAAAAGAAAAACGTTAGTCGTGAGAAAAAAGAAGAAAAGAGTAATCAGAAGGAGAGTAGAGAGTAGAGAGATATTGGTATTGCATTTAAATCTTCGTAGTTGGCTGGAAGGCAGAGAGACGGAAGAGTGTTCCACAAGCGAAAAGTGCGAAGAAAGAAACTGTTAGCATAGATTTACGATTACATTTAGACAGCTCAACTTTAATTTGATAAGATGTCGAAGCCAGTCTAGTACTGTGCTTAAATTCGTAAATTTATAATTGCAATAGAGAAGAGATTTTTTGAACAGTTACTAAGTAAATATTTATAGGAAAATCACGGAGACACAAAGCCAAGCCGATGTGGCAAATTAGGACCAAAAATATTGCTGATTCTTCTACGTATCTTATCAAGTAGCTCAAGGTAAATAGCAAAGGCATTCCGTAGAAAACATTGTCTCGCCCGACACAGAGAACTGACTTTCTTAGCGGTTGACCTAGCAAAGGTTTAGTTCAAGATTTTTAACTTTATGTAAGCTGCGAACATGAGGTTAGCATCTGCTATGCTGCAATGATGCAGATAGTTACTGGTGAGAATTTTATATTTGAAGGTATTCTCGTTACAAAACATTTTTGGCCGCGTTATCGACGGTCTCGACGCCGTTTTAAACAACAGGTCTCATTTTTGACCTAACCTACATTATTGATATATCTAGAACATAGACGCTATGTGTCGATCTAAGACGTTAACTTTAACCTCCTTTCTCCTTATACATTTCGGTCTCAGTTTTTTTTCTCTTTTCTATATTTTTCTTTTTTGTTTTTTGAATGAGCGAGGAAAATATTTTTAAGATTACAGTTGCAAATATTTATTCTCGCTACGAGCACGTGAGGATTTGTACGTGATGGTTTTCTGGATGATTTTAAACATTAATTGTTCTATGGTTTTGGTGACTGACGAGCAGCTGTTTTACTTAACTACCCAATATTTATTGCCCATGGATATATAGAATATCAAATTTTTTTTCATTTTTCTAGAGTATATATACACTATCTTAATATCTAAATATATATATATTACGTCTATGGCACGACTCGGTTTTTCATGCAATCATCAGGTGCATATTTCAAACAAACTGCTTAAAACATAGCAATTTGAAATATGCACCTGATGATTCATAACGCATGAAACTCCAAATCGTACCATAGACTTATATACAGCTTTGTTCATGCAATAAGCACTATTTCATTAACACCTGGATAATAATACTATATTTATGTGCAAACTCATATGTATATTAAATAATTAAAGTCATTATATATATATATATATATTATAAATTATGTTTTAGAATATGTATATAATTTTTTCATATATGTCCTCGACAATCATATGTTTGTTTCAACGTTGAGTGTCCAACGTTTCTTCTGTACCCACTCGGATATATATATATATATATATATATATATATATATATATATGTGTGTGTGTGTGTGTGTGTGTGTGTGTGTGTGTGTGTGTGTTTAGATTTCTACTTGTTTCTCCGATGTAGATAGAGGAACAGTCCCGTCAATTTATTCGGTATCTTTTGTGTTCATATATACGTTTTTTTAGATTGTTCCTACATCTACATCGGAGAAACAAGTAGAAATCTAAAAAAAACGTATATATGAACACAAAAGATACCGAATAAATATATATATATATATATATATTTGTTATATATCCGAAAGAAACGGCATTGAGGTAAATCCAAACGTACCCTATTATTTATATTAGATATTAAAAGTGATCCAGTCAGAGGGGTGAATGTAGTTAAATTTACTTATTTACAAAGCCACTGTATATAAATATATGTTAGTTCATACATACAAGAATGCATGCATTAATATTACTGCACTTATTTTTTTCTCTGAATATATATATATGTGTGTGTGTGTGTGTGTGTGTGTGTGTGTCAGAATAAATAAATTGCAAAGGTTGTGCCTGCTTTTTTTTAAAAGAAAATCCGTTTATGCACGCGTAAAATCTTTCGCGTATTATAACTGAAAGATGTTAGAAATTAGCTGTAGCGTTGACAGAGGTTATTATCATTTATTTCTTAAAGGTTCCAAGTACCTTCAGTCTCCTTCCGGATTTTATAACAAATATGCAGACACAATTTTTTAATTCATTTAATCTGACATGTCTAAAAGAAAATTTGCTGCCTAAATACACGCACAAACGCGCACAGATACACACACACACAAATATATATATATATATATATATGTTCCTAGTATGCATCTTTCTCAGACAAATGAAGTGTCATCAATTTCTTTTATGCAAACTAATTATTCAACTTAATAGTTAAAACTAATTCTCACGTTTGACTGAGTAATGCAAACATACTCGTTTTTTTTAACTTCCTCGAACTACACTTCCGTAACTTCCTGAATAACGATGAATTCATTTTATATTCTCTAAAATAAATAATTTTTACTGATTGTTTTTGAACATATCACTTGAAGATAAGCAATAATATTCTGAAACATTGAATTTCTTGTGTAATGATATATTTTTTGTGACAACAAAATTAAAATTTTAAGCTCTACTCTGTATTGAGCACTTTTTATAAAAATAAATGCAATGAAAAGTTAGTTTTTTAATCTATCTGTACTATCACTTCAGTATATATATATATATATTATAAGGAAGTGAATGTACACCCCCCCCCATATATATATATATATATATATATATATATATAACCGTATATTGCGTCAAATGCCTAGTTTAATATTTACATAAGCACTATGCTTAAAATTAAGTACTTTAACCCGTAAATAGTTGTGCGATGTGGTGCAATGGAGATCGGATCGGAACGAGAAATCGGAGATCCGAGTTCAAATTTTATTTGAATTCAATGCATTCACTTTCGCGCAAATACCCTTGTGGAGGTACTTGCCCGTCTCTTCTTCCTCCAGCTATGGATTAAACAGCTGAACATATTTGTTCTATAGATTTGGTAGGCAACCTGTCTATCGCAGAAAATAATGGTAACCTATTACGGGAGAATCTTCTGCCAGTGAGTCATGAGACATGATCACCCAAT
>JBBBDQ010002006.1:287500-300000 GCA_037127315.1 Ascarosepion bandense
AAGCGGGTAGAGTAGAATTTGCGTTTACATTTGATTTGTTTCACAGTAAAAGGGTGGGACCTAGTTTCTAATCTTGTGGCTCGAGTAAATTCATACATAGGGGTCACCAGTGAACTAAATTCATCGGAGCAGAAGCCGTGAAAGTATTTTTTTTTAATCATATCACCCCAAGCAAGGCGAAAACGCCACTGATGCACAGGGGGCTACGTAAGAGTGAAAAGATTGGAAAAGAGAAAAACCAGAAACCACATCCTAAACAGGAAACAAGGGATGAGCCTCTTCACCTGTTCAATAGACGTGGATGGAGTGTGAACCGGGCGATAGTTTAGTCTATCTACTCCAATTGAAAAAAAATAAAAATAAAAAAAGAGTGGAAAAATTGGAAAAGAGAAAAAACGGAAACCACATCCTAAACAGGAAACAAGGGATGAGTCTCTTCACCTGTTCAATAGACGTGGGTGGAGTGTGAACCAGGCGATATTTCTAGAAGTGACAGAGGGAAGCCACATTGCGTGAGTGAGAAAGTGACAGTATCTGAGCTGCCAGGTCGGGATCGATCACATTACAGATACTCCGTTAGGTTTAGTCAAGGACACCTAGTTGGGTAGCAGGGGCACCCTACCAGATGTGTCAGCAGTATTCAATACACGGGAGGATGGTAGATTTATATATGTGCAGGATTGTTTTAGACGGGAAAAATGTCCTGTTTCTACACAGAGAACTGACTTTCTTAGCAGCGGATTTAACTATGGATTCGATATAGTCATTCCATTTGAGGTCCGCTCAAGGTGTGTGACCAGGAGGCGTAGTGTTTTACTCTCTGGGAGGGAAGCCTGGTCTATGCTAATACTTATTCTCTTGATATGACCTGTCCAACACACATCCATATATATCGGGTTCGTCCTTCGCAGGTGAGATAGACCATGACTTCTAGTCACTAATGTTTTTTGGGTGGGTGAAGAGGTTTGCTAATAAGGTCAATCTTTGCACAGAAGAACCTGTTGCAGCAAAGTTGTGGCAGCGACCATACCGTGAGGCTTTGCCACTTGACTATCGCCGCAGGGAAATGATGGTAAGAGTCATGAATTGCGCTTTAATTGGATTTAAGTGAGGCAGAGTTCCGCATGGTTGTCAGCCTCACTCACTCTTTTCATTTGGGTCCGGTTCCACGACATAGTCCAGACTTACTGGAGACAGTCAGGGATGCAGTGAATGGTCAACAGTGATATTATTGTTTTCACTGTGCCCTAAATGCGCTCCACAGCGCTTTTGTATATATATATATATATATATATATATATATATATATATATATATATGTATTAGTCATCCAGTTAGTTTGTTAGTAGGTGTCTATTGACCTTACATTTCAACTCCTGGAGATTGTAGCCGTCGGGGAAGCAGTTTTGTGGAAGGGAATTCCACAGTCGGGAAGTGCGAGAAAAGAAACTGTTGGAGTAGAAGTTGTGGTTGCATTTTATCGGTTTCACTGTAAAAGGGTGGGATCTAGTTGCTAATCTAGTATCTTGCGCAAATTCGTACCTAGGGGGCACAAGTGATCTAAGTTCATCGGAGCAGAAGCCGTGAAAGTATTTATAGAAGAGACACAGGGAAGACACGTCGCGCCGGTGGGAGAGAGACTGCAGGCGGTCTGCCAAGTCGGTATCGATCACATTACAGACACTCCGCTGTACCTTGTCGAGAAGCCCAAGGAGAATAGCAGGGGCACCCGACCAGATATGGCAACAGTATTCAATGTACGGGCTGATGGTAGATTTATAAATGTGCAGGATTGTTTTAGACGGGAAAAATGTCCTGGTTCTACACAGAGAACTGACTTTCTGGAACATGCAATGAGGAAGAAGGGCTTGAAGAACCTGATACTAACAGGCCAAATAGAGGGAAAGAGAGACAGGGGAAAGCAACTGATAACATATTTGAAGGACCTAATCAGGTGGATGACGGAACAAGGATTGCATGGTGTAACAGGAGAAAGCGTGCTCAGAGCCACCAGGGATAGGGAAACGTGGAAAACCATGATTGTCTACGTCCTGAAGGGACAGGGCACATAGAAGAAGAAGAAGAAGAAGAAGAAGAAGAAGAAGAAGAAGACGTGTTTCTTTTATCCGTTTCAGTTCGCTTGAAATATTTTTTGGGAAGAGGAATTTTGGTGTGCTCTTTTTAAGAAATTGGTTATCGTTGCTATTTTACATCATAGTTTAGAAAACAAGAGTTCGTATTGGTAGGTTTTTTATACAGTGAATTGGTAAATACATTGGATTGTAGTTTTATCTCGTCTTCGAGGAATGGGATTTTGTTATGAACTATCAGTTCATATGTAAATTTTAGCTTTGAGATTTCTTCAAATGTTGATTTTAGGTTTGTCATCAATATTTTTTATCAAAAGGAAAATATTATCGACGTACCTTGTGTAGAATTTTGTTTTGAGAACTGTTTTAAACATTTTATATCAGTATAACTTAGCGAAAATGTTGGCGAAACCAGGACGTAAAGGGTTTCCCATGCTAGCCCAGTTAATTAGGATATATGCGTTACCATTATTGTTGTGGCTTTTTTAGTCTAGGCAAGTCGTAGTTTCTGGAGTACAGCACGTCGAATGTTTGGATATAGTATTGCAGAGTATTTGTAAACACAGCCAGTAATTGTTAATTGTTTCTTAAACTGGGACGTTTGTAAAACGTCTTTCGCGGCCCAGCGAAGCTATATTATCGTCGGCTGGAGAATTATATTTTACCGTCGTTGTTTTTATGATATGGAGGAAGTTGTTGGTTAGCGCACTGCTGTAATTATTGAGTGTGTATAGAAGAATGATTTGGTTGGTTGTTTTTGATCGTTGGTAAACAATGAAGAGGATGTGCGTCGTGGTGCAGTGGGTGCCGAGTTCGAATGCCAGTTAAATCCGTTGCATTCACTTGCGCACAAATACACTTGGAAAAGGTATTAATCTGTCTCTTCCCTCCACTTACAGGTTAAATAACAGAACAGATTCGGTTCTACAGCCATAGCTGGCAACCAGTTTACCGCAGAAAGCAATAGCAACCTACTGCTGGATAATCTTCTGCGCAGTCAGTCATGTCTCTTTTGAGACATGATCGCCCAAAGCGTGTATCACGTATGGTAGTTAACTGACTGACTGACTAGGTTGAAGAGAAAAACGTGGTTTATAGGATTTTGCATGTCCTTATTTTTATATCGCTGTTGCTAATCACTAACTATCTTTTTGATTTTTAAGCTGTTAATGTCAGCGTTGTTTGCTTTAATGAGTTTTTTTACATGATTTGTTTTTTTAATATTTCTTTGTTTTTTGTTTTTTAATTTTTTCCTTTTATTTCAGTGAATTTCTTTGTGTTATCTAAGGTGAATTGTAGTCATTAGCTATAGTCTGTTGGTTGAGATCTACATATTTATTGTTTGTTTTTTTTTAGCTCGTCTAATAATGATATTGTGTTAGTTGGCAATTGTGTTGGGCAATTCTTTATTGTTGGCAATTGTGTTGGGCAATTCTTTATTGTTGGCAATTGTGTTGGGCAATTCTTTATTGTTGGCAATTGTGTTGGGCAATTCTTTATTGTTGGCAATTGTGTTGGGCAATTCTTTATTGTTGGCAATTGTGTTGGGCAATTCTTTATTAGCAAATTTGAGTTTGTTTGTAAGGATAATAATGTGTTTTCTGTGTGATGAATAGTTTTTTTTTAAACCATCAGCTTTTAGGAAATCTTCTAGATTTGGATTTAACCTTCATTGTTTTTTTTTTCCGTTGTGAGCTGTTGAATGGAGATTTACATTTTGGTTTTCTTTTGAAGGGGTTCATATCTAGGTTGGAGGTGACAATTCGAGCCGATATTCAGGAATTCGATATAGCTGTCGGTGAATTCATGATCGGATATGTTTAGGAAGTTACACTTACATTTGGCTAGTATCACCTTTCCATTGTATAGGTTGCTGAGTTTTTAGCAATGAGGTGTTACTGGTTGAGTTTTTAAGTATTAATGAAGTGGTTGTGGTAGCAATCTGTAGTTGTTAATTCGCTAGTACTCATTGTATTTTCGAGAATATCCATGTATTTTGGGATTCTAGCTTTAAGGGCGGACCTGAACGAGACTATCACCACCTTTAAATTTGTTGTTTTTCATTTTTTGTTACTTTTTTTCTACGCAGTCTTATCAATTATTACATAAAGTTTCCGATTATTAAAAAAAATTTGGAAAATTTTCAATATTTAAACAATTTTAGGGGAGCTCAGGGTCTCATACAACCTTATAATAAATAAATCCTCCATTTTGGAACCACTCGCATTGGGTCGCTTTGTTTGTTTTTTTGTTTTTTTGGTTGGGGGACGAGTTGTTGCTCTTGTTTTTGTCTTTCTCAAGTTTCCTTCAGTTCTTACGATGGCATCTTCCCCGGAAACTCCAAGAATGACTTTATTCAAAAATTTCGCAAAGGATTCAGTTGTTGAATATGCGCAAGCAAAAAAGTTAATTGCACAAGATCGATTTACTATGAGGTTGTATGAAAAACTGAACCATCCTCTAGAATTGTTTAAATGTTGAAATTTTTACATTTTTTTGTCAATCGGAAACTTTAGGGTTTAATGAATAAGACTGCACTAAAAAAAGTCAAAATAAACAAAATTTGTAATCAACATATTTACAGGTGGCGGTAATGTCGTAACGGCGTGTGGTTCCAAAAAGGGGTATCGATTTACTATAACATTGTATGAAAAACTGATCCCACTCTAAAACTATTTAAATATTGAAATTTTTCCCAATTTTTTTTTGGTCAATCGGAAACTTTAGGATTTAATTGATAAGATAGCATTGAAAAAAGTACAAATAAAAAAAAAACAGAAAAAAAAAATTAAAGCTGGTGGTAGTCTCCTTCAGGTCGGCCATTTTAAGATGTGATATGTTTTCTTAAGGTTTTATTAATTTTCGCTCGACAAGGTTTTGCAGGAATTAAATATTATATGCGTTGCTGGCTGCAGATTTATGTAGTTTATTTAATGTATATTTGTACAACAACCTTTCTTTTATTAACTTTTCATTGAATACGACCGAGAAGGGTGATTTAATCAATCTTTTAATTGAATTTTTGTGCGTTGTGGTGCAGTAGTTATTGGTTCGGAACGAGAAATCGGGGAGATGAGTTCGAATTCTAGTTGAATTCCTTGCTTTCACTTACGCGCAAATAACCTTGGGAAAGGTATTAATCCGTCTCTTCCCTCCAGTTAAGGGTTAAATAACAGGACTGATTGGTTTCTATAGCCTTGGTTGGCAACCAGTCTACCACAGAAAGTAATGGCAACTTAGTGTGGAATAATCTTTTGCCCAGTCTCTTTTGAGACATGATCACCCAAGCGTGTATCACGTATGGCACTTAACTGACTAACAACATTGTAAGATTTTTCTGTTTTGAGGAGTTAAAGTATATAACGATTGTTCTTAGTTTTTATTGTTCTGATCGTTTTAGGACAGTTGTCTAGCCATTCTTAAGGGTGTAGTATACAGTATTCTCTGTGTGCTGTACTACATAGTAGATTTTAATGTTTGAAGAATTTTGTGGAAGAGTGACCGTTTTTTTAGGAATTCTTTTTTATTCTTTGACTCCGGAAAAACGGTAAAAATTGTTAGAATTTTAAAAGAAAATAAAAAATTTGATTAAATCAGCCTTGTTGGTCATACTCAATGAAAGATATATATATATATATATATATATATATATATATATATATATATATATATATATATATACTTCCCGCCTGTGGAATTCCCTTCCATTTACTTGCTTCTCTGACAGTTACAATATCCAAGAATTTAAATGTAAATCAATAGCCATTTCCTATCTCACTAAACAGAATCCTCTCTTTCATGCTCCTTGCTCTGTCCACTCCACTCTCATCAGTATTTTATCATTTTCTTACCCACTTCCTGACACCCCCTATAACCTGTCACTCTTTCTCATAACTTTCCTCCTATATAACCCCCTGCAAAACAGTGGCAGTAAAATAGCTTGCTTGAGGCGATATTATATATATATATATATATATATATATATATATATATATATATATATATAGTAGTTACTTCTATTTTAATTTAAGCTGGGATTACAATCACTAGAAATATCTACTTTCAAAATGTGTTTCTGATTACTGTAGATGAGCAATGGTTACTTTTATTAAATATCCAAAAATAATTAACGGTTCGTGTATGTACTTCCGTACATATGTGTTCGAATATGTACATATGTAGATATTGAACATCAGTAAAGATATAAAATCGGATACGAGATGTAAATATGTGAAAATAAAACTGTTAAAAAATCACCTGCACATACATGCACACATATAATAAAGGTATATGCCCACGCAGCATAAACATAGATAGATAGATAGATAGATAGATAGATAGATAGATAGATATGGAAAGACTGAGATAGATAGATAATGAACAGACTTAGATAGATAGATAGATAGATAGATAGATAGATAGATAGATAGATAGATAGATAACGAGAGATAGAGTGTGTGTGTCTGTGTGTGTGTGAGAGAGAGAGAGAAGTATCAACAGTGTGGTTATAAAAGTAAACAATGTATGGCGACTAGTGGTTCCATGGCTTTAGTGAGGACCGATGTTGACTTCTGGAGCCACTTTTCATATCTACGTACACTTTATTGAGATTGAGCAACCTATAACAACAATATATATTAAATTATATCAAAATACACGAACACACACTCACTCTCTCTCTCTCTCTTTCTCTCTCTCTCTCTCTCTCTGTATCTCAATCTCTAAACAAAACACACACACACAAACATGCTTGCAGACACACACATACGCATACACACGTAAATATATAAGTGCGTGCATGTGTGTGTCTCTTTTTTTATCTGTGTGTGTGAGTTTGTGTGTGCGTGCGTAAAAACAGGTATGTTTTCATGTATTTAGCAGTTGCGCGGGTCATAAGTTATGGATATATGTAAGTATGTACGTATTTATGTAAAAAATATCTATAGGTGTGTATTGTTAACTTGTAAATATACGAATGTGTTCCCCTAAGTTGGTTAAAAGTAAACACGAAACCAAAGGCATGAAACCACCTTCCAACAAAACACACAAAATATCTACCTGAGTCAAAACAAATCAGAAATCAGTTCACTCACCTGGATTCCTCTTGGTATTCCAAATTTGTCCATAGAATATAGATTTACACATATATCTATATATATATATATAAATATATATAAATATAAATATATATATATATATATAGATATAGATATATATAGATACAGATATATAGATATAGATATATGTATATATATATATTTAATATATGTAAAATATATTCCTTTATTTTGTTTCTTTCCGAAAAGATATTCCGTCCGGTATTATCTGTGTAAGTTTGTAGGTATTTATAAACATATTCCATACGATATATGTAAACATCGCTTATATCCAAGGTTGTCGAAGATTTTCTTTATAATTAAGATTAATTTTGACACCACTGTGCAATTAAAATGCACATTATGCAAGATATATACATATATGCGTGTGTGTATACCTCTGTGTTTAAGTAGAATCAATCATTCATTTTTCTTTGTGGTATCTTTACTTGAAATACGTTATATTTTTAAAGAATTTGCGCGAGTAGAAGTTAGTTTAAATAAATGTAGATTTTTTTTCTGTTTGACTGATTAGTGTTGTACATATTGTGTGAGTTGTAAGTCATAAAACAAATCTCATTAAGAAATTAATAGGAAAATTATTTCATTTGATCTTATCGAATAATTGAAAAATCAGGTAAAAACCACATTCCTGCTCACAAAGAAATTGTTTTAACTGTGGAAGGATAGTGAACTCGTATTGCACAATAATGTTTACACAATTATTCAAATATGCTTATAAATGTGAGTACATATTATGAATAGCTATAGTCACATGTGATTTGTAAGTACAGGCCAGTACGCCGAAAAACATACCCATCTGTGGAAATGTACATACTATATGTATATATGTATAAACATACACATGCACACATGCACACAAATATATATATATATATATATATATATATATATATAAATTAAAAAGAGAGAGAAAAAAGAGAGAGAAAGAAAGGGAGGAAGAGAGAGTTTGTACAAATATATACAGACAATAGTTCCGAGACTCGAGAACGGATTGAAGAATTTGAAAATGCTGAGCTAAATAGTCACAGCCTGGGATAGATAGATAGATAGATAGATAGATAGATAGATAGATAGATAGATAGATAGATAGATAGATAGATAGATATGAACAGATTCAGATAGATAGCTATATATATATATATATATATAGAGAGAGAGAGAGAGTGATAGATAGATAGATAGATAGATAGATAGATAGATAGATAGATAGATAGATAGATAACGTATGATATTAAGGGAATGTAGGTATATATTTATATATCTATATATACATACATATCTACACATATATATTACTATATATGCTAAACTTGAATACTGAATTATTTATTGTACGCATTATCGTTGAACTATTAAATTGAAATATCTTTTAGATCTTAAAAACTAATTTTTATGAAATAAAAGTTTGTTTTGCCGTTGAGATATTAAACCCAGTTAATGACTAAAAACTCAGTAAAAAAAGTTCCACGAGGATAGTAAGGGTCGACTTTTTCCCATCTAAACCCCGATAGTTTACTCGACAATCAGAAAAACCGTACCCTTTAAAGACAGAAAAGAAAAGCAAAAGAAGGCAGTATAAACAAATTCATTTTTTTTAATGATTTGTCAATATAATTTTTTTTTCCATTTTTATACCTTTCTTTATTTTTTGTTTTGTTCTGTTTTGGTATTTCTTTCACTTTTAAAATTCCTTCTCTTCTCCTTTCTGAAAACAGTTGTATCGGGGAAATGTAGGGGTATCCTAAAACCAGACCATAGAAATATCCAACAGACGTCTCCCGAGATTGAAACCGAGACTCTAAAGAAACAGTAATTAAATAATAAATAAATAAATAAATAAACACAGATAATTAATACAATTTAAAAATCCTTTTTCTTCATTTCGGTTTCAAAGCAAAATTGAAATTTCAAATTGTTCGAAATATTTCGTCGAAGACATACTAAAATGGTACAAATATGACACCTAAGCCAGATGTGCCAGGAATGGCAAGTCATTTAGGGTGGGGTAGGTGTGTGCTTTTTGAGACACTCGACTGATGTCGACCAGTGAAAGATATCAAGAAAGAACGGACTGGGATGGATTGGAGATAGAGTCTCTCGAACGGCAAAGAGAAGGTAATAGTAGCAGTAGCCGAATCGAAGTAGTAGCAGTCCTTGTTGTAGCGGTAGCAACAGTAGTAAAGTGCTTGTTCGTATCGACTTGTGTGTTTTCGACAGCACGATTTGTAAGCGACGGGAACAAAATGACAGAAAGTATAGGTGTGGGTATGTGCATACGTGAGGGCGTGTGATTGTGTAGAGGTATGTGTACGTATGTTAAAGCATAAAAGAAAGAGAGAAAGAATTCTAAAATGAAGAAAAATGAAACAAGGCGAAAGAAAGAAAGAAAAGAAACAATAATGAAAGAAGAGAAATGAACCAAAATAAAGAAGAAAGAAAGAAGAAAGGTAGAAAGAAAATAAATAGTATAATAGAAGAGCAATGAAGCGGCAAAAAAGAAATTAAATGAAACAAAGTAAAGAGAGAAAGAAGGAAAAAAGTAAAAAAAAAGGAAAAGTAATAAAAGAAGAGAAATGATACAGCAAAAAAAGAAAGAAAAGAACCACAATAAAGAAAGCGAGAGGGAATGAAAGAAAAGAAAAAGAAATAAGACAGAGAAATGAAGCACTAACAAAAGCAAAAAAAGAAAAGAAATGAAACAAGATAAATAAATAAATAAAGAAAGAAAGAAAGAAAAAAAGTAATAAAAGAAGAGAAATAAAGCAGAAAAAGGAAAAAAAACAAGATAAAGAAAGAAAGAAAAAGAGAGAGAATTAGAGAAAAAAGAAAAGAAAAAGTAAAAAATGAAAAGAAATGAAGCCAAAAAACTGAAAGAAAAAAAACAAGATAAAGAAAGAAAGAAAGAAAGAAAGGGAGAAAAAGAAAAGAAAAAGTAAAGGTAATAAAAAAGAAATGAAGCAGAAAATGAAAAGAAAAGAAACAAAATAAATAAAGAAAAACGAAAAGAAAGAGAGAGAGAGAGAAAAAAAGAAAAGAAAAAGAAATATAATAAAAGAAAAGAAATGAAGCAAAAAAAAGAGAAAAAAGAAACAAGACAAAGAAAGAAAGAAAGACAAGAAACGAAAGAAAGAAAGAAAGAAAGAGAGAAAAATAAGAGAAAAAGAAAAAGTAACAAAAAAGAGAAACAAAGCAAAAAAATTAAAAGAAAAGAAATAAGATAAAGAAAGAAAAAAGAAAGAGAGAAAAAAGAAAAATTTATAAAAAATGAAGCAGACAAAGAAAAGAAACAAGATAAAGAAAGAAAAGGAAGAAAAGAGAAAAGAAAGGAAAAAGTAATAAAAGAAGACAAATTAATCAGAAAAAGAAAAGAGAAAATTGAAACAAAATAAAAAACAGAAAAGAAAGAATAAAAAAGAGAAAACGAAAATATTATAAAAAGAAAGAAAAAGTAAGTAAGGTAGAAAGAAAAGAAAATTATATTCAAAAATAAAAAAAGAAAAAGAAAAACATTAATAATTGACGAGAAATAAAGCGTTAAAAACGAAATTGAATACAAATAAATACAATTTAAGAAAAAGAAACAAAAGAGGAAGAAAACTTAAAAAAGAAAAGGAAAATAAAAAAGCATAAAAGAAAGAAAAATATATTATTTAAATATGAAAGAAACAGAAAAACGAAAAATAATTAAAAATAAGAAAGAAAGCAGCAAAAATTAATTTTAAAAATTCATTCAGACGAAAAATGAAAGAAAGTTACTATTTACAAATGTAAGAAAAATAAAACATAAAAAAAGAAATGGCAAACGAGAAAATTAAAAAGAAACAAAACAAAAGAAATAAATAAAGAAAGAAAAACTGAAAGAAAAAATGATTATTTAAAAATGAAAAAGAAAAATAATTAAATGGAAACAGAAAGCGGCAAAAGGAAAAGTTAAAAAAAGAAATAAGACGAAAGAATGAAAACAACAAAGAAAGAAAAAGTTAGAAAGAAAGATGGAAAATAGAAGAAATGTAAAGGAAGAAAAAGTGAAAGTGAGTGTTGCGTGTTGAAAGAAAAAAGGCAGACAAGAAACAGAAATACAAAAGAATGAAAAAGTAATGAAGGAAAGGCATTTACCAGAAAATAAGAAAAACAATTAAGCAAGGAAGACACAAATATACAAACCAAAAGCAATCAAAAAGATTTGCTACGTCTATTGTAGCTTTTCGATTTTAAGCGAATGATTCAAATAAGAATTAAGAAAATAAACTGTAAAAGAAAAAAAAGAATAAAGTGTTGTAAAGCTTAAAGGAACATTAAGGTAGGAAGGGGGAAAGCAAGGAAGGAAGAATAGAGAAAAGGAATGAAGGAAATAAAGACGAAAAGAATGAAAGAAGAAAAGAAGAGTATAAGGAAGAAAAAGAAAAGAAGAAAAGAGGAAAGGGAGGAAGAAAGGAAGGGAGGAAAGAAGAAAGGAAAGGAGAGTGGAAGGAAGGAAAGAAGGAAGGAAAGAAATAAAGAAAGAATAGAGGAAGGAAGGAAGGAAGGAAGGAAGGAGAGGGATGAAAGAAGGAAAGAAAAAAGGAAAGAAGGGAGGAAGGAAACAAGGAAAGAAAAAAGGAAAGAAGACAGGAAGGATGGAAAGAAGGAAAAAAGTGAGTGAGGAAAGATAGAAGGAAGGAAGGAAGGAAGGAAGGAAGGAAGAGAAGAAGGGATAGAGGAAAGAAGGAAAGAAAAAGGAAAGAAAGCAGGAAGGAAGGAAGGAAGGAAGGAAGGAAGGAAGGAAGGAAGGAAGGAAGGAAAAGAGGAAGGAGGAACTGACGCTAGTTAGTTTAACAAATTTTTGTTTTAAAAATATTGTTCATCGAATCGAAGGCCCAGGAGATACTCTAAGTCCAGGGTTACTAATTGAGGATATTTTAAGGAGGTACACTGAGGAAGCGTGGGATGCATATTGTTTTATTCAGTCAAAGTGCCACAATGACTATCATGAAGAATGCGTTTTGCATGTTCCCAAGAAAAGCATTAAAGGCAACATGGTTTTCAAAATGGCAGTTCAATTCCCCATTTTGTCCATGTTCTGAACATCAATAATTAGAAATATACAAGTTTTTTAGCCACGCAAATGTTGTATATTAGTATGAATAAAAAGTGAAATAAAGACAAAGAGAACAAAAGAATGAGTGATATAATGAGAGAAGGAAAACATTTAAAAAATCTTGAAACGATGGAATGGTAAAGTGAAGGAAGGAAGAAATACAGGAAGGAAGAAATTTGGATAAAATGAATGGAAAATTAGAAAAGTAGAATT
>JBBBDQ010002006.1:305000-335000 GCA_037127315.1 Ascarosepion bandense
ATGACTTTATTCTTAGGGTTACGTTAAAGGTAATGTTACATTTGAGCAACATAACAGTAAGTCATGAGTTTATTCACACGGTTATGTTAAAGTTAATGTTACATTTGGGCAACATAACAGTAAGTCATGTGAGTTTATTCTTAGGGTTAAGTTAAAGGTAATGTTACATTTGAGCAACATAACAGTAAGTCATGAGTTTATGCTTAGTGTTAAATTAAAGGTAATGTTACATTTGGGCAACATAACAGTAAGTCATGAGTTTATGCTTAGTGTTAAGTTAAAGGTAATGTTACATTTGGGCAACATAACAGTAAGTCATGAGTTTATTCTTAGTGTTAAGTTAAAAGGTAATGTTACATTTGAACAACATAACAGTAAGTCATGAGTTTATTCTTAGTGTTAAGTTAAAGGTAATGTTACATTTGGGCAACATAACAGTAAGTCATGAGTTTATTCTTAGTGTTAGAGTTAAAGGTAATGTTACATTTGAGCAACATAACAGTAAGTCATGAGTTCATGCTTGGTTTTAAGTTAAAGGTAATGTTACATTTGGGCAACATAACAGTAAGTCATGAGTTTATGCTTAGTGTTAAGTTAAAGGTAATGTTACATTTGAGCAACATAACAGTAAGTCATGAGTTTATGCTTAGTGTTAAGTTAAAGGTAATGTTACATTTGAGCAACATAACAGTAAGTCATGAGTTTATTCTTAGTGTTAAGTTCAAGGTAATGTTACATTTGAGCAACATAACAGTAAGTCATGAGTTTATGCTTAGTGTTAAGTTAAAGGTAATGTTACATTTGAGCAACATAACAGTAAGTCATGAGTTTATGCTTAGTGTTAAGTTAAAGGTAATGTTACATTTGAGCAACATAACAGTAAGTCATGAGTTTATGCTTAGTGTTAAGTTAAAGGTAATGTTATATTTGAGCAACATAACAGTAAGTCATGAGTTTATTCTTAGTGTTAAGTTAAAGGTAATGTTACATTTGGGCAACATAACAGTAAGTCATGAGTTTATTCTTGAATGTTAAGTTAAAGGTAATGTTACATTTGAGCAACATAACAGTAAGTCATGAGTTTGTGCTTAGTGTTAAGTTAAAGGTAATGTTACATTTGGGCAACATAACAGTAAGTCATGAGTTTATGCTTAGTGTTAAATTTAAAGGTAATGTTACATTTGAGCAACATAACAGTAAGTCATGAGTTTATTCTTGGTGTTAAGTTAAAGGTAATGTTACATTTGGGCAACATAACAGTAAGTCATGAGTTTATGCTTAGTGTTAAGTTAAAGGTAATGTTACATTTGGGCAACATAACAGTAAGTCATGAGTTTATTCTTGGTGTTAAGTTAAAGGTAATGTTACATTTGGGCAACATAACAGTAAGTCATGAGTTTATGCTTAGTGTTAAGTTAAAGGTAATTTTACATTTGAGCAACATAACTTTAAGTAAGTCATGAGTTTATTCTTAGTGTTAAGTTAAAGGTAATGTTACATTTAGGGCAATATAACAGTAAGTCATGAGTTTATGCTTAGTGTTAAGTTAAAGGTAATGTTACATTTGAGCAACATAACAGTAAGTCATGAGTTTATGCTTAGTGTTAAGTTAAAGGTAATGTTACATTTGGGCAACATAACAGTAAGTCATGAGTTTATTCTTGGTGTTAAGTTAAAGGTAATGTTACATTTGAGCAACATAACAGTAAGTCATGAGTTTATGCTTAGTGTTAAGTTAAGGTAATATTGCATTTGGGCAACATAACAGTAAGTCATAGGTTGTTAGTGTTAAGTTAAAGGTAATGTTACATTTGGGCAACATAACAGTAAGTCATGAGTTTATTCTTAGTGTTAAGTTAAAGGTAATCATTACATTTGGGCAACATAACAGTAAGTCATGAGTTTATTCTTAGTGTTAAGTTAAAGGTAATGTTACATTTGAGCAACATAACAGTAAGTCATGACTTTATTCTTAGGGTTACGTTAAAGGTAATGTTACATTTGAGCAACATAACAGTAAGTCATGAGTTTATTCACACGGTTATGTTAAAGTTAATGTTATATTCAACATAACAGTAAGTCATGAGTTTATTCTTAGTTATTAAAGGTATGTTATATTTGAGCAACATAACAGTAAGTCATGAATATGCTTAGTGTTGCTGTAATGTTGTTATCACAACATAACAGTAAGTCATGAGTTTGCGTTTATGTTGGTTATTAAAGGTAATGTTACATTTGGGCAACATAACAGTAAGTCATGAGTTTAGTTCAGTGTTAGTTAAAGGTAATGTTACTTGTCAACATAACAGTAAGTCATGAGTTTATTCTTATAAGTTAAAGGTAATGTTACATCGGGGCAACAGCACATAAGTCATGAGTCATTCTTAGGTGTTATTAAAGGTAATGTTACATTTGAGCAACAGGTTGCGCAAGCTGTTAGCTCGGCGTTGTCAAGTTAAAGGTAATGTTACATTTAAACATAACAGTAAGTCATGAGTTTATGCTAGTGTTGCTGAAGGTAATGTTACATTTGAGCAACATTAAGTCATGAGTTTATGCTTAGTGTTAAGTTAAAGGTAATGTCATTTTGAGCAACAGCAACAGTAAGTCATGAGTTTATTCTTAAGAAAGTTCAAGGTAATGTTACATTTGAGCAACATGGGCCAGTAAGTCATGAGCTATGCTTAGCAAGTTAAAGGTATATAACACAAATATAAATATGTAAGTCATGAGTTTATGCTTAGTGGTTAAGTTAAAGGTAATGTTACATTTGGGCAACATAACAGTAAGTCATGAGTTTATGCTTAGTGTTAAGTTAAAGGTAATGTTATATTTGAGCAACATAACAGTAAGTCATGGTGTTTGTCTTTAGTGGTTAAAGGTAATGTTATACTTGGGCAACATAACAGTAAGTCATGATGACCATGTTGTTAAAGGTAATGTTACATTTGAGCAACATAACAGTAAGTCATGAGTTTGTGCTTATGTTGTTAAAGGTGAATACATATTTGGGCAACATAAATAAAGTCGTAAGTTTAAAGCACATATGGTAATGTTAAAGGTAACACATTTACAACATAACAGTAAGTCATGAGTTTATTCTTAGGTGTTACGAAGGTAATGTTACATTTGGGCAACATAACAGTAAGTCGTATTAGTGCTAGTGTTATGAAAATGTTGCATTTGGGCAACATAACAGTAAGTCATGAGTTTATTCTTAGTGTTAAGTTAAAGGTAATGTTACATTTGGGCAACATAACAGTAAGTCATGAGTTTATGCTTAAAGTGGTTAAAGGTAATTTTACATTTGAGCAACATAACAGTAAGTCATGAGTTTATTCTTAGTGTTAAGTTAAAGGTAATGTTACATTTGGGCAATATAACAGTAAGTCATGAGTTTATGCTTAGTGTTAAGTTAAAGGTAATGTTACATTTGAGCAACATAACAGTAAGTCATGAGTTTATGCTTAGTGTTAAGTTAAAGGTAATGTTACATTTGGGCAACATAACAGTAAGTCATGAGTTTATTCTTAGTGTTAAGTTAAAGGTAATGTTACATTTGAGCAACATAACAGTAAGTCATGAGTTTATGCTTAGTGTTAAGTTAAAGGTAATGTTACATTTGGGCAACATAACAGTAAGTCATGAGTTTATTCTTAGTGTTAAGTTAAAGGTAATGTTACATTTGGGCAACATAACAGTAAGTCATGAGTTTATTCTTAGTGTTAAGTTAAAGGTAATGTTACATTTGGGCAACATAACAGTAAGTCATGAGTTTATTCTTAGTGTTAAGTTAAAGGTAATGTTACATTTGAGCAACATAACAGTAAGTCATGAGTTTATGCTTAGTGTTAAGTTAAAGGTAATGTTACATTTGGGCAACATAACAGTAAGTCATGAGTTTATTCTTAGTGTTAAGTTAAAGGTAATGTTACATTTGGGCAACATAACAGTAAGTCATGAGTTTATTCTTAGTGTTAAGTTAAAGGTAATGTTACATTTGGGCAACATAACAGTAAGTCATGAGTTTATTCTTAGTGTTAAGTTAAAGGTAATGTTACATTTGGGCAACATAACACTAAGTCATGAGTTTATTCTTAGTGTTAAGTTAGTGCGTAATGTTACATTTGAGCAACATAACAGTAAGTCATGAGTTTGTCTTTAGTGTTAAGTTAAAGGTAATGTTACATTTGGGCAACATAACAGTAAGTCATGAGTTTATTCTTAGTGTTAAGTTAAAGGTAATGTTACATTTGAGCAACATAACAGTAAGTCATGAGTTTATTCTTAGTGTTAAGTTAAAGGTAATGTTACATTTGGGCAACATAACAGTAAGTCATGAGTTTATTCTTAGTGTTAAGTTAAAGGTAATGTTACATTTGAGCAACATAACAGTAAGTCATGAGTTTATGCTTAGTGTTAAGTTAAAGGTAATGTTACATTTGGGCAACATAACAGTAAGTCATGAGTTTATGCTTATTGTTAAGTTAAAGGTAATGTTACATTTGAGCAACATAACAGTAAGTCATGAGTTTATGCTTAGTGTTAAGTTAAAGGTAATGTTACATTTGAGCAACATAACAGTAAGTCATGAGTTTATTCTTAGTGTTATTAAAGGTAATGTTACATTTGGGCAACATAACAGTAAGTCATGAGTTTATTCTTAGGTTATGTTAAAGGTAATGTTACATTTGAGCAACATAACAGTAAGTCATGAGTTTATGCTTAGTGTTAGTTAAAGGTAATGTTACATTTGGGCAACATAACAGTAAGTCATGAGTTTATTCTTGTTAAGTTAAAGGTAATGTTACATTTGGGCAACATAACAGTAAGTCATGAGTTTATTCTTAGGTGTTAAGTTAAAGGTAATGTTACATTTGAGCAACATAACAGTAAGTCATGAGTTTATTCTTAGTGTTAAGTTAAAGGTAATGTTACATTTGGGCAACATAACAGTAAGTCATGAGTTTATTCTTAGTGTTAAGTTAAAGGTAATGTTACATTTGAGCAACATAACAGTAAGTCATGAGTTTATTCTTTGTGTTAAGTTAAAGGTAATGTTACATTTGGGCAACATAACAGTAAGTCATGAGTTTGCTCTTAGTGTTAAGTTAAAGGTAATGTTACATTTGAGCAACATAACAGTAAGTCATGAGTTTATGCTTAGTGTTAAGTTAAAGGTAATGTTAAGCATTTGGGCAACATAACAGTAAGTCATGAGTTTATGCTTAGTGTTAAGTTAAAGGTAATGTTACATTTGAGCAACATAACAGTAAGTCATGAGTTTATGCTTAGTGTTAAGTTAAAGGTAATGTTACATTTGAGCAACATAACAGTAAGTCATGAGTTTATTCTTAGTGTTAAGTTAAAGGCAATGTTACATTTGGGCAACATAACAGTAAGTCATGAGTTTATTCTTAGGTTACGTTAAAGGTAATGTTACATTTGAGCAACATAACAGTAAGTCATGAGTTTATGCTTAGTGTTAAGTTAAAGGTAATGTTACATTTGAGCAACATAACAGTAAGTCATGAGTTTATTCTTAGGGTTAAGTTAAAGGTAATGTTACATTTGAGCAACATAACAGTAAGTCATGAGTTTATTCTTAGTATTAAGTTAAAGGTAATGTTACATTTGAGCAACATAACAGTAAGTCATGTGAGCTTATTCTTAGTGTTAAGTTAAAGGTAATGTTACATTTGAGCAACAAAGCAGTAATTCATGAGTTTATTCTTAGTGTTAAGTTAAAGGTAATGTTACATTTGAGCAACATAACAGTAAGTCATGAGTTTATTCTTAGTGTTAAGTTAAAGGTAATGTTACATTTGGGCAACATAACAGTAAGTCATGAGTTTATTCTTAGGGTTAAGTTAAAGGTAATGTTACATTTGAGCAACATAACAGTAAGTCATGAGTTTATTCTAGTGTTAAGTTAAAGGTAATGTTACATTTGAGCAATATAACAGTAAGTCATGAGTTTATTCTTAGTGTTAAGTTAAAGGTAATGTTACATTTAAATATAACAGTAAGTCATGAGTTTATTCTTAGGGTTAAGTTAAAGGTAATGTTACATTTGAGCAACATAACAGTAAGTCATGAGTTTATTCTTAGTGTTAAGTTAAAGGTAATGTTACATTTGAGCAACATAACAGTAAGTCATGAGTTTATTCTTAAGTTAAGTTAAAGGTAATGTTACATTTGAGCAACATAACAGTAAGTCATGAGTTTATTCTTAGGGTTACGTTAAAGGTAATGTTACATTTGGGCAACATATCAGTAAGTCATGAGTTTATTCTTAGGGTTACGTTAAAGGTAATGTTACATTTGGGCAACATAACAGTAAGTCATGAGTTTATTCTTAGGGTTACGTTAATGGTAATGTTACATTTGGGCAACATAACAGTAAGTCATGAGTTTATTCTTAGGGTTACGTTAAAGGTAATGTTACATTTGGGCAACATAACAGTAAGTCATGAGTTTATTCTTAGGGTTACGTTGAAGGTAATGTTACATTTGGGCAACATAACAGTAAGTCATGAGTTTATTCTTAGGGTTACGTTGAAGGTAATGTTACATTTGGGCAACATAACAGTAAGTCATGAGTTTATTCTTAGGGTTACGTTAAAGGTAATGTTACATTTGGGCAACATAACAGTAAGTCATGAGTTTATTCTTAGGGTTACGTTAAAGGTAATGTTACATTTGGGCAACATAACAGTAAGTCATGAGTTCATTCTTAGGGTTACGTTGAAGGTAATGTTACATTTGGGCAACATAACAGTAAGTCATGAGTTTATTCTTGGGGTTACGTTAAAGGTAATGTTACATTTGGGCAACATAACAGTAAGTCATGAGTTTATTCTTAGGGTTACGTTAAAGGTAATGTTACATTTGGGCAACATAACAGTAAGTCATGAGTTTATTCTTAGGGTTACGTTAAAGGTAATGTTACATTTGGGCAACATAACAGTAAGTCATGAGTTTATTCTTAGGGTTACGTTGAAGGTAATGTTACATTTGGGCAACATAACAGTAAGTCATGAGTTTATTCTTAGGGTTACGTTAAAGGTAATGTTACATTTGAGCAACATAACAGTAAGTCATGAGTTTATTCTTAGGGTTACGTTAAAGGTAATGTTACATTTAGGAATATCATTGAAAGTTAGAAGTGAGTAAAAATTGAAGACTGCATTATTAAATGTGATTAAATATGATTTCACTCAAACAGTTACATTTAAAGTACAGTTAAATTCAACATTAATTTTTACTTTAAAGTTAGTTTTGAGTAAGGTTAAATTCAAGGTAGCTTCGTGTTAAAGATGAGATTTTAATTTAGTTTTAGGAATTAGTTTCCCTTTAGGGTTGAATTTAAGATAGACTTGAGTTTTAATTTAGTTTTAACTCAGCAATTCTTTTAAGTTTAGCGATGTGTTCGCATGTAGGATAAGGCTTAAGGTTTCGTTAGCGATTTGATTTGAGATTATTTTAAGGTTAAGGATAAGTCCGCCCTTAAGCTTAGTTTAAAGATAGCGATAAATATAAGATTACTTTTTTTGTTCTTTTTTTTACTTACAGTAATGTTCAACCTGTGCTATTCGCGAGCGACCCTCAACATAGATGGTTACAGAGTAAGCGCCATGTTTATGTGGATATGTGGATGTATGGTGGTGCAATGGATAGCGGCTCGAAGTGAGGAAAGAATCCGAGATTCGAGTTCGAATTCCAGTTAAATATATTACATTCCCTTACATGTTAATAAAATTAGGAAAGGTATGAATGCATTTCTTTTCACCCAAGTTAAGGGTAAAATAGCAGACTGGGTTCTATAGCAACCGGTCTAGGAGAACGAAATCTTTTTCTTCTATGTGCCCTGTCCATTCAGGACGTAGGCGATCATGGCCTTCCACGTTTCCCTATCCCTGGTGGCTCTTAGCAAGCCTTCTCTTGTTACACCATGCAGCCCTCGTACCATCATCCACCTGATTAGCTTCTGCAAATATGTTATCCGTTGCTTTCTCCTGTCTCCTTTTTCCTTCTATCTGGCCTGTTAGAATCAGGTTCTCCAAACCCCTTTTTCTTCATTGCATGTCCCAGGAACTTCAGCTGTCTCTTACTGATGCTTAGTATTAATTTCCTTTTCGTTTGCATCTTTTCAGAAACCTCATCATTGCTCACATGCTCGATCCATGATATTCGCAGCATCCTTCTGTAGAACCACATTTCAGTTGCTTCAAGTTTTTCCTTCATGTTTTTTTTATATCAATATGGCATTGAATGCGAGACAATATCATCAAAGATGAAGGAAAAAGTTGTAGCAACTGAAATGTGGTTCTACAGAAGGATGCTGCGAATATCATGGATCGAGCATGTGAGCAATGATGAGGTCTTTGCAATGATGGAAACAAAAAGAAAATTAATACTGAGCATCAGGAAGAGACAGCTGAAATTCCTGGGCATGTAATGAAGAAAGAGAGCTTGGAGAACTTGATACTAACAGGTCAGATAGAGGGAAAGAGAGACAGGGGAAAGCAACGGATAACATATTTAAAGGACCTAATCAGGTGGATGACGAAACGAGGATTGCATGGTGTAACAGGAGAAGGCATGCTCAGAGCCACCAGGGATAGGGAAACGTGGAAAGCCATGATCGCATACGTTCTGAAGAGACAGGGCACATAGAAGAAGAAGAAGAAGAAGAAGAAGAAGAAGAAGAAGAAGAAGAAGAAGAAGAAGGTGGATCACTAAAATGGGGTTAGTATAGCAGCACTTAGCCGTAAATATTAGAACTGGTGCAAGTAAGGAATATCTTTTGTCTGATCAATTTCCAGACCTGGTCCTAGGCATGACGGTATACTGCATCCGGCAGCAAGGCCTCTGATTGTGAGGTTGCGAGGGGCATGGAACCACCAATTAATTGCTGTTATTCCCAGGTGCACCCTGACCCGGAGTAGTAGCATCTGTTAGGGTTTCAGCTATGGGCAAATAGTTAACCCCATAACTGAAGTCAAAATACTATGAAAGTATAAAAATAGCCCTTTGTAGAAATACATGCATAAAAGTAGTTTTTTTTATAGACAAATATGCATTTTTGAAAAAATAAATATAACAATAAATTTTGAAGAAAAAATTATTGCCATAACATAATTTTGATGGATTCTCAGCAAAACCTTTTTTAATACAAAACTAGAAGACATTTTCAATTTTCTAAAATGAAAAAAATAAAATAAATAAATTTTCATTAAAATCTGACTAAATCAAGTTTCTCACTATAACCGAATGTTAAAAAAAACCCACCTTTCTGGCATTAAATAACCCACAGAGGTTGATATGCTATCAAAGAAATCTTTCCAGATCAATATCAGTGAGAGGTTTGCAACCTTTCTTATGTGAAATAGGGATTTTAAGGTGAAAAATAATTTGCCCTCTACAAGGACGCAAAACGCATTTGAACTCTATCAAGGCTGGAAAGTAAAGTCTATGCAGCCCCTGCCCATATCTGGCAGCAGTACTACATTTTCGGCCTGATTTGGCTCTTGTAAAGTTAAAGGATAACAAAAGAAATCAGACGCAAGGATCTGACTATTTATCCAGCAACTTTTACAATAGATCGTATGTACGAGTTCCTTGTTGACGTATGGGTTGAGTTTGTCCGAAAGGAAGAAGTCATGAGGCATCCGTGAAGAAACATCCGTTCATCGCCGTTGGAAGAAGTTTTTGGCCCAAGATGATTTCGGAAAGAGGTTGGAAGTACTCTTTCCGAGATCAGGGGGTGTGACTTATGGGTGTGATTTATAGTAATAAAATTAACCGCAAAAACTGTGTTAGTAAAAATTAGTGTACATTTTGTCTGCTTCAAATATGAACACAATTAATTTGTCAACCGTTTAACAGAGTTTTTGTGGTTCAAATTTTACTTATTACACACCACGAAATATAATCAAATCTAATTTAAAGTTTTATAGAAAAAAGAAATTTCCTAAATTCAAAATTAAGGTTAATTATACAAAATTAGATTAATTATAAAACTGTGCTTAAATACAAAAATATTCTATAGTTGTACAAATAAACATTAAAGATATCCTTTCCCCCTCTAATAAAACCAAAGAATAAAGGCTAGGCAGGCGGGTCATAAAATACACTTTCATGAATCAACTATATCCCCTACCTACCCGACTTTCTTCAAAATTCTAACGGACAATTTACAAGACTTATTCCCCTATCGCTAACACCCCACCTGCCAACATCCCACACACAACTCCTACATATAAGAAAAGAGGTCTTCCATTCCTTTCCACATCACCTGATGAGACATTGGAAGTCCAATGTCGAACAAAATGTACAATTTGTAGTGGATATATATTTAAGAAATTGTACATGTTCTAAAATATAATTTATAATAAATATTTAGAGCCCTATATTATATATCGAGCACTGTTTTAAATTAATGTTTTGGACGTTGCAAATTTTTCTTCGTTCCTTATTCACTCGTATATATATATATATATATATATATATATATATATGCAGGTTTCAGTGAAAATGACAGAAAATTATCGTTACTCCAACACTTAATAATATCAATTATGAACACGTTAACAACATGCTTGCCGTGTTCGAAATATTACACACAGAGAACTGTACATACAAAAACGCTACACATATTCAGTTGCACATAAAATAAAATTCACCGTTGTTAATGGCAGAAAGAACAAACGAAAGTGTTAGGAAACACAAAACATTTGGAAAATTCTTATTTAATTTGTGTTCTGAAAAGAAAATCATACGTACACACGAACTGTTAGATTGCTGCCCATATATATATATATATATATATATTATATACTGTAATGTGCAAAAGTATTAGGGAAAGAAATATTGTATCTTTTATGAGGCATATTGACAAAAAAAAACAATTAAATTAAACTAATTTTATTTGATTTACTCAAAAATTCTTTAACACGAAAAAATACTTGTTACAAAATATATTTAATATTTATGATAATAGCCTTTTGCTTTGATCACAGCCTTCATTCTGTCAGGTATTGACATTACAAACTATCATCAAAATAAAGTTTGGAAAGGAACCTTTAAACCATGTTGACACTATTTACAGCTCAATTCGAGATACGGGAATAAGAAAAAAAGTCAGTCATATCCAAGGATAATAGAATAATGAGTAGTTTCATAATAACTTGTTTAGCTGAAAATAGAAAAAATTAAATATAACTTATTTTTAATACATTTCTTTTACACCTACTTCTGAATAATCAATATTTATTATCAATTTACTTGGCTTTTCACCATGTATTTGAATTTCAGTGAGGTTTTAAGGAAGATTACCCCTGTCCTAATACTTTTGCACACTACCGGTAGTGTGCAAAAGTGTTAGAAGTGGGGGGTTTATAAATTTTATTTTGATGCCTCATAAAAGATAAAATAGATAGATAGATAGATAGATTATTCTATTAAAAATGATTCTATCTTGGATGACTTAAATGTACTGTAAAATCAAAACAGAACCTTTTTTTTAATTAAGTTACTTTAATCGAGTACGCAATGACTTAGACGAAATATTGTTTAAAATAAATGGAGCGTCTACACAAATACGAGTATTCTCTAAAATATAATATATATATATATATATATATATATATATATATATATATATATATATATGTATGTATTAATCAAGTTAACACGAAGTATGGAAGTAAAGCCACTGAAGCAATTGATGTTACTGGACGTGGAAAAATTTAAAAAAAGAAACATTGCTAAAAAGGAAGATCAATTGCGTTTAAAGATTGCATTTAAATTTTTGAAGATTAAAGTTGGTTGGAAAGTATGGAACCGGAAGGGAGTTCCATTAGCGAGATATGCGATAGAAGTAACTGTTAGCAATAAATTTTTACGCCTGCATCTAGCCAGTTAAACTGAAAGTTGGAGGGACCTCATTGCCAATCTAGTACTGCGCTTCTATTCCAAATGTATATGCACCATAGATAAGACATCATCCTAACAGTTGCAATGAAATTAATTATAGAAAAGGTACAGGGAGATAATTTTTTAGCTCGTTGAGAAAATGAAGGAACCCGAGACCCTAGATCAGGACCAATAATACTGTTATATATTATTTGTACACTTCTTCTTCTTTGTGCCCTGTCCTTTCACGCCGTAGGCGATCATGGTTTTCCACGTTTCCCTATCACTGGTGGCTCTTAGTACGTTTTCTCCTGTTACACCACGCAACCCCTGTCATCCACTTGCTCGGGCCCTTGAAATATGTTATCCGCTGCCTTCCTCTGTCTCTTTTTCCTTCTATCTAGCCTGTCAGTATCAGGTTCTCCAATCCCTCCTTCCTCATTGCATGTTGTGGTAATACCGAGCAAAAGCGATGAGCCGGATGTTTGCGCTTTCACAACCAAAAAGCAAATGACCAAAAGTCATTGCTGTGCCGCCGGCTCCGCGCAGTTGTCCCGATTTAAACTAAAAATTAATTAAATATTAAATTTCCAGTTCGCAAGCCTACGCGAATTTTATTTATCATCCAATGGGAAGCTCAGAAACAAATACAAGTGTGAAATCCCAAATGAGAAGCTGTGATCCAAAAAGAAGATATAAAAAGCGGATGCAGAAAGTATCGACAGGCAAACCGACTCGAGGAGAAGAGAGTAATTAGTATCTCCCTTGACCGAAGTCAAGTGGCTTACTACGCTCGCCTCCCTTACCTCTTTCCTTCTTCCCTGCCTCAAAAACTACTTACTGACCTAAGGAGCGAATACATCAAAGACATTCCTTACTTACACGCTCCCAAATTCCTAAGCATTAATTCTTTTCAGCATTTTATTGCCATGACATTTTAACCTCCGTTGGACCTATACTTCATGTATTAGTTCAATTGTAAAAACAGTAATTGATATGTGTATATATAAAATATTATTTTTCTACTCGAACTGCATTTCTTGATTTGTAATCATTTTATGACTTATAGTGGGCTGTCTAAAATAAGGCCAAATTCCGTTAACCTGCAACAGTATACAACTACCCTTTACTAGAACGGACTCTCCACTAACAGAAAAGAATAGGTAAGCAACCCACTATAATGTTTCAGGAACATTCAGTTGTCTCTTCCTGAAGCCCATTATTAATTATCTTTTCGTTGCCATTCTTTCCAATACCTCATCATTGCACACATACATTTTCTAAAAGCTCTTTCGAAAGAAATAAGCCGATAATCCACAACAATCAGCCTCCCTATGTCTCCGACCGAAGTTCACATCACGTCGGTTGTTATTTCCGCGTTCATGCTATTTCCACACCGGTTGAATTTTAAAATAAAATAAATCTTATAAAATAATACATAATCCTGTATAATAATATATATTTTAAGTGGGAAATGTTTATGCAAAGTGAAGGTCTATGATGGGGCAGAGATGGTAATATTCGAAACAAATACACAAACTGAGATTACAACTGAAAATCTTGGCTAAAAATATTCCGCAATATTAAAACTCGGGTAATAGGTGTTTCCGAAAAGTTTGTATTGATAAATAGATTCACGAAAATAACGGTTAAATTCGGCCAATAGTGAAATATTTGAAAAATAAATCGATATATCGCAACATATTAAATAAATTCTACATTGCCACTTATACTAGCACTGTTCAGAGTAAATTAATAATTGAACCATATGTTCTGGACTGTTATCGAATATTCACAGCCAGTAATTAAATCGATAATTTTTTTAGCCTGTCTAGTGGCTGGTGTAGTTGCAACTGACGCTTGTTCTACAGTTTTATGTTTAACGTATTTGAATGATCAGTCAGTTCAGTGCCATACGTGATACACGTTTTGGGCGATCATGTCTCGAAAGAGACATGAATAACGGGGCAGAAGATTATCCCGCATAAGTTTGCCATTACCTGTAGAAATTTTGAATATCGTCAAAATACGAGCTTTGTGCATTTTTGCCCCTCTCTCATCAATTGCCGATTTATTTATTTCTCGTTGATAAAAAATTATTGGCTCTCATTCAACGAAATCTTTCAAAGCTGATTCAACCCCTAGTTTAGAAATAAAGTTTACCATTTAAAAAAATTAAGTGCCATACGCGATACACGCTTTTTAACATAACTGACTGGGCAGAAGATTATCCCACAGTAGGTTGACATTGCTTTCTGTGGCAGACTGGTTGCCAGCCAAGACTAAAGAACCCAATCTGTCCTATTATTTAACGAATAACTGAAAGGAAGAGACGAATTAATATCTTTTCCAAGGTAATTTGTGAGAAAGTAAATGCAAGGAATTTAACTGGAATTCGATCCGTCACCCCGATTTGTCGTTCCTAATCGATAACCACTGCACCGCAACGTGCTCAGAAAATAGATCTGTATAATACTTTGTGGTGCAATAGATTTTTTTTTTATTTAATCATATCACCTCATACAAAGGCGGTAACGCCACTGATGTGCAGGGGGCTACGTAAGAGTGACAAAATTGGAAAAGAGAAAACCGGAAACCAGATCCTAAACAGGAAAAAAGAGATGAGCCTCTTCACCTGTTCAATAGACGTGGGTGGAGTGTGAACCGGGCGATAGTTTAGTCTATCTACTCTAATTGAAAAAAAAAAGTGAAAAGATTGGATAAGAGAAAACCGGAAATCACATCCTAAACAGGGAACAAGGGGTGAGCCTCTACACCTGTTCAATAGACGTGGGTGGAGTGTGAACCGGGCGATAGTTTAGTCTATCTACTCCAATTGAAAAAAAAAAGTGAAAAGATTGGATAAGAGAAAACCGGAAATCACATCCTAAACAGGGAACAAGGGGTGAGCCTCTACACCTGTTCAATAGACATGGGTGGAGTGTGAACCGGGCGATAGTTTAGTCTATCTACTCCAATTATCGGTTCGGAATTAGAAATCAGGGAGTCGTGTTCGAATTCCAGTTGAATTTGTTTCAATCGTTTACGCCTAAATACCGTTGGGAAAGGTATGAATCCCTCTCTTCTGACACCCACGGTTTGAATAGCAGGACAGATTGGATTCTATAGTTATGATTGGCTAGTAGTCTACAGCAGAAAGAAATGGCAACCTACTGCGGGGAAAAACTTCTGCCTAGTCAGTCATGGATCAAAAGATTCAAGATCGCCCAAGCGTGTTTCCCACATAGGACATAACTGACCCTATTGTATAAATATCTAAACTTATTTATAAATGGAACTTTGTCTCTGTGTGTGTGTCTGTGTATGTGTGTGTGTCCGTTACCTATAGACTCCGAAACGGCTGAAACGATTTTCTTGAAAATTTACACAGTTGTACTATAAGCGTCTGCGAGTGTTCTTAGCTAGATTTTGTGTCGAGGTACCCCCGATAAATATCGGAAATCGATAATCGAAAAAATCGGGTTATAGAAGGAGTTGTCCGATTTTAATCAAATTTGATACACTAATAGACAAAGCCATAAGAAACGATATTCAGAAGTATCAAGGTTGCAGTTCTTACAACAGTGCAGAAAATTTGATATGAATACCAGGAAATCAAAATTTGACTTACATCCATTCATTTTTCTTTTTAAGTCTACGGTTTCGCTTTAACTGGAAGTAACTCTTTCGTACCAACGTCCAAAGAGTCTGATAAAAATAAATAAAACGTGATACAAATTTTGCAAAAGTAGCATTAAAATTGGATCTAAACGAATATTCTTTGCTTTTCACATTTTATTCTAGGTGATGTTCTTTCGATTTTTCAGCATGAGCGGTTTTTTAATACGGCCATGCTACTATTACGACTGCTACAACTACAACTATTATTATTATTATTATTATTATTATTATTATTATTATTATCTTATCATATAATTGTTAACAGTTAAGTGCCATATGTGATACACGCTGGGGCGTTCATGTCTCGAAAGAGACATGACTGACTGGGCAGAATATTATTTCGCAGTAGGTTGCCATTACTTTCTGCGGTAGACTGGTTGCCAGCCAAGGCTATAGAACCCACTCTGTCCTGCTATTTAACCAATAACTGGAAGGAAGAGACAGATTAATATAGGTACCTCCAGTTTTTCGCTGCGAAAAATCAGCATAGTCTGAAGGAAAAGTCTCAAACTAAATAAAAACAAAGTTTTCTCGGCAAAATGTTTATGCTATCATGAAGAGCAGAGATCAAAGTATTTTTTAATTATTTTTACAATTTTTTTAAATTGTTATAACAGGCTCTAACAGGCTCATTTAATGATAGAAAATCTTTATTTTCTCTCTCGTTAGTACAAGCGATAAATTGACGCTAGATTTTATTACGTCAAAACGTAATATTACGCGAAGGCATTTTTTGACTGTGATAATTTGGAAATTCTTGCAAAAATCAAATAATCGTCTGATTTTGATGAAAAGTTCAGGGCATATTCATAATTGATTGAAATCAGTTTTGAAATAATTATTTTTAGAAAATATAGTAAAACATATTTTTTTAAATATGTTACTCCTCTACCAATTAATTTCCGGAAATGTCGAAAAATGCGACTAGGTCTCAATATATAGATAGTTTTAATTGAATTCAGGAGTCATTGCGGAATGCAAATCAACTGTTTTTTTTTTTCTTCAAAACCTGCTCTTTTTTAGAAAATCTGCTCCGAATTAGGAAAACAAAATGCAATAAAATTATGCCATTTTTTATTTGGATAAACTTTTAATTGCTTTTATAAACATAAATTAAAATTATATCATAGTCTGAATAGAAAAAAAATTTCCGTTAGTAATGAATTTTTTGAAGAATTGTTTTTATTTTTATTATTTTATTTTATTTTTTATTAAGTAGTTTCTAAAAGTTTCATAATTTCCTCCTCATGGATCTCTCAGATTTTTTTTAATTAATGTGTGGCAAATATATTTATTAATCGAAAAATTTAAACACTTACTCTAAAAAGGGGTGCTCCTTGTAAAATAATTAAAACATTTTAATTTTCTGCATGTTGATTACCCGTTTTTTGTTTGTACGGGTGGCCGTAAAAGGTCACGTGATTCAAGGGTTGTCTTCCCTTACATGAAAAAAATCCGTATATAAACCTTTTTATACCAAATTCGTCTTCCATACTTTTGGCAAGCTGCTGCAAATCATTCATCATGGCCTCATGATTAGGTGTTGACAGCTGAAGATAACAAGGCTACCGTAATTGAGGAATGCTTTTTGAAACATTTTCCAAACAATAAGTAGTTAATTCTTGTTTCAAGTCAACCTAAAGTAAGTTTAAATTGGTAATTTGAAGAAAATAATGTGTCAGTGAGGTGTATTTTATTTTTGTAAGATGTTTTAAAACCGAGAATTGGCTTCTGTTTACAATCGATGAAAAATGGCGGAAGTTTTGAAATTTTTAAAAAGTTTTGATTCCGATCAATATAATTTCGGTTTAAAATACACCAGGTTATTTTGCTTACTGAAATTAGTAAATTTCCTCCATTGGCTTTCAATTAAAGCTAATTTTTAAGTTTGAAGATAATTTATTAATTTTTAAAATTTCAATATAAATTTAGGTATAGAAAAACGAGTGGCGGTACCTACATTAATACCTTTCCCAAGGGTATTTGCGTGTAAGTAAATGCAAGAAATTCAGCTGGAATTCGAACTCGGCTTCCCGATTTCTCATTCCAAGCCGATATCCACTGCACCACAACGCGCATCCTCACAAATGCTAACAGATTCATCTAAGTTCTTTTCGTTTCTTTTTAAATTGCTCTACTGTTACATTTTTCTATGAGACATGGCAGTTTTAGTCCCATTAATCTTAGCTACAGATCTTATATATGTATTCTCCTTGTAGTCCCGGGTCCTTAACAAAATTAAATTCTGAAAGAGTTCGGTAAAATTTAACCAAGTGGACAATTAATCATTAAAAATGAGCAATATATATTGGTTCCACTATGATATATTAGAACACTGTTAAAAATATATAATCTGCAATCGGACAATGTTTTCCGAACAAAGGACAGGAAATTCTGGTTAGCACTGATCGAGCAACTCTTCGGTATATTGTGCAATGAGCGGAAATCCCTATATTCCCGAGGTGTAGAACTCGATTCCTAAAATTTACTTCATTTCATTTTCGCCTACTTTGTGACAGCCGGCGTGTGCTTTGAACCCAGTAAACATCAGCCGCTTCAGGCTCAGATGTTAGCATTGAAATTCTTCTGTTGATATGCCGAGACTAGGAGTAATGATAAGGATTTGAAATCGCGTCGAGCTACGAGGGAAGAGGATATTATGGTGGCAACTATCACTCACGTCACGGAGAGATAAAAACAGAAAAACAAAACAGCTGAATAAGTGATTGTTTCAAAAATAGAATTAAAAAATGTAAGAAAAGTCAGTGAGTATAAATGAAAATAAAAGGAGGAAACGAAACAAGGACAACTGCTTGTTCCATTTATCTTCTAAAATAAGATTTCGTTATCCACGTTAGACTGATAATTTCTGCTGGTTGTAGAATCTGCAGATAATCGCAATCGAAATTTGTCTAAAAAAGGTCTACTAAGAAATTGACAACTGGTTTTAAAGAGTTAATTAAAATTTTAATCCATTTGGACGTCGTCAAATGCAACACGTTTCAGCACATGTCCTTCATCTACAAATTTAAGCGAAGGGAAAACCTCAAATTAGTGAAATTGAATCAATCTTTGATGCATTTCTCGTTATTCAATTCATTATTCTATTTTTTCTAAATAAAATCATTATCTTAAAAAAATGATGTTTTTGTTTTCATTTTCCTAATACTTGTAATAATTGATAATCTAAACTTATTTATAAATGGAACTTTGTCTGTGTGTCTGCGTGTGTGTGTGTGTCTGTTACATATAGACTCCGAAATGGCTGAACCGATTTTCTTGAAAATTTACACATAATCGAAAAATCGGGTTATAGAAGGAGTGTCCCGATTTTAATCAAATTTGATACACTCGTAGAAAAGACATAAGAAACGATGTTCAGAAATTTCAAGGTTGAAGTTCTTACAATAGTGCAGAAAATCGATTATATATATATATATATATATATATATATATATATATATATATAAGCAAGATGTTTGTGTGCGTGTGTCTGTTTATCTGTCTGTATATCCTTTATAAAATCCACAATTTTTATCCAATTCTCACCAAACTTCACACAAATATTCTTTAGGCTGAGTCTGAACTCCAGGACCACAGATTAGTTTTAAAGCTTTCATTACACTCGAGCAAGCCGGGCTATACTGCTAGTGTTAAATATCTTAAAGATATCGATAATATATTGTTTAAATAAATATGGCCAAAAGACAGATAGGCAGATGGTAAAAGCTAAGAAAATTAATGACACTTGACTGGGCCATGAAGAATGGCGTTTTGTGATACTGCCAGTTATCTGAGAGAGGTCTCGTGGTCGAACAGAAGGGAAAGCTCTTCAACAGCGGTTACAGTATTGTATGCACCGACAACGCAGACCACTGAGGAAGAAAAAGAATTCTTCTACTTCATAATAAACAACGCCAAGGCTCAGTGTAAGAATTGTGGTGAACCCTCGGACCCATCCAACTATCGCCCTATCAGTCTTCTACCGAAATTCGGGAAAGTGTTTGAGGCTATAATCAATGCCGAAATAGTTCAACATCTTACTGCCCACAAACTCTTCCCTGACAGGCAATATTGTAATATAATAATCTGGCCCCACCCAAGAAGGCTGATGAAGCGTGGGTGTTTTCGGTCATTGAAAGCAGCGGATGTCATTTTGACCCTATTTCCGACAGAGCGGAAATAGCTCAGAGCAAACAGACAGGTGTCTCTGAGAATTTACGTAGGCGTCGTGTAGGCGTCGCGTGATCAAGGCAAAGCCCGGAAGAAACAAGTTCCGCTTTTGGAAGATATATAAAGACTGCGAAAAACACGGATTCGCCAGTCTCGTCAGAGTCAGAGAAGAGAAGTCGAAGAAACCAGAGAAGTCAGAGAAGTCGGAGAAGTCAGTCTCGTCAGAAGTCAGAGAAGTCGAAGAAGTCAGTCTCGACAGGCAGTCAGTCGACAGAGTCTCCAGAAGTCGAAGAAGAAGCTAGACGAGCTAAGCAGAGAGATTACACTCCCGTCGTCACCCCTGTCAACCTTGGAAGAGCGCTCTCTCACTCTCTGTTCCTAGGCGACACGGTCCATCGTCGTTAATAAAAAATATTATGATATATTTTTATATATATACGTGTTTGTCTGTTTATTGGTATACAACAATATGTCTTCCGCTTTGCCAGGTCCACGGCCGACTTGCTAACAGCCGTAACGGAGTACATGCGTCAGACTCTTGGTGAGTCTCACGAGGCTCGCGCGGTTGCTCTCGACATCTCCAAGTCTTTTGACAGGGTTTGGCACTCTGGCCTTCTATGCAAGCTACGGGGTTACGGTATTACCGGTCGCCTGTTTGACCTAATCCAATCTTTTTTAAATAACTGCAAAATGAATGTCGTTTTGAATGGGCATGCCTCTTCATACTACAGCACGAATGCTGGTGTCCCACAGGGCTCTATCCTGGGCCCGACGCTCTTCCTTATTTTCATCAACGACCTCCCAGATGAGATCAAGGACCATGTAGGCATCTACGCAGATGACACCACAATATACTCCCGCACCAGTAAGAAACCTGTCGAAGTGGATAGACATAATCTCGCTACTGACCTTGAACAGGATCTACACTCTGTGATCACTTGGGGAAAGAAGTGGCTTGTCAACTTCAATGCGTCTAAGACCAAGCTGTTGTCTGTCAACCATCACAGGCAACCTCTCCTGTCTACCATAAGCATGGACCAAGCGATTCTCCCTGAGAGCAATACATTACGCCTGCTCGGCCTTACCCTCTCTTCAGACCTAATATGGAACCACTATATCGAATCCATAGCTAAATCCACTGCTAAGAAGGTTGGGCCATTATGCCGATCCAGGATGTTTTTTTTTCACCTGAATCCATCCTGCATATATACAAGTCAACCATCTGTCCGTGCATGGAGTACTGCTGCCATTTATGGTCAGGCACCCCTGCCGTTTACCTCAGTGTTCTCGACAGGCTCCAAATGAGAGTCTGTAATGTGATAGGTACTGACTTGGCGGCTCGACTGCAGCCACTTCCCCACCGACGAAATGTGGCCTCGTGTCTGTTCTATAAATACTTTCATGGCTTCTGCTCGGACGAACTTAAGTCACTGGTGCCTCCACAACAGGTGTTTACTCGTGCAACCAGACTGGCAACTGGGTCCCACCCATTCAGAGTTAGGTTAGCTAAATGCAGACGACAATTCTACTCCTGCAGCTTCTTCTCTCGCACTTCCCGCCTGTGGAACTCTCTCCCATATTCTTGCTTTCCTGATGGCTACAACCTCCAAGAATTTAAATGCAATGTCAATATTCATCTATTAACCAATGGATTTTAGCTCTCTCCCCACCCCGTATATCCTTCCCTTTCCCTCCACCTATGTATCTGTCATCACATCTGCATTCTCCTCTTTCTATTGCTCTTTTCTAACTGGTCTGTACTTCTCACTCTCTTCTAATTAATCTTTTTACAGTTATGTAACCCCCCGCACATCAGTGGCATTTCCGCCTTTCTCGGGGTGAAATGATTAAAAAAAACACAAAAAAAACACAAGAAATTAGAATTATCATGGGAGGCCTGAATGCCAAATTAGAGTATGACAGGGAAGACGCAAATTAGCAACGTAGGACTAGGAAACCACAAAAAATGGGCCATTGTTGCAAGGAAAATGATCAGGCTATAACCAAAATCTGGTTCCAAGAATACCCAAGAATACCCAAGAATACCCAAGAAGATTGTAGAAGGCAAGAACTGATATAACGACCTCAACCTGCAGGAAAAAAAAACCGGAGATTTATATACATATACAGAAAGATCATAACAGACTGAGATAAACACACACACACACACACACACACACACACACACACACACACACACACACACACAATTTAACCGTACTGATGAACTGTGATACAGCGAAACAGATCTGTCTGCGGATGACTATATATATATATATATATATATATATATATATTAATTCAGATACTTCAATCCAAGGGAAAAAAGCAGGAAGGTAAATTCCCAAAAACCGGATCCTAATTAATATTAAAAATTTATTTTAATATTAAAAAATGATACAGGAAGAGAGCTTCATGCAATAAAATATTACTGAGCAAATATATATTTTAAAAAAGGATTAATTCAAAGATGTTGAATGGCCATTTCGATATGAAGATCCCCACGGGGGACGACACATCACCTCAGCAACAGAAAAAAACTTTTCAGGAAAGGTTTTTTTCTGTTGCTGAGGTGATGTGTCGTCCCCCGTGGGGATCTTCATATCGAAATGGCCATTCAACATCTTTGAATTAATCCTTTTTTAAAATATATATATATATATATATATCTGTGTGTGAGTGTTTATCGTCTACCAGGGAGGCTAGCTAATCCCCATTGTAGACGTTTGCTCAGGCACACCGGTGTTTGTTGAACATCCACAGATCCCACCTGTGGTTTATACTGAAAATATGCTGAGCGGTCTTGAGCTACAGTTTCTGGGGGAGAGCGCGTTATCTAGCGTGAACAACAGTCTGAACAAGGCCAGGACGCTCAACCCCTCGGTCACGATGACTTGTGGCGTCGAGCTAGCACAACCATCGATGAATTATTTTGCTAAAATAAATAACCCACACAATACTTAATTAGTTTTCTTAACTGCAATATATTTTAATATGTTAAAATTATTTAATCCAAATTCTAACCTAAATATTCCAGCTCCTCTTCTCATTAAATAGTACTAAAAAAATCCAACCTGATGTTAAAAGTTATTGTTTACTTATTTAAATAATGTGGGGTTCCACTATATACCTTACTCAGATAAAATAATTGTCTTTAAAATTTGATAAATTACAATGTTTCATTTATAACTTATAATCCAATATGACTTAAAAATGTCAAAATTAATTTACTAAAATGAATGAGCCACACACTTAATTGGTTTTCTTACAACAATATACAGAAGTATAGATTAATTATTTATTTCTAATTCTAACCTAAACATTCTAGCCCCTTTAATCATGAGATATTAAAAAATGTAATTTCTAATAAAAAAAAAACCTAAAATCCAACCTGCTTAAAAATTATTGTCTACCCAGTTAAAAAATCGATGGTCCCACTATGTATCATAACCAAACAAAATTAAAAATGACATGTCTAGACACTAGGCTATATTGCTTCTTTTTGCGACATAGATCTTAAAACTCCATAGTTACATATTTCTTATTTTTGATTGAATAATACTGAAACACCTAAAGCATTTTCTCTAACGACCACCCCTTAATTTTCTAAATAACTATGAATTCAACGCATATTTAAAAAAAAAAATAAAATCAGTTTCGCCATTTATTATAATATATCAGCTGAAACATGAAAAATTTTGTGTAGTGATATAATGCTTTTATAAACCATTGTAATAATAAATTTACAATATTAAGTTCTACTCTGAATCGGGCACTCCTTCTAAAAGTAAATACTTGAACAGTGGGTTTAATCTACGTTTTCTTTCACTTTCATATAATATATATATATATTCTAGCTGTAAAAAGGTTTGAAGATATTTGAATCACTTCTTATTAAAAACAGGAGATTCCATCAATAACCTTATTTCCCGATCTCAGTCAGAACATTGTTGAATTATTGAATACTGACTGGGTTCTAAAATTAAACATTCATATTACTCTAAAACCTCTACAAACATTTTTAGTTATTGAAATGTTACCTATTACTTAAAAAATATATAAAAGTATCTCATTTTAAGGTTTGTTTGAAAGAAATGCTCGATGGAATGTATATATATATATATATATATATATATATATATGTATATATCAGTCAGTCAAATGCCATACGTTATACACGGTTTGGGCGATCATGTTCCAAAAGCGACGTAACTGTATAGACAAGATTATCTCGAAGTATGTTGCCATTACTTCCTGCGGTAGACTGGTTGCCAGCCAAGGCCATAGAACCTAATCCGTTCTGAGAATTAGCCAATAACTGGACGGAAGAGACGGATTAATATCTTTTTCAAGGGTATTTGCGCGTAAGTAAATGGAAGGAGGTCAACTGGAATCCGAACTTGGATCCCCGACTTCTCATTCCGAGCCGATATCCATTGCACAACAACGCACATCCTTATGTGCGTTGTGGTGCAGTAGATAACAATACTTTTATTCACTTACGCGCAAGTACCCAAGGGAAAGGTAATAATCTGTCTCTTCCCTCCAGTTATGGGTTAAATAATAAGACAGGTTACGTTCTATAGCCTTGGCTGGCAACCAGTCTACCGCAGAATGTAATGGCAACCTACACCGAGATAATCTTTTGCCCAGTCAGTCATGTCTCTTTCGAGACTTGATCGCCCAAACCGTGTACCACATATGGCACTTGACTGATATATATATATATATATATATATATGAGTTTTTAAAAGAAAATAATGGCTGACTGCCGCTCGTTTCTGTGGATGCCCGTTTAGGAAAGCGGTTAGCCAATCACTCCTGCTCAAACCCATTTGTGTTTTTTCAACACCCATAGCGTCCTATCCGTCGTTTTTACTGCAGTCAGGTTGAGCGAAACATCATTACAGTTTATTGGATATATTTCTTTATCTACAGTCATCAACAGTTTGAACAAGGCCAGTAAGCTCAAAACCTAAGGCACGATGACGTGTGTCTTCGTGCTTTCATAACCACCGACGGCTACCTAAGACTTCAGTCTAAAAAATTTCACTTACAAGGTTTGGATCAATCCGTGGTATGGCTTTTTAAAGCAATTTCAAGACATGCTGGTAACGCTTTTTCCAGACCGACATTAAGAAGTTACGTTCCTGAAAATGATGTTTCACTCGTCAGGACTTCTTCTTCTTCTTCTTCTTCTTCTTCTTCTTCTTCTTCTATGTGCCATGTCCTTTCAGAACGTAGGCGATCATGGCTTTCCACATCTCCCTGTCCCTGGTAGCTCTTACCATCATGCAACCCTCGGTCCGTCATCCACCTGATCAGGTCCTTCAAATATGTTATCCGCTGCTTCCCCTGTCTCTTTTTCCCTCTACCTGGCCTGTTAGTATTAGGTTCTCCAAGCCCTCCTTCCTCATTGTATGTCCCAGGAACTTTAGTTGTTTCTTCCTAATGCTCAGTTTTTCCTTAATCTTCGAAGATATTGTCCAACATTCACTGTAATATTGAAGAACCGACATCACATAAAAATCCAGGACTTTCCTCTTTGTTTCTAGTGAAATTGTCCTGTTTCTTAATACTTTACTCAACTTCTGGAATGCTTCTTTCGACATACTAATTCACCTTCGGATCTCAGTGTCGCACTTTCCGTCTTCTGTTAGAACACTTCCTAGGTATTTAAATTTCTGTACCTGCTTGATTTTAGAGTCCCCCAACCTGTAATTGGCATTTTGGGCTGCCCTTTATTTCAAATACCTTGACAAGTGAAAACATCATAACGGGGAGCTCACGAAACTTCGAAGTCGACTTGAATCTGCTCAGTAAAATTGCTTGTGGAAAAACTATGATCGTGTTCTTACTCACCAGGTCTTCTTTTCAGTCTGCAAAATTTATTGTTGTTGTGAAATCTCCTGTCCTACCCAGGAATGGGTATGGCCCGGGTTATAAAATACCGGGACTAGAACGAACTACAGAGTCTGCGTCATTCTATTGACGACTCTATGACACTGTCAAGCCTCAGCTTTCAGGTAGAGGGCGCTCTCTGCTCAAGCAGAGAGAGCAATAACCCAGTCGTGGTTCCGCCGAAGGGTAGAACCACGACTGGGGAAAAATAGACAGACATTTTTTGGCCCGGCTATATGGCCGGGAATTCCCACTATAAAATGACCATGTGTCACATCCGGCCTGCGTGGGAAGGCTAGTAAATACAGTCTCCGTCATTATATTGACGACTCTATGACACTGTCAAGACTTCTGCCTTCGAGTAGAGAGCGTTCTCTGCTTCCGAGTAGAGAGCACTAACCAAGTCGTGGCTTCGCCGAAGGGTAGAATCACGACTGGGGAAAAATAGACAGATATTTTTTGGCCTGGCTATATGGCCGGGAAGACCCACAATAAAAAGAACTTGTGTCACATCAAACCTTACGTGGGAAGGTTGGTAAATAACGTCTCCGTCATTATACTAACGACTCTATGACACTGTCAGCTCTCTGCCTTCGGATAGAGAGCGCTCTCTGCTTCCGAGCAGACAGCACTGACCCAGTCGTGGTTCCGCCGAAGGGTGGAATCACGACTTGGGAAAAATAGACAGACATTTTTTGGCCTGGCTATATGGCCTGGAAGACCCACAATAAAAATACCTTGTGTCACATCTAACCTTACGTGGGAAGGTTGGTAAATACCGTCTTCGTCATTATACGAGAGTCTTCGTCCTTATACGAGAGTGATCGTGATTATACGAGTGTCATCGTGATTATACGACAGCCATTGTTATTAGACGAGAGTTATAAGTCATTAGACGGAAGCATTCTTCACAAGACGGACGCATACGTCCTATACAGAGACATTACCTTCTTAATTGTTATTCGTGTTAACTGTTCGTTGGTGTACGTGAATTTGGTTTATTGTACTGAGGTATAATAAATCTCTATTCATATATCCTCAGCGTTAAGAATTATTTCTTGCATTATTCATTCTCTGTTTATCTCTTTCCGGGATATAACAGATGTAGAACGAAGGATTCCTACTTGCGTGGGGTAAGCCAATTATAGCAGATTTGGCGACGAAGGGTTCGCACTTATGTGGGTTAAGCCAATTATAACAGATTTGGCGACGAAGGGTTCGCACTTATGTGGGTTAAGCCAATTATAACAGATTTGGCGACGAAGGATTCGCACTTATGTGAGGTAAGCCAATTATATCAGATTTGGCGACGAAGGATTCGCACTTACGTGGGGTAAGCCAATTATAACAGATTTGGCGAGGAAGGATTCGCACTTACGTGGGGTAAGCCAATTATATCAGATTTGGCGACGAAGGATTCGCACTTACGTGGGGTAAGCCAATTATAACAGATTTGGCGACGAAGGATTCGCATTTACGTGAGTTACACCAGAAATAACAGACTGCTGAAGTAGAATTCGCATTTACGTGAAGTACTCCAATAAAACAGTGTGACAACAAAGATTTGGGACTCGCTAAGAGACCAGATTGAACAAAGATTCGGCAAAGCTCACCAAATATCAATTTAATGAGAAAAATTTGGAAAGTTGGCGCATAAAAGAATAAGTTAAGCTGAGAGATAGTTTTGTTACATTCTCATAAAAAACTATGGGTATTATTGCTTACCGGTGGATACAACTTACTCGTCAACTATGCACATAAAAAAATAATATGAAACAATTAGCCGAGTGAATTAAAACACTGGGAGAAACAGTCCATTTGTTAATGAAAAAACAGGAAGACCATCAAAACATTCAAGAGGATCTCCAAACACAAATGATATTGCAACAAGAGATGTTGAAAAAATTGGTAATAGAGCAAGGCGAAAAGGGAAAAGCCTCTAAAGGTTTCTCTGCAGAAGGCATTGCAAATGCGCTCACGGAATTTGTATATAAGCCTGAGGAAGTTAATACTTTTAATTCTTATTATAAAAGATACGAAAATATTTCGCAAGACTATGCAAAGCATGGTCAAATGACGAAAAAGTAATGATCCTATTACAGAAGAAAGGAACGCAGGAAAACACAAAATATACAAATTTTATTTTACCTAAAAATCCGGAGGACATATCATTTAACGAAACGGTACAGATTTTGACGAAAATGTTTGGAGAGAGAGCAAGTTTATTCTTCACGCGATATAAATGTTTAGATAACGAAAAAGAAGAACAGGAAGATTTCGTTACGTACGCCGGAAAGGTGCGAAAGGTTTAAAATAAAAGACATTAAAGAGGACATGTTCAAATGTTTAATCTTCGTACAAGGATTAACAGCACAGAAAGACAAAGACGTACGTTCGAAAATCCTCACAATGTTAGATCAAGACGAAGAAATATCGTTACAAAAAGTTACAGAAGAATGCCAGAAATTGCTAAACATTAAGAAAGACAATGTTTGCATTGAAGAGAAGAGCATGGCTCGTATCCACAAAGTAAAACAACAGGCCTACCAAAAAAGAAAAACCGTACTGTGAAGCATGTGGAAAGAATGACCACGTCAATAGGAAATGTTATTTTAGAAACAAAGAATATTTCGAATGTTCAAAGAAAGGACATTTGGGCAGTGATGTGTAAAAAAAAAAAAGGGACCGAAAGTCCAAAAAGTTACAAACGATTGCAGTACCAGAAAATACCTGGACTTAAAAATGAATGGAAGAAGAGTTTAGTGTTTATTAGATACAGGTAGTGATATCTCTGCAATAGACGAGCGATCCTGAAATAAAATTGGTCGACCAGAGTTAAACAAAACGAAAAAGATTGCAAGAGGTATTTTTGGAAATAAGCTAAAATTCAAAGGAGATTTTATGGCTAAAGTAACATTTGACGGAAAAGTACAAAAGTCTAAGATCCATGGTGATGTTAGAAAGAAATACAAATCTATTCGGCATAAATTTAATTGTGCTATTCAATTTGTTGGAAAACCCCATAATATGTTCTGCACTAATACTATGGAGTCAAATGAAAGAAAATCTATGCAAACAAAAAAATTCATACAAGAATTAAAAACGAGTTTACGGATGTTTTTTCAGAGGAACTGGGTTGCTATATTCAAACTGAAGTAAAATTTGAAATGAAGGAAAATATGAAACCAGTATTCAGGCCGAAAAGCAAAGTTCCATTCGCAGCATTAGAGGCCGTTGATAAAGAATTGTCAAAAGATTAGAAAGTAATGGGGTGATTGAAAAAGTAGATTACTCAGATTGGGCAACGCCTACCGTCTATGTTAAGAAAAAAAAATAACAAGATAAGGGTGTGCGCTGAATTTTCGACTAGTGTAAATGAATGCTTGAAAGACCATAAATATCCCCTCCCCACACCAGAGAAGATTTTTTCAAAACTAAATGGGGGAAAGGAAAGATTTTCTCTAAGATAGATATTTCAGAAGCGTGTCTACAGGTAAAAGTAGTGGAAGAATGCTCAAAGTATTTAACATTAATTACACACAAAGGATTATAGAGACTGAAACGTCTGCCGTTTGGGTTAAAAATCGTACCTAGCGCATTTCAGCAAATAATGGACACCATGTTATCTGATTTGCAGTAAGCAATGTCATATCTTGATGACATCCTAATCAAAAGCAAAAACATTGATGAACATAAATCGCACGTCCACGAGGTATTTAACCGAATTATGAAATACGTATTCAAAGTAGGACCGGAAAAATGCGAGTTTTATTTAGATAGGATCGAATATCTAGGACAAATTATCGATCGTAATGGTAGAAAATCCCACATCCAAATAGAACTGAAGCCATTAAGAATATGCCAATTCCAGACAATGTAACGAAGCTTCAGTCATTTCTGGGGTTCGCAAATAATTACAACATCTATATTCCTAAGATGCACGACCTTAGAGCACCCTTAAACAAATTGCTGGAAAAGAATAGAAAGTGGTGTTGGTCGAAGGATTGCGATGAAGCCTTTTGATAAAATAAAAAAAATGTTTGCTGTCAGATTTGGCGCTGGTACATTTCGATCCAAAGAAGGAATTAATCGTGGCAACGGACGCAACCGAATACGGCATTGGTACTGTATTATAACATAAACTTGAAGATAGCACAACCAAACCGATCGCTCATGCTTCGAGAGCGTTGCTACCCGCTGAAAAAAATTATAGTCAAATAGAAAAAGAAGCATTGGCTATATTTTATGCAATTAAAAAGTTCCATAGAATTATTTATGGTAGAGAGTTTGTGTTGCAAACTGACCATAAACCGCTATTGTTCATAT
>JBBBDQ010002006.1:340000-360000 GCA_037127315.1 Ascarosepion bandense
AATGAGCATCAAATGAATTTATAAATATTTAATAATTACCTATATTGCAGTTTAATCAATCAAAGAATGAAGAAAATTTAGGTTGATTCGGACGAGTTCATCTTTGCTTCCTTAGTTTGTAAAATTATGCAAAGTTATAATAATAAAAGAACCGTTCTATTTTCATTTAGAATCATCCACTTGGCAATAAATACTAAAAATAGAATGGAATACATCATTTCTTTTAAAAAACTGGGGTTACATATTAATTATGGCCGGTAGTGTATATTTACAGTAAACACTTTGACGTAGTGTAATGGTTAGCAAGTTTGGCACAATAAATCAATTCTGACCGTGTTAATTTCACTAGAAAAAAGAAGAGAGTCCTGGATTGCTGTGTGTTGTCCGTTCTTCAATATGGCAGTGAATGCTGGACAATATCATCAAAGATGAAGGAAAAACTTGAAGCAACTGAAATGTGGTTCTACAGAAGGATGCTGCGAATATCATGGATCGTGCATGTGAGCAATGATACGGTTTTAGAAATGATGGAAACAAACAGGAAATTAATAGGCAGCTGAAGTTCCTGGGATATTTCAAGAGGAAAGAGGGCTTGGAGATCCTGATACTAACAGGCCAGATAGAGGGAAAAAGAGACAAGGGAAAGAAACGGACAATATATTTGAAAAATCTAATGAGGTGGATGATGAAACGAGGGTTGCATTGTGCAGCAGGAGAAAGTTTGCTAAGAGTCACCAGAAATAGGGGGCTGTGGAAAGCCATGATCGCCTACGTCCTGAAAGGACAGGGCACATAGAAGAAGAAGAAGAAGAAGAAGAAGAAGAAGAAGAATCAGTTCTATCCTCACTGGATTCTGCATATTTTCTATCTTGCGTAACATCTAAGCTGCACTTAGTAAATCGCTATATTTAGCCTTTTTTAAAACAAGGTGTCTACTCAAATTCAGTATTCTCTAAATATAAAGTATAAAGAAATAGTGTCGGGCTATAAATAAACTCAGTTCCTTAGAAAGTAATTTACGCTTCTAATACAAAAAATAAATGTTAGCAGGTACGGGTTTTGTGGTACCGAACAAGGGTTGGGCAATTGAATAATTGAATTCGGCGATTCTAAAATCGAACAAGTACACAAATATGATTATCTGGGAAGAGTTTTAAAAATGACAGAATGTGCGACACTGAGATTCAGAGACGTGATAGTTGCATTTCAAAAGCTAAGCAAAGTATTAAGAGACAAAAATATTTTGTAAGAAACAAAAAAAAATATTGATATCTGTCCTCCTGTATGGCAGTGAAGGACGTAAATTCTCTTACAGATGAAGAGGAAACTCAAAGCAACATCAATCTGGTTCTGCAGAAGGATGCTGAGGATAATATGAAACAAACATGTGATCAACTAATTGTTTTTTTTTTAGAGAATGGAAACATGAAGGAAACATTTAACTGGCCTCAGAACGAGGCGGTTCAATTTTTCGGACACGTATGGTTTGTGCTTAAATTCATAAACACGATGTAAAGTAGAACAATGTTCATCAGATCATTTACCATAAAATTATTTATGGAACAAACACAGGGAAGTTACATTACGACGATAGGAAACTGAATGAATCATGATGCCAGATCAGAGCCAATAACATTGCAAATTCTTTTTCGGATTTTATCAAGAATAACAAGATACATAGGATGATTGAAAAGTAGCTTCTCATTTTAAACTACTTATACTAAATTTGTTTTTTTGATATAATTTTTACAGGATATGGATATGAGAAGAAATAATTTAGCATGAAGTTTTTATCTAAAATTTGATATGGGCACTAGATTTCAATACCAACTTCTCGGGACACTTGTTTAATGGAATACATAACTTTTTGTATCGCCCTTAAACTTCTTTCAAAATCTTTGGTACAACAGGCGTGCTACTATATTTAACCCGTCAGAAAAGTAGTCACAATGTGTGTAGTTAGGACACCTAGCTGGCTACTGATACATAAAATAGATATTTTTTTTCAATCATCCAGTAAAAAAGGAGTACCAGATCGTAGGTGGCAGCAATATTCGGAGCATGGATAAATAGTGGATCTATAAATGAGAAAGATAGAACAGCAAAGTATGTTAGAGCAGGAGCAACAATTCACCTTCTTGGTGGTTAGCATCAGCCATGTTGATGGAAAGTAGAAGGAATCTCTCAGATGATTAATAGAAAAAAAAATTATTGTCCTCATCTTTGTTGCAATTTGTACGACGTTTCGGTCGTTGTACGCCCCGGGCTTATCAGGTGCCAGGAATTTCGATCCGAAACCTTTATTACAATCACTGGGGTATATGAACTCCATTCCTTGCGTAAAGCCTCGATTGGAAGTCATGAGTTATCTCCCTCTAACCCTGCATGTTACTTATTCACCACTGCTGTTACCTGGTACTGAACTCACAACTCTAAGAGTTAAGTATGAAATGAACAAACGTCTATATCCACTGGGCCATGTGTACTTAAGGGTTAGGTTCGAATAATGTAAATACTGTAAATACTGCCTCAACTCAGAAATATAGCCAAAAAGTTTTGTTTTGAAAATGTTAAAATTAACAATCCATTCTTTGTCTCAGTAAACAAAAGACTGACGGTCGTTTTTGACCTTGTGGGGATATCCGTAGTCATTGTTATAATTTCTCTTGTCGTCAGCAATCCTGGTTACACAGTTAGATTTCCTTTTTCAGAAGCAAATGAAATGAACACCATACGATGAACGGACATCTCCGTGAGAACATCAGTTAGCCATTTTGTTTTTAAGCCGGGCTCTCTGTCTGTCAAAGGCTCAAACTCTGCATTGTCCATTTAAAATACTTGCCAATAGATTTCTCTGACCGTCTCTCTTTCAGCAAGCCTGACTTTATATCATACGCGGCCCTCTTTTGACAAGCGCCTCTCTGTTGATCGATAGAAGATGTTATGTTTCTGTTTATAAACGCACCTGTCTCTTCCACTAGGAACGCATGTCTCTCAAATAATTACCATTGATTTTCCTGTTTGAGTAGATTCCTTGCAATCATCTTTATAGTTTGTCGGTAACCCAATAGATTCATATCTCAAAATGTGGATCTTACCAGAAGTCCGAGTGCATATATATATATATATATATATATATATATATATATACTTTAATCCAAACGGAAAAGTAGGAAGGTAAATCCCCAAAAAACCTAATCCTTATTTTTAATTTATTTTATTTAGTTTATCGATACTTAGAGGTATCTTTAATTAGATTAACTTTATTAAATTTTTAAAAAAATCTTATATCTATTTTTCCCCTAAATATGCTTTTTCTTTCTAAAAGGTCACTTTTTTCTAATACTTTAACCCATGTATAATGTTAGTTTTGTTTGACACGTATCGAGTGATTCTAATATGAATTTTTTTCTTTTTTTTTTCCTTTCTTTTCTTCCCTTTCCTTGTCTTTGTTTTTCTTACCTCCCATTTCCCGTTTTTATTTTCTTTTGTTTAACCCTGTTCTCATTTTAACCCCACTTCTTACCAACTTTCCTTTGTAAGCTAGACGAAACCAAATTCTCCATTTCTTCAGTTACAACTCTATATAAAAGTTAAAATCTAAAATTAGACATGATTTCCCTCCAAAAATTTTTTGTGACGTAAATTTCTCAAATCTTAACCGTCATTTTTTTTTATTCTAATTTTTTCCAATTTAAAATATTACGGTTGCTAAGAAGATGTGAAATCTCTCTTAGGGATTTCATGCTGAAATGTTCATTCAACAATTTTGAATATTGAAAATTTATATTATTTTATATATATATATATATATATATATATATGAAATGATTTGTTTGAACATTATTTTTAATCGATACTCGTATTTAAGTAGATATTCTGTTTATAGCCAAACACTATTATATATTTATTTCTACCGGCCTGATTATTTACGATAACCATCATATTACGGAAATTAACGAAGATTAACGAAACTGGTTATAAACAAGCGACAATTTGAAAGGATTTGTTTGAACATTATTTTTGATTGATACTCGTATTTAAGTAGATATTCTGTTTATAATCAAGCAGTATTATATATTTATTTCTACTGGCCTGATTATTTACGATATATTTTTGTTTCATTTATATATATATATATATATATATATATATATATAGTTATCCGATGACTTTTTAACCCATGATTGAAACCCGACCGAATTGGCGTCAGTTGGCACATATATATATATAACTGTTAAACTCTTGACTCAGGTATGAAAGATGGGTATGTCTTCTAATATAAGACATAGGTAGCAGTCTACTTTCCCCCTTTTGACTTCCTTAAATTCAAAAATTGTTAATCTCACGACATTTTAATTTCCTGTAGATGGATGATTTTTTTGGGACCTCTACCGGTATAAATTTTTTTAATACATTTGAATTTGAATAAATAACATTTTCGTTTCGACGTTGCTGAAGAAGCGAGGATTTCCTCGTAAAAATGGCTATTCAACCGATTTAGATATCGACATTTTTGTTTCATATACATATATATATATAGTGTATCGAGACGGTAGATAATTTTCTAAACATATACTGTTAAATATAAGAGAATGAATGTCTATTACGTTTCATCATCAGATGTTCAAGTTAAAATAAAGACAAAATTATCCAACATTTGGATATTTTTTATTAATTTGGTTCTAAGCTTTCGGCTCACATGAGCCATCTTCAGAGAGGTTACAAGAATGTTAGCATAAAAAAAAGTCCGCCATCAGCCACAATTTTATCTTGTGTTGACAATCTTTGCTAAGCAACTATAACAGTTACCAAATAGCAACCGCAGTTCGTAAATTTTTTATGTTAACGTCCTTGTAACCTCTCTGAAAATGGCTCATGTGAGCCGAAAGCATAGAACCAACTTAATAAAAGATTTTCCAAATGTTGGAGAAAGTTTTTAATTTCACCTGAAAATAAAGCCAAAATACGATGTTTAGAACGGCTCATGATTAAACATAATAGACATATATTGTTTCTTATATTTAACAGTATATGTTTAGAACAAAAAATATAGATTGATTGTTTAATTATTTAGTTTTTGGTCATAATAAAATTAAACCGCTGAATGACAGAGAATACTTGTTAAGACTTATGGCGACCATGCGCTGTGGAAAACAACACGCAGAGATTGATTTCTTCTTCAGGACGTAGGCGATCATGGCCTTCCACTTTTCCCTATCCTTGGTGGCTCTGAGCAAACCTTCTCCTGTTACACCATGCAACCCTCGTTCCGTCATTCACCTGATCAGGTCCTTCAAATATGTTATCCGCTGCTTTCCCCTGTCTCTTTTTCCCTCTGGCCTGTTAGTATCAGATTCTCCAAGCCCTCCTTCCTCATTGCGTGTCCCGGGAACTTCAGCTGTCTCTTCCTGATGCTCATTATCAATTTCCTTTTTGTTTCAATCATTGCAAAAATCTCATCATTGCTCACATGCACGATCCATGATATTCGCAGCATCCTTCTGTTGCTTCAAGCTTTTCCTTCATCTTTGATGGTACTGTCCAGCAGTCACTGCCATATTGAAGAATGGACAGCTCGTAGCAATCCAGTACTCTCTTCTTTGTTACTAGCGAAATTATCCTGTTTCTTAATACCTTATTCAACTTCTGGAATGCTTCATTCGCCATGCCAATTCGTTTTCGGATCTCTGTGTCGAACTTTCCGTCTTCTGTTATAACCCTTCCCAGGTATTTAAATTTTTTTACCTTGCTTGATTCTAGTATCCCCGACCTGTGTTTGGCATTTTGGGCTGCCCTTTTTCTTTTTTTGATGAGCATGCATTCGGTTTTCTTGCAGTTTATTTCCAGTCCTTTCTGCTGCCTTCTGTAGGAGGTCTTGTAGCTTCCTTTCTGTGTCTGCTATCAGTTTCAAAATTTATGATTATAATGTTGAATTATAAAGAATGCCGATGCGCATTGAAAATGTTTGAAGGCCAATAATTGAAAGCATTATTTGATAAAGGAACATGTCAGACGCAAGCTGAACATGCAAAATCATTAGGAGTTGATCACATCACAGTTTATTGTGAGCTGCTCCAACCCACCGAAACTACCAAAGGCAACCACTATCGACTGCCACACAAGCAGGGTGCAGACAAAGTGATTTTGCAACAGGACGACGCTAGACCTCACGTTGAAAAACGGGTGAAAACTTACTTAGAAATGTTTAAATGAGAAGTCCTAGCCCACCCGCGTTATTTACTGTCTGATTACCACTTGGTCCGATCGGTGACACATGGCCTGGATGAGCAGTACTTTCATTTTTGACCTCAAAAGATGTGTCTTTTTTGTGACGATGAATTGAAATGCTGCCAGAAAGATGGGAAAATGTAGTGGCTAACGATGGGACAATAATTTCAATGACATGTTTCTTACTACTTTTTGTAATCAAAACTATAGTTTTCATGAAAAATGAGCGAGAACTTATTGAGTGTCCTAATAAAATATCAAATTTCAATTTCATTGTTTTTCTTTTTTCATCTTCATTTGTTAGGAGTACATAGAAATCTATAAAAAGCAACTGTGTATAAAATAACAAAACAATTGAGAATACCTTGTCTAGACAAAAACAAAAGAAATTTTCATTTTAAACTATTAGATTATTACAAAAATAATGGTCGCTTGAAGTGTCATAATTTAGAAAAACATTTTAACATCGTATTCACGGGGAATTTACACATAATAATTAATGCGTGGTATTTGATAATTTTTAACGTTTCTTTCAAACAGAAATATTCTTGAAGAATAGAAGCCTTTAATTATGAACATGAAAAAACATGACCTTCGTTTATTTTTCTTGCATGAGTTCAAACTTGGGCACAGTACCTCTCAAAAATGGTTCTGTACTGGTGATGAGAGCATTGAAGCGGAAAAAGGTAGAGACGGTCATGCAGTCTAGACAACGAACAGCTGCAAGCAGCTGTTGAGCGAAACCCACGTCTAAGTGTCAGAGAAATGTCTCAGACGCTTGTTGTCAGCACTGCAACAGTCTCACATCATTTGCAGAGTATTGGCAAGGTGAAAAAGCTCGATTAATGCATTTGTCATGTTCTCAATGAATACCAAAAACTTAGGCATTTTTTCCGCGTAACACCACTGATCTCTTTCATGACCAAATAGTCACTTATGATAAAAAGTGGATCCCTTATGATAACCGTAAACGATCGGGTCAATGACTTGATCAGTATGTATCCCCCAAATATTACCCAAAGTCAAAGTTACATCATCAAAAAATTATGGTAAGTGTCTGATGATCTGCAATTAGTGTGATCCACTACAGATCTCGTGGAGTCAATCAGATCATTAAAGCAGAGCTTTACAGCAATCGATCTGCTGAAATGCATGCATGCCCGCAAAAAAAAACATCGAGACCTGCATTGGTGAATCAACTTGGACCAATTTTATTCAAAGATAACGCATCCCCACATGTTGCGAGAATGTCATTGCAAAACCTCACAGAATTGGGATACAAGTGCTTACCACATTCTCTATATTCTCCTGCTCGTTCACACACGGATTATCATTTTTAAGCACGTAGTTGTGGTGAAAAAGATATCGACTCGGAACGAAAAATTGTGGCTCTGAGTTCAAATTCCAGTAGAATTCCTTGCATTCTCTTACTCACAAATACCCTTCGGAAAGGTATTAATCGTGCCTTCCCTCCAGTTATGGGTCAAATAATAGGACAGATTGTGTTCTATAGCTTTGGCTGGCAGCCAGTCAGCCACAGAAAGCAATGTCAACCTACTGTGGGATAATCTTCTGCCTAGTCAGTCATGTTCCTTTCGAGACATGATCGCCCACGCGTGTATCGCGTATGGCACTTAATTTTTTCAAATGGTAAACTTTATTTCCAAACCAGAGTTTGATTCAGCTTTGAAAGATTTCGTTGAATCAGAGCCAATAAATTTTTATCAAGGAGGAATAAATAAATCAGCAATCGATGGCAGAAATGCAAAAATGCACAAACCTCGTATTTCGAGGATATTCAAAATTTCTACAGGTAAATTTTCAAGAGAATGATTAGCTTTCTGAAATCAGCCATCATTTATTCTAACAACGTAATGTGGCTTCCCTCTGTCTCTTCTACAAATATTTTCACAGCTTCTGCACTGATTAGCTTAGCTCCCCGGTACCCTCACAGCATGAGCTACTAGACTAGCGGCTATGTGCCACCCTTTTACAGTGAAACCAATCAAATTTTACTGCAACTTCTACAATAGTAGCTTTTTTTTTCGCATTTCCCGCCTGTGGAATTTACTTTGGTATACTTGCTTCCCTGAAAGGTACAATCTTTATGAATTTAAATAAAAGTCAATTGCAATCTCTTATCTTCTTGACTCACATCCTTTCTATGACAACCCGTGTATCATGTTCTTTTTCTTTTCCACTCCACTTCCATGCAGCTCTCTTCACACCTGTATTCTCATTTTTTTCTTTTTCCTTCTCTGACTCCCCTGTAACTTGTTCCTCTTTCCCATCTCACCTTTTCTGTAACCCCTTGCGCACCAGTGGCAGTTCTGCTTTGCTTGGGGTGAAGTGATTAAAAAAACAAAACAAAAAATAGAATCATATGGGTTATAAATTTTTACGCCTCAGCCCCTTAACTCACCTTTCTGATGTTTGTTTTTAAATGACACATTCCTTTTCTTTTCTACATTGTAATCATTTTGTTTAAGTCTTTGTTGCGTCAATCGTTATACATTTATGAGTTCTTTAATTAGATGTGGTGGTTGGTAATATTTTAAGAATTTCAAAACGATCCCGAAAAGCAATGTAATCAACCCGAATGAATCATGTATTGATTAGCATATATAAATAGAGGCGGAAACCAAATATTGCGTACAACAGACAGAATGATGGATAGAAAATAAGACTGGAAGCTAACGCGATTCAAATTATTAGCTCGCACGCTGGGATCTAATAACATCATCAGTAGGCCAAGCAGTGAAATCCATTGGAAGAATGAATTGAAAAAAGACTTCTCTTGTAGAGTAAATAAAGAGCAGAACGAAAGCAGTTTACTTTTTTTAGAGTGAATTAGTGACGGGGAAAATTCATTGACGGGCGTTGTCCAAAGTTGTCTGCATCATGAAGAAAATTATCGCGAAAAAAAGAGGAACAACCTTGCATATAACTGTTATTTGTACAACTAGTTTTCGGAAAACATTTGCAGAAATATATGAAAAATTAGTTTCTTATTCTATACAATGACAAGCAGTATAACCCGGCGTTGCTCGGGTATAATGAAAGCTTTAAAACTAATCTATGGTCCTGGAGCTCAGACTCTTTGGACGTTGGTACGAAAGACTAAAAAGCAATAGTTGTTTCCAGTTAAACTGAAACCGTAGACTGAAAGAAAAATGAATGGATGTGAGTAAAATTTTGATTTCCTGGTATCGATATCAAATAAGTTCTTTCGTCGTAAACTGAATTTTGAAAGCTAGATAAGTCCTCTGAGTAAATGGTATCATGGCTGAGACTAAGAACTAAAATTTTGCCTTAGAACCAAACCCGAAGCAAACACTAAAATGAAAGGTCTGAAAAAATACAGACATACAGGCAGATAAACAGACACACACACAAACATCTTGCCTTATATATATATATATATATATTATATCGATTTTCTGCACTATTGTAAGAACTGCAACCTTGAAACTTCTGAATATCGTTTCTTATGTCTTTGTCTGTGAGTGTATCAAATTTGATTAAAATCGGACCACTCTTTCTATAACCCGATTTTTTCGATTATTGATTTTCGATGTTTATCGGGGTACCTCAACACAAAACCTAGCTAAGAACACTCACAGACGCCTATAGTACAACTGTGTAAATTTTCAAGAATATCGGTGCAGCCGTTTCGGAGTCTACAGGTAACACACACACACAGACAAAGTTCCATTTATAAATAAATTTAGATTACGATTAAGGAATTAGTTTATTTTCTCGTTGATGTACTGAAGGTAGGTAGCATCATCAAAACTGTTATCTTGAAACACATTTTGATTTTGTTAAGGAACCTAAAATAAATATTTAATAGATATGATTTACGGCTTTGTTGTCTTTTAATAATGTTGTTTGCAATAGGATATTATATATATATATATCGTTGTGGATTCTGGTTGAGAAATCACACAAAATAATAAATAACAAAAGCAGATATGGAGACAGATAATGTAAGTTATATTGAACAAAAATATACAAACTGGAACACTGTTTATTCAATTCAAGATTACTAGGAATACTATTTGTAGAAATAAATATATACCGTCCTGCAGTGAAATAGTATGTCCAGGTAATGAGTCTATATCCAAACAACTCCAACTAAACTCTGCAGCAACTTACTAACCAACAAAGCGACTGTACAACTATCTTTACAACTACTACTACTACAATATTTAGTTGGCCCTCCCACTAAGCGCAACATGTGACACAAGGTCAGTTATAAGTTGTTATTCCGGGCCATATAGCCCGGCTAAAAAATACCTGTCTATTTTTGCCCAGTCGTGATTCTACCCTTCGGCGGAACCACGATTGGGTTAGTGCTCTCTGCTCGAAAGCAAACAGCGCTCTGCGCCCGAAGGAAGAAAGCTGACATAGTGGCAGAGACAACTCTACAACTACTACTACTACTACATTATTTTGTTGTTCCTCCCACTAAGGGCAACATGTGACGCATGGTCAGTTATAAGTGGGTTTTCCGGGTTATATAGCCCGTCACAAAAATAGCTGTCTATTTTTCCCCAGTCGTGATTCTACCCTTCGGCGGAACCACGACTGGGTTAGTGCTCTCTGCTCGGAAGCAGAGAACGCCCTCTACCCGAAGGGAAAAAGCAGACAGTGTCATAGAAGTAGAGGCAACTCTACAACTACCATTATTACTTATGTTCTCTGTATTGGCGGGATTATACGTACACATCAGGCGAGTCCATTCTTATGTGCAAAAAGATGTGATTCCCAACACACACACACACACACACACACACACACACACACATACATATATATATATATATATATATATATATAGAGAGAGAGAGAGAGAGAGAGAAAGAAAGAAAGAGACAGACAGACAGACAGACAGACAGATAAACAGACAGAATTTGCTAGAGCGAGGGTCCGACAAAATAATGTATACGCACTTCTGAAAAGCAAAACCTTTCACGTATGGCACTTAACTGACTGACTGACATATCTGATACAGGCTTGGGCGATCATGAGTGACTGGGCAGAAATGTTCTCTCAGTAGGTTGCAGTTATTGTTTGCAGTTGACTCGTTGCCTACCACGTTTATACAACTGAATCTGTCCTGCTATTTAACTCATAGCTGGAGGTAAAAGAGACGGATTAATACATTGCCCAAGTGTATTTGCGCGTAACCGAATACACCAAAGCTAACTGAAATTTGAACTCGGCTCGCCGATTTGTCGTTCCGAGCCGGTATCTACTACATCACATAGCACATTTATTCAACGGTTAAAGTACTTAATTTAAGGAATGGAGCTTACGTAAATAGAGAACTGGGTCGTACCATGTGACATCCGGTCACCCGCAAGTATAAAAGTCAATGTGCGCAAAGCATGGAAGGTTTACATTATCACGGACGTCAGGAGGTAACACCTACTACTGCGAGAGACTGTAAATATTGTTTATACATCTTGGTTGTACCACCCTTGTAATAAAGTAGTTTAGCTACATTTCTCAGTATATCTTTTCATTCCCCGATACAACAGCATTGATCTCAATAGTCGGCTATATACTGATGATCTGTGAGACGGCGAAACAGATCTGTCTGCGGATGACAATATTTACGCTCTCACAACCTGATTGAGCACTCTGGAAAAATAGTAGACTTTGATAAGCAGTAGCTACTCTGGCTTGTACGCATCGCTCATTCAATGAAATGAATTAGAGCGGTCTGGATATTGGGCGCGTATAATGATATGCGCAAAAAATCTGCCTACTTCCACCGAACGCCCATAGCAGGGGTAGAGTCGCCGACTGACGCCATTTCGGTCGGGTTTCAATCCTGGGTAAAAAAACAATCGGAGTCTAACCGTACTGATGAGCTGTGATACGGCGAAACAGATCTGTCTGCGGATAACAATATATATATATATATATATATATATATATATATATGTGTGTGTGTGTGTGTGTGTGTGTGTGTGTGTAATAAGGAAGTGTAAGTACAGATACCTTGCTGCAGTAGACTGGTTGCCAAGCAAGTTTATACAACTCAGTCTGTCCTGCGATTTAATCCATAGCTAGAGGAAGATAGAGACGAAATAATAGCTTTCCCAAAGATATTTGTGTTAGTATTTTTTGGTCGTTTGTATACTGTGCAGACAGCCATGGTCTGACCCATTTTATAGTTCACCAATAGAAGGCTTAACCAATCAGGTGGCTCAAAATATTCAATGAGACGTCTATAAAAGGCGGCCATATTTTTCCGATTTAATCCGATTCAGTGTCTGCTTGGTGAGTGTTAATTAATCTTTGACGTTGTTTCATTGAACGGACTACGTGCTGTACTCTCTATCCATAAACAATGGCGGACATGGTCAACAATTTGTGCGTAAGTGAATGCAACGAATTCAACTGAAATTCGATCTCAACTTTCCGATTTCTCGTTTCAAGCCGATATCCAGTTTTGCCATTTTATTCTAGAGTCTGTTCATTGTCTTTCACTCCCAGTAGCCCCTTGTGACTTAGTGGTATTATTGCCGTGCTCAAAGTAAATATATTTTTTTAAATTGAATATAATAGCTTACTATATTTTACAACATGAAACCAAAGTGTAATTTAATGAACTTTTAAGAAGAAACATTTCGTTCGAAACAAAGAAAAAAACCGAAATGTTACGTGATAAATGCTCCTCCTATGGCAGCAAATGCTGAACGATTATTTCCTCAACGATAAAGAAGAGACTCAAAGCAACAAAACTGTGGTTGGACAGAAGAATGCTGAGCGTACCATAAACTAAATATGTCAGCAATGACAAGGTTTAAGAGAGAGAAGCAACTAAAATGTGGTTAGGCAGAAGGATGCTCCGAATATCATGGATCGAGTATGTGAGCAATGATTCGATTTTGGAAAGAATGGAAATGAAAAGGAAATTAATACTGAGCGTCAGGAAAAGACAGCTAAAGTTCTTGAGACAAGCAATGAGGAAGAAGGACTTGGAGTACTTGATACTAACAGACCACATCGCGGGAAAAAGAAAGAGAGGAAAGCAGCGGATAACATATTTAAAAGTCCTGAGAAGGAGTGCTTGGAGATCCTGATACTAACAGGCCAGGTAGAGGGAAAAAGAGACAGGGGAAAGCAGCGGATAAAATATTTGAAGGACTTGATCAGGTTGATGGCGGAAGGAGGGTTACGTAGTGTAAAAGAAGAAAGCGTGCTAAGAGCCACCAGGGATAGGAAGATGTAGACAGCCATGATCGCCTACGTCCTGAAAAAATATTGCACATGAAAAAAGAAGAAAAAAACAAAACAAACTTGTACTTAACATCTGAAAGATAGTTTAATTTTTTGTGACACGTGACGCGAAAAGAGGGTTTAGAGAATCCGAAACTCACTCGCGGGATAGAGGGTAAATGCAACAGGGGAAAACAGCGAATGACATACGTGATGCGTTTAAGCAAATGGATGGCAGAGTAGATTTTGGGAGAAATAACAGAAGTATATCAAGAGATACAGGAGATAGGAAAGTATGGAGGGCCATGATCGCATATGCTAAAGCGCTAGTATAAATTGTCCAGTTAAAAAATTCACGATGAATAACCAGTTACGACTGGCACCTGAAGAAGATGGCAATTCTTGAAAAGTCAAAAGGATGGAAATCAGGATGAAGACATTAGTGTGAACGAATCTCTAGGTCGACACGGACAAGTATCTGATGCAAGAGAGACTGTTTGAAAGTCAATAATACTTATCTAACATATATCTATAAAACGACTTCTAGTTGATCATATTAAGCATTCATGAGATTTCTTTCTTTGCTTTTCTTTTAATAATGTGTGTGTGTGTGTGTGTGTGTGTGTGTGTGTGTGTGTGTGTGTGTGTGTGTGTGTTTATTTTCGTATATCTCACACCATTCTTTTACTCGTTCTAAGGTATTTTGGGATTTTGAAATTCAAACGGATCATCTGACCCTCGCTCTGCCAGGAGACCAAATCTAACTGTAAACAAAACCCCCGAAATTCTTTCCAATAGATGGCGTGGTCATGATAAACAAAGACGTGAACACTTCTCAAATAATAGATGGCAGTCTTCCAGCAGACGCCTGGCCCAACAGAACCAAAATGGCGAAGAGTTAAATATACGTCAGAACCTTGCAAGAGAACGAAGAAATTATGGAAGCTGACGGTTAGAATTAGGCTGATAAATAAAGGAGAACTTAGGAATGTCTTGATAATTCCTGGAGAAGATGAATAAAACAACACTGCAACAGTTAGAAATTCGAGAAAGAATTTTAACTATCTTTTTCTATGTTCCGTGTCTCTACAAGACTTTTATGAAAATAGTTCTCCACTATTTCCTCTCGTAGCGCTTAATAAGTCTAGTAATATTGTTATCTCTCCTAAACCTTGTAACATCATCTAATTACTCAAGCTCTCTAGGTAGCTTACGCATTGTTTCCTCTGTCCCGTTTACCTTCAGTCTATCCTGTGAATATGATAATTTTCAGTTCATATTCCTTCATTGTTGCGTCGTAGAAATTTCAACTCTCTTAGTGATGTTATATATCAATTAGTCAGTCAGTTAATACGTGATACACACTAAGACGATCATGTCTCGAAAGATACATGACTGACTAGGGAGATTTTCTTCCGCAGTAGATTACCATTACTTTCTGCGGTAGACTGGTTGCTAACCCAGGTTACAGAAACCAATCTATCCTAGTGTTCTTCTTCTTCTTCTATGTGCCCTGTCACTTCAGGACCTAGGCGATCATGGTTTTCCATGTCTCCGTATCCCTTGTATCTCTTAGCACGCCTTCTCCTGTTACACCATACAATCCTCGTTCCATCATCCACCTACTTAGGTCCTTCAAATATGTTATCCGTTGCTTTCTCCTGTCTCTTCTTCCCTCTATCTGGGCTGTTAGTATCAGATTTCCCAAGCCCTCCTTCCTCATTGCTTGTTCCAGGAACTTCAGCTGTCTCTTCCTAATGCTCAGTATTAATTTCCTTTTTGTTTCCTTCATTTCTAAAACCTCATCATTGCTCACATGCTCGATCCATGATATTCGCAGTATCCTTCTGTAGAATCACATTTCATTTGCTTCAAGTTTTTCCTTCATCTTTGATGATATTGTACAACATTCACTGCCATATTGAATAACTGACAACACGTAGCAATCCAGTACTCTCTTCTTGGTTTCTAACGAAATTGTCCTGTTTCTTAATACATTACTCAACTTCTGGAATGCATCCGTGTGCTTTTGGATCTCAGGAATATAAATGTCTAGAAACTGATGTGACCACAAAGTGAGGGGTGAGTTTATATAGTGATTGTAATATGGAATTATCCCCCACTTTGTATACATTTGAATGCTTCCTTCGCCATGCTGATTCACCTTCGGATCTCTGTGTCGAACTTTCCGTCTTATAATACATCCCAGGTATTTAAAATTTTCTAGCTGCTTAACTTTAGTATCCCCGACCTGTATTTGTCATATTGGGCTGCCTTTTTTCTTGCAGTTTATTTCTAGTCCTTTCTTGTTACTTTCTTCAGCTACCTTCTGTAGGAGGTCTTGTAGTTTCCTTTCTGTGTCTGCTATCAGCACTCTATGATCTGTGTACCTTAGGTTGTTTAAATTTTGGACTCCGATGACTAATCCAGGCATAACTTCTAGGGTCCTCAAAATATTCTCGCTGTACAAATTGAACAGATCCAGTGAAAAGACACATCCTTGTCTTACACCATTTTCTATCTTTTTATATCTGCTGAATTTATTACCTATCCGTATACAAGCGGTTTGCTGCCAGTAAAAATTCTTGATTACTCTTAAGTCTTTTCCAAATATATCAGGGCTGCCGAGAATCTTCTTCAATTCTTTGTAGCATATTTTTTCAAACACCTTTGTATAATCAATAAAGCACCGGTGTAATTCGTTCTTCATTTGTACAGCCCTTTCAGAGAGCATCCGAATCATAAATATGGCGTTCCTTGTTCCAGTGTCTTTGACGAAACCGCACTGTTCTTGTCCTATCTCTGGCCTGATTCTGCTTCTCGTTGCATTCATCAGGATTCGAACGATCAGTTTTGTTATATGACTTGTTTCACCACAAAAAAGAAAAGAAACGGATTAATAATTTTTCCCAAGGATATTTGTGCGTAAGTAAACAAAACGAACTCGATTGGAATTTGAACTCGGCTTTCAGATTTCTCATTAAGAGCCGATATCTATTATAATATAACGCATATCTGATGTTATTTATAAATGTCCTTATTGTTTCCATATCTTCCGGTATCAGGTTTGGAACTTTCTGATAGAAAATTGAAGGATGAATCCTTCTTTTACTCTAAACTGGATAACGTCAAATAAAGAAATTATTTTAATCGACAAAACAATGGATAAGAAGGATCATAATTTCTAAAGATAAGCTTATAATTCAGTCAGTTAAGTTCCATACGTGATACACGCTTGGGCGATCATGTCTCGAAAGAGACATGACTGACTGGGCAGAAGATTATCCCGCAGTAGGTTGCCATTGCTTTCTGCGGTAGACTGGTTGCCGACCAAGTCTATAGAAACCAATCTATCCTGCTATTTAACCCATAACTGGAAGGAAGAGACGGATTAATACCTTTCCCAAGGGTATTTGCGCGTAAGTGAATAAAATGGATTCAACTGGAATTCGAACTCGGCTTCCCGGTTTCTCGTTCCGAGGCGATATCCACTGTACCACAACGCATATAAGCAGAAAAAAACAACACAAATTGTTAACGAAATGTGGCTTCCCTGTGTATCTTCTATAAATATTTTCACTGCTCGTGCCCCGTACATATAAATTTACTCTAGCAACAATATTAGGAATTAGGTCCCACACTTTTACTGTAAAACCAATAAAATGTAAATGCAAATTCTACACCATCAGTTTCTTTTCTTGCACAATTTTCCCGTCCAAAACATTAATTTAAAACTCGATATTTGATGTATAGAGTTGTGAATATTTATTATAAATTATGTTTTAGAACATGTACATAATTTTTTCTATATATGTCCTCTTCTCTACAATCATATGTTTGTTTTAATGTTGGGACTCTAACATACTTCTCCCGATGATATGTTGGAGTCCCAACATTGAAACAAACATATGGTGGTAGAGAAGAGGACATATATAGAAAAAATTATGTATATGTTCTAAAACATAATTTATAATATATATATATATATATATATATATATATATATATATATATATATAAACAGATGTGACATATACAGGCTAGAAGAAATGCCTGATTTTTGATAAATCCTCCTCAAAAGTATTTCACAAAAAAGTTATTAGCAAAGCATTTACATTTTACATAATATAGAATTATTTCGTTAGAAATACCTGCATTAATTCCACTTCTGTTGGATTCGTTTATCCGTTTTTATTTTTCAAAAGCATTAGCAATGCGTTTATTTTTTTACGGACAATGGACTATTTTATCATTGTATATTCTGGCATTAATTTCGTATTTTAAATAAATTCATTTAATCATTTTTTTATGTTTTTAAAACATTCTATAGTAAATCCATTAGCAATGCATTTCCATTTTACATAGTATAGATTTGTTCTATTAGTAATACTTGCGTTAATTCTTGACTTTTGATAATTTTATTTGTTCGGTTTTTTCAAAAACATTTAGATCATAAATTCATTAACAAAGTCTTTATATAGATAAAATTATTACGTTAGTAAAGCTTGAATTAAAATCTGATTTTCTTATAAATGTTTTCATTTTCTTTTTTAAATGTATTTCTACTTAAAATTCATAAGCAACAACCAAATTATTCTGTAAGAATAATGACATTAAGTTCTGATTTTCTAATCACTTCATTCTTCATCTCTTTTTTTTTGCATTAGAATTTCTTTGTTAAATCCAAACGTAAAACATTTATATTTTAAACACAATAGCCCTTTTCTGTTAGAAATACGGGCATGAATTACTGATCATTTCAAAATCACTTTCAAAAGCATTACTACCTGACATCCATTATCATTGCCTTTAAATTTTACAAACAATAGACTTGATAGTAACACTTGCATCGGCTCTCGATTTTTTTGAAAACGAACCCGTCATTTATTTTCAAAAGCATTGCTGTCTTAAATTAATTAGCAATTCATATACATTTTTCATGCCGTAGACTTTTACATACAAACGACTTACCTGTCCGTAATTTTTGCATTAATCCTAGAATTATGATATCTTTTGTTCCTTTATTATAATCCTGCTTTCCCTCCTGAGGCCAGTAAGAAAAGTGGCTATGCTGATGACAGGTATTCATTACTGTGGTAAGAATAATCGTGACTTGAAAATGTACACTTTTTTTAATCATATCACCCCAAGCAAGGCGGTAACGCCATTGATGCGTAAGAGTGAAAAGATTGGAAAAGAGAAGGACGGAAACCACATCCTAAACAGGGAACAAGGGATGAGCCTCTTCACCTGTTCAATAAACATGGGAGAAGTGTGGATCGGGCGATAGTTTAGTCTATCTACTCCAATTGAAAAAAAAAAAAGAAAGAAAAATGAAAAGAGTGAAAAGTTTAGAAAAGAGAAAGCCGGAAACCACATCCTAAACAGGGAACAATGATGAGTTTCTTTACCTGTTTAATAGACGTTAGTGGAGTGTGAACCGGGCGATAGTTTAGTCTATTTACTCTAATTGAAAATAAAAAAAAAGAAAGAAAAAAGAAAAGATTAAAAAGATTGGAAAAGATAAAACCGAAAACCACATCCTAAACAGGGAACAAGGGATGAGCCTCTTCATCTGTTCAATAAATGTGGGTGGAGTGTGAACCGGGCGATAGTTTAGTCTATCTACTCCAATTGAAAAAAAAAAGAGTAAAAAGATTTGAAAAGAGAAAGCCAGAAACCACATCCTAAACAGGGAAAAGGAATGAGCTTCTTCACCTGTTCAATAGACGTGGGAGGAGTGTGGACCTGGCGATAGTTTAGTCTATCTACTCCAATTAAAGAAAGAAAAGAATAAAAAAAGAAGAAAAAGGAGTGAAAAGATTGGAAAAGAGAAAGCCGGAAACAACATCCTAAACAGGGAACAATGATGAGTCTCTTCATCTGTTTAATAGACGTGAGTGGAGTGTGAACCGGGCGATAGTTTAGTCTATCTACTCTATTTGGAAAAAAAAAGAAAGAAAAAAGAAGATTAAAAAGATTGGAAAAGAGAAAGCCGGAAACCACATCCTAAACAGGGAACAAGGGATGAGCCTCTTCACCTGTTCAATAGACGTGGGTGGATTGTGAACCGGGCGATAGTTTAGTCTATATACTCCAATTGAAAAAAAAAAAAAGAGTAAAAAGATTTGAAAAGAGAAAGCCGGAAACCATATCCTAAACAGGGAAAAGGAATGAGCCTCTTCACCTGTTCAATAAACGTGGGTGGAGTGTGAACCGGGCGATAGTTTAGTCTATCTACTCCAATTGAAAAAAAAAAAGAAAAAAGAAAAGAGTAAAAAGATTGAAAAAGTTGCTATGCTGATGACATAGGTATTCATTATTGTGATAAGAATAATCTTGAATTGTAAATTTACATATATGAATATACATTTGTTTATATGTGTGTGTCTGTCTAAAAATTAGGATATAACTGACACTCTATCTGCATAAAGATAATATGGATAGTGACAAATAAAATGCTTTTCATAGCCGACGAGTTTACTATCTGACCAAATAAAATCCTTACATTTGGGTACATAGAATTCCATCTC
>JBBBDQ010002006.1:362500-370000 GCA_037127315.1 Ascarosepion bandense
AACATTTACAAGTGTGTCGTGCGAAAATTGTGTCCGACAAGTCAAACTCACTTCCCACGCCAATAACTGCATACATCCTGTATGATTAGTCGTCAGGTAGATATTTATCTTGCCCTGCTTGGGAAGGGAACAGAATAATTTAAATAAGATCCTGGCTAGTTGCTAATTTCTTTGGTCGATTTTTCTACCACTTTTCTATTTTCAGAATCTTTCTCGTTCTTCTTCTTTTCTACTTAATTTTTTTTTAGTTATTATTGATGCCACTACTACTACCACTAGCACTACTACTACTACTACTACTACTACTGATACTATTATTAAGAGTTGTTGTATTTGGCTAGATACTTTTCTGTCTTGAATTCAAAGTAGTTTGCTCCTGTTTATTTTCGTCGTTAGGTTCTCTGTGCATAAATCTACCGTTTGTCTTTTTTTTATCGTTTTGTTTTTCGATGGCGCATCCATAAAAAAAACAAAAAAAAACGTATCAATAGTCGCAGTAGTAGCATCCTCGACATTAGTAGTCTGTTTGGGCAGTATAAATAGTGGAGCTGGTAAACAGGGCGGACTCGGAAATAAAGTTTAATTCAATAAGCAACAACGTGTGACAAATCAAATATACAAGCTTCTGCCGAATCGACTGAAGGCAGGATTCAAAGATGGATCCACATTCCCTCTATACTGCACAAATATTTTCTTTGTCACTATCTACATATGTATACATATAACTTTCAACTACATTTTCAGCTTTTATCTGTGTTCATTTTGTATCTTTCTAAACACTGTCACCTTTTTTCTCTTAGCGTTCCTCCGTAGCTGTCATCTTTCGTTCAATTCATTTGAGTTTCCGCCCCTTTCCTAATTACTTCCGTTTATTTCCGCTCTTTCTCTCGTTTCGCTGTCTTCGTATTTCTCGATATATTTCAGTATTTTCCTAACAATTTGTTTTTCGTTACTTTCTGTTTGCATACTTTCATTTTCCATTAACTCTCCTCCTCCTTCTTCTTTAAAACGATCTCTCTCTCCCTATATATATATATATATATATATATATATATATATATATATATAATACTCATCTACTAACCACTGGACTCTAGCTCTCTCCCCACCCCCGTATAACCTTCCCTTTCTCTCCACCTATGTATCTGTCATCGCACCTGCTTTCTCAGCTTTCTATTGTTCCTTTCTAACTAGCTTGCACTCCTCACTCTTTTCTAATTAATCTTTTTGCATTTATGTAACCCCCTGCACATCAGTGGCGTTTCCGCCTTGCTCGGGGTGAAATGATTAATATATATATATAAAACGTAGAATACTTGGTATATGAGTCCGGTATATTTTCTAACAATTTGTTTTTCGTTATTTTCTATTTACGTACTTTCCTTTAACATGAACTCTCCTCCCCCTTCTTCTTCTTTTAAAACGATCTCTCTCTCCCTATATATATTTATATATATATACATACATACACACACATATTTTTTTTAATCATATCACCCCAAGCAAGGCGGTAACGCCACTGATATACAGGGGGCTACATAAGAGTGAGAAGATTACAAAAGAGAAAAACGGAAACCGCGTTCTAAACAGGAAACAAGGGATGAGCTCTTCACCTGTTCAATAGATGTGGGCGGAGTGTGAACCGGGATATATATATATATATATATATATATATATATATATATATATTACGTAGAATACTTGGTATATAAGTCCGGTATATTTTCTAACAATTTGTTTTTCGTTATTTTCTATTTACTTACTTTCCTTTTACATGATCTCTCCTCCTCCTTCTTCTTTTAAAACGATCTCACTCTCCCCATATATATATATATATATATATATATATATATAGAACGTAGAATACATGGTATATAAGTCCGGTAAATTCCAATAGAGACGAACTCAAAAGATCTCTATGTTAAATCTATTTATTTAATTTTACAGTGTAATATAATTTAGAAAATTTTTTTTAGATATTCTACAATTTCATGGGTAATACGTATTTCACAGCTTGAAAAAGCTGCTCGTCAGACCCAAAAGATACAGCAGTTAATAATATTCAAAATAATCCCGAAAAATAGTTACACACAAACACTCACGTGCCCGTGTCTAGAATAGACATTTGTAACGGTGATCTACAAAAACAATTCAACGCTCATTCAAAAAACCCCAAAAATGAAATAGAAAAAAGAAATATATAGACAACTGATAAAAGGAAAGAAGAAAAAGACAAAGAAACGAAAAGGAAAAAGAACGAACAAGATAAAAAGAAAATAGTTAACGTCTTAGATCGACACGAGCGTCAATTGCGATTCAACTGTTTTTTAGAAAAACATGACATGGAAATTTAACATAAAAATGTAGTTTTAAATATAATGGGATATATTCACGGTAAAAAATAAAATAAATTGTAAAAATTTTGAATATTATTAACTGCTGTATCTTTTGGGTCTGTCGAGCAGCTTTTTGCTGTGAAATTCGTATTACCCATGAAATTGTAGAATATCTAAACAATTTTCTCCCTCTTTCTCTCTCTCTCTCTCTCTCTCTCTCTATATATATATATATATATATATATATATATTATTATTATTATTATTATTATTATTATTAAACTTCGCCAGAGAATGAGATATAGAGAAAACAGACATATAGTATTTACATTATTCGGACTAATGTCCTCATCTTTGTTGCCATTTGTACGACGTTTCGGCTCTTGTACGCTCCAGTACGCTGAATTAAAAGTACATTGCGACACGAAAATCTCTGTTTCGAGATAGAATCTCGTTATCAGGCAATGTTGGATGTTGGTTGTGAAAATGATTTACATTTAAATGTAAATCATTTTCAAAACCAACATCCATCATTGCGTGAGATTCTTTCTCGAAACAAAAATTTCCGTGTCGCAATGTACTTTTAATTCATAATTATTTGATTATATTATACTCCACAACATTTATTTATTGAACACTGTTTATGAGAACATAAATGCCAGGGTACTCAAAATCTTTTGGGTCCTATTCACCTGGAAATATATATATATATATATATATATATATATATTCTAAACATATGCTGTTAAATATAAGAGACAATTAATATCTATTATGTTTAATCATGAGCCGTTCGAAACGTCGTATTTTTACTTTAATTTCAGTTGAAAATAAAGACAAAAATTCTCCAAAATTTGGAGAATTATTTATTGATTTGCTTGTAAGCTTTCGGCTCACATGAGCCACATTCAGAGAGGTTATTTAGACTGAAATATAATAACATCCACAAGCAGCGACGATTTTATTTTGTGTTGACATAAAACTCTGCTTGGCAACGGCAATAGTTACCAAAAATAATAAACGCAGTTCTCAAATTTGCAATGCATTTTTATGATGTCACACCGCGTGATAGCGCGAAATGACAACAGAACCATGTAGTCAAATGCAATGTAATGTGTTATTTCCTGATTTAAAGTTGATTTTATTGAGTTTTGGTTGTTTAGATTTGATGTACATGGCCTCCAATATCTGAAGGTTCCTCCTGCTGTGTGTATGAGTAAGGATCACTGTATTGTTGACCAAAATATGTCTGATATTACCTACATGTTTATGTTTTTCAGATTGTTTAATAGTACTCTGATCAGAATGATGACATGTAAGTCTACAGGAGAGCGTGGTTGTAGTAAAACCAATATATGTACTGGGTTTTTTATTAGTATCAGAGCTGCAATCTCTGAATGAGCATGTAAATTGGTACACTACATTGTTTTTTTGTAGAGAATATATATATATATATATATATATATATATATATATATATATATTTATATAGTCGTCATTGTTTAATTATTTAATTATTTAGGTTTTAGTCGTAATAAAACCATGTAGTCAAATGCAAAATGCAATGTAATATGTTATGTCCGGATTTAAAGGTGATTTTATTGAGTGTTGGTTGTTTAGATTTGACGTACATGGCCTCCAATATCTGCAGATTCTTCTTACTGTGTGTATGAGTAAGGATCACCGTATTGTTGACCAAAATCTGTCTGATGTGACTTACATGTTTATGCTTTTCGGAGAAATGTTGTTTAATAGTACTCTGATTAGAAATATGACATGTAAATCTACGGAGAGTGTGGTTGTAGTAAAACCAATACATGTTTATAAACATGTAGGTAATATTTTTTGGCTGTTGGAGAAAAATCGTAAAAATCTCCTCAATATATAACATCAGTTAATTACATCCTGCATATTTGAATAATCATCTTTGAAATCATTAAAGTAGTTCTTCAAGACAGTCTCGCCGGCAGCATGAGTAGCTGATTTGTTACTCTTAAACCATGTTCAAATTCTGATGTTTTTATTTTTATATAAGCATAGGAATATTTGATGCTGGTTTAAACATTTCAATCTCATCGTTGTCTCACAAGACACGGATCAATCCGTGGTATGGTTTTCAGCTACTGTCCAATGCTGTCACACGATGGTATGGCCTCTGCCAACTAAGACCTAAAAGAAATAATTTCCCTCATTTCAGGAAAATGATTTCTTTAAGATATTAGGTTGCAGAGGTCATACCATCGTGAGTCATCTTTGGAAAATGTCTGAAAACCATACCACGGGTTGATCTGAGCCTTGTGATCGAAAATGGATCGAATGAACTGATTGACGATGATTTTGAATAGCACAAAGTCACAAGTAATCTTGACCGAGAGTTTGAGCGTACTGGATTTCACTGAACTTCTGTTCAGGCAGATGATGCGAACTTGCCCGGTAAACTTCTGTTCAGGCAGATGATGCGAACTTGCCCGGTAAACTTCTGTTCAGGCAGATGATGCGAACTTGCCCGGTAAACTTCTGTTCAGGCAGATGATGCGAACTTGCCCGGTAAACTTCTGTTCAGGCAGATGATGCGAACTTGCCCGGTAAACTTCTGTTCAGGCAGATGATGCAAACTTGCCCGGTAAACTTGAACTAAACACCGCTCTGCATAATTACAGCATAAAAAAAAACAAAAAAAAAAGGATGTGGTCTCTGGGGATGTTGAACATATCCAAAGGTTCCATGTCCAACAGGATTATTGGCTACCCTAAGTCTAGTAAGGAGACTGGCGTGTGTATATATATATATATATATATATATATATATATATATATATACAGTACTGTGAAAATGTACTAGTACAAGAACTATTTAATCTATTATGAGGCATCAAATAAAGTTTAAAATCACCCATGTCCTAACACTTTTGCACACTACCGGTCGTAAGGGGTGATTTTCCAAAAATGTCACTGAAATTCAAATACATTGATTATTTAAAACTAGGTGTAAAAGAAATGTATTAAAACGAAGCTATATTTAATTTTTCCAATTTTCTATTAAATAATTTATTTTGACACTACTCTGTTGAACATCATTGGGATATTTTGGATAAAAAAATTGATAAATCCAATGTTATTTCGCAAGACACACTTTGGGAACAAATACAAGCTGCTTGGCAGGAGATACATTGAAGAAGTTTGTGATGTCAATGCCTGAAAGAATGAAGGCTGTGATCAAAGCAAAAGGGTATTACACGAAATATTAAATTTATTTTGTAACAAGTATTTTTTCTTGTTAAAGAATTAGTTGAGTAAGTCAAATAAAATTATTTTAATTAAATTGATTATTTTCTGTCAATATGCTTCATAAAAGATAAAATAATTTTTGTCCAATACTTTTGCACAGTACTGTATATATATATATATATATATATATATATATATATATATATATATATATGCTATGTGCAAGTGGTAAATTGTCGCAGTTATTTTATTATTTCAAAGCGAAAGGCTATTATACTAAATATTAAATTTATTTTGTAACCAGTAGTTATTCTTGTTAAAGCATTTCTTGAGTAGCTCAAATAAAATTGCTTTTATTAAATTGTTTATTTTCTGTCAACATGCCTCATAAAAGATAAAATAGTTCTTGTACTAATACTTTTGAGCAGTACTGTATATATATATATATATATATATATATATATATATATATATATATATATATATATAGGCGGCAAATTTTCTTGTATGAATATGTCATTGAATACTGAACACAAGGATGATTTAATGAAAAATTTTGTTGAGATTTCGTAACATTCGTACATTTTTCTTTTTCTAAGAGTTGAATTATGTAAACACTGCCTATAGCTTTTACTGTTCCGAGTGTATTCGGCCAGTGCTTCAACGCTACGTCTTGTAGTCCCGAAGGTCACTTATTTCAGAGAACACTTAACGTATCATCGCCACAATTGAACAGTGTCAAAATAAGACCAGAATAACGGCGTTTAATCAATAAGACTGTAGTAAATATCAAAATAATTATATATCGTTATGTCATATATATATATATATATATATATATATATATATATATATTAAATAAATTGCAAACATTATGTTTGCTCATTTTTAATAAAATCCGTTCATATTCACGGATAATCTTTTGCGTATTACAATCACAAGATGTCAGAAATGAGTTGAAACGTTGACAGATGTTATTTTTATTCATTTCTCAAGGTAATACAACTATCCTATAGAAGAAAACAACAAAATCAAAATACAGATTCTCGAGGCAATATTCAATAAAACACTTAAGCTGTCAATTAATAGAATCAGCTATGAATACTGTAGTAATGTTCTAAAATCTTTGTAAAAGAACAGTTTGTTCATGCTTTAACACGTGCATGACCATGACATTACAACATATAAAAAAATTCAATTTTGGATAAATTTCACGATCTAATGAACGCTAGCAATTTGTTATCGGTTAGAGTGGAAGCAGAAAAAATCTTTAGCAAAATAGTTTTCCGGTTACATTTGTTACCATAACTCACATCCCTGAAGATGACCTCGGAAAGAGGTTGAAACTGTTTGGGGACTTTGAGGAATTAATAATAATAATAATAATAATAAACATTTGTCAACGTTACAGCTCCTTTCTGACATCTTTTCATTGTAATACGAGAAAAATTATCCGTGAGTATGAACGGATTTTATTAAAAATAAGCAAACATGATGTTTTATTTATTTAATCTGACATGTTAAAATTTATATATACACAGACACACACGTATACACACACACACACACACACACACACACACACATATATATATGTATATATGTATGTATATGTGTGTGTGTGTGTGTGTGTGTGTGTGTGTGTGTGTGTGTGTGAGCGTAATATAAGTAATGGTTACTAATCTATATGTATAAAAGGTAATCTGTGAGTCTGTGTGTGACTGTTCCGTATGCACGCCTACATTTTTTAAGCTACGCCATTCAAACTATCTAGGGGTACATATCTACAGGGAAGCCAGATCGACACATACTTTTTGAGTTTACGTTCAGCAATGAATTTTTTTTTTTTGAACTTTTTGGCCAATGGTGCAGATTGTTTACATTTACTCCGTAAAACATCTATGATCTAAGATGGTTGCTAAATTCCGTCACAGAAA